>JAZKJV010000754.1:1200000-1750000 GCA_037367405.1 Ottelia alismoides
AAAATATCTGTTTGAGATAAATCAATATTTAGATAATTTAACTTCGTGGATTTATTAGGAATTAAATACTCACTGTTGCTCTGTTTTCAGTAAAAAATTCATAAAAAATAAAAAATTATCAGAAAATTCCAAAAATATTAATGTAGCTTCATTTCATCATGTTTAATTTCCAGTAAATTCTTCGTAGTTTTTGGATATTATTTTCATGAAAAATTGCATAAAAACCCCAAAAAAAGTTTGCATTTTCATGTGTGCATTTTAAATCCGAAAATTCCAAAAAATACATTTTGCATTCATTGTTGGATTAAGTTTACAGGAAAAATACAATTTGGTCAATTTGGATTAATTTCACATTAAATTAACTTTGGCTAATTTGTTGATTTTCTTAAATAACCTAATACATCCGAATTTATGCATTGGCATTTTTATCGCATAAAAAAAATTAAAAAAATCCCACTTGGAAAACCGCAATCTGATCCCTCTAATCTGATCCTGAGTTGTTTCTTTGCCTCCTTGAATCGACCCTGGGGTTAGTCCAAGCTAAACAAACATAAAACCGCACGTTAATTCATTCGACGATTTATCGATCCGTGCGGTTAATTTTTGATCGACGCAGATCTATCCAACTGCAACAAAATAGTCAATTAGCCAACACTAAAAAGAGGGTAGGTCCGTGGCCCGTCAAATGGCGCCATTGCTGGGGAGGAAAACGACTTAGGATCACTTTAGAAAGTTAGATTAGCATTTTTCCAGTCACTCGGGTAGTCTGACCCCCAAGCCATCTTGTAATTAACCATTTTTTCTTTAATTGTTTTTTTGACCATTTCTGTATATATCGCTTTCTGACATAAATTTTATGTTTTTGTGCGAGGGCCCGGTGGACTTGGTGCGGCTTTCTCGAAGTCGACGCATCTCGAAGTGCATCGGAGGACGACGATTTGTGGATCAAGTTGGTTGTTGAGACGCCAAAAACATTTTTCTTAACTTGTAAAAAAAGTGTCCGCATTTACAACGGTTCCCGTTTGGGTTCTCGCGCGTGTAAACATAGTAGAACTGTGTCCCCGTCTGCTGTGTAGATTGAATTTCTAAACTAGGCTTGCACTAGAGGCTCCTCGAGCCACTCTAGGATTTGCTTGTGCTCATAATTTTTTAGGACCATACATCACTTGAAAGACGCACTTAGACCGTAGATCTAGTCAAATTACCCCATTCTTCACTCGCTAATAGAACTGCCTGTCTTGGAGCGGCTTTTATCGCTTGCATTCTATTTAGTGTAAAATTTCAATTCAGTCGTGCATCCCGCATTGTAGAGAGCTGGAGGCACTGTAAGTCTTCTTACTCAAGCATTCATCATCATTTTCTCGATTGCATCGGCTTTTTCCGATTCTCTCCCTCTCTCATTTTATTAGCCTAGGATAAAGGAATCGGGACTGGACGGTAGATGTGATTGCTTGTGTGGATTAATATCAGTGACAACTAATCTTTAAAATCGGAACTGCTAATTGATTTGGACCAAAAATAATTGACTAAAATTAACCCTTGTTTGCAGGAAAGTAACCCCAACCTTATTTTCAGGCTGAGTGAGGGTACTTGAGTGTGTGTGAACACCTTAAGACAGAGCCCAAATCCCCGTCTTCCATATCATGTTCCAGCTGATCCTAGCAAATATCACGAGTTGAATATTTTCAGGTTCATCGACTAGTACCAAGTAGCCTCCGCCGTTTTACGGGTAGTCAGGGGTGAATCAGCGGTACTTCGCGACAAGCTGCTAGTAACCCCTCGGGGCGAAGTTCCACCCCTGTCAGCCTCTGCCTGCTTGCAGGTAGATAGGGGCATGGTCTTTGAATCCATCAACTTTGGATAGGAGCAAAGAAAGGAAGGGCGCAAGTATCTTAGGCGACATGTTAAACAAGGGAGACGCATCCTGCTTTTTAGCCGACTCCCTTATAAGTCGCATAACCTTTGTTACTTGTCTGAAAATTCACAATTAAAATCAACTAGACTAATCGGACTCGGTTTCGGGTCCTTCACAGTGTTGAGTGTGAACTCAGGGTTTGCTCTTGCATTTGTATTTGTGTCTGTCCGTGTGTGTTATCCTGCGTAATTGCGCATTTTCTACCTCAACCTACTTACATTCATCATTTCCTCTTAAAGATGTTGGATAGTGGTCCCCATAGCCTGTGACCTCTGGTCATTTCTCCTCGACCATATACAAATCATCTTCACATTCTCCTTCTTCCATGTATCCTCTGCCATCCACGGGAGACCCTTACCCGTGGTCGGTTCCACCTCAACCCAATGATGAAGTCATAACTTCGACTAACTTCTCCACTTCTTCGCATTTCTCACCTACTCCATATTCTAACACTCCGGATCCACTTCCACCTTGGGCTGATTGTTCTTACTCTCGAGAGCTTGCAGGAATCAAAGAATCGAATGAAGAGCAAGCCATTGCTGAGACAGATGATTGACAAAATTATATGCCCCCATTCTCACCTCAAGTAGGGACCAGACAACAATTTACATATACACATCCCGACTTGACCTTGGAGCACAACATGGTCGATCGAACATACCAAATGGAGAGGTTTGCACATCCTGATTTCCCAGACTTGATTGACTTTAGTGATCAAGCCTCCATTAACCAGCCTTCATTCGGAGAGCCTATACATTCACAATATTGGACTCATGACCTAGACTTATCAGTCCATGTTTCATTGACTCCATCATATGAGGCTCCGACCAATATTTGCCATTTGGATAGTCCATACTCAACCCAACATTACATGCCAGAGTCTAGGTATGTTGAGTATGAGATCCCAATATCTCAGTAGTATCCTCCAACTGATCAGAACTCTCCCATGATTTGTCATGATAATTTTGTGGAGGGTGACATCTCTAGACTTATTAAGAAAAATGAATCATTTGGTAACGAGTTAAGAGATTTCATGGAAATATTGCACTCAATTTCTGCCATCCTGGGTATGAAAGGAGAAGGAAGTAAGTAGATCTGATGTTGAAAACCAAGCAAGCATTAGGGAACCCACATATTCTGTACAGCTGGAGTCCATTCTATCTCCCTCTTCTACTAACCCCTTGCCTTCCAATCTTGAGTCTGATCATTCATCTATCCAAAACACCAAAAAATTGAAAAACCAAAAAATCACATAAAAATTGAAAATGAAAAAGACCTAAAAAATTAGATCCTGCCCTAAGGGAAGAACTCGATGAAGAATTGATTTTCAAACTTCCCTTAATAAAGGCCATAGATCACTTCCCCGACCTCAAGAGATTTGTAAAGAGTAAATTAATGCCCAAGAGGTCGGGGACTAAGAGAATAAGGACTGAAAGACACATAGTGTCTATGGCCACCTCCTTGCTGATGGGGAGAAAGACCAAGAGCCTCAGAGTGAAGCGGTTGCCTAGGGTTCAATGTGAAATCAAAGACACTATCTTTACCCATGCAAGAATCGATGTTGACTCCCCGATAAATATCCTCCCGACCTCTGTGTTTGACAAGCTCAAACTCAGGCTAATCAGGAAGTCAAGAGAGATCATCCAGTTGGCTGATCGATCCATCAAACGGTCTAAAGGAAATATTTCAGTCATCATTACTTTCCAAGGTGCTCTACTCTAGGTGGACTTAACGATCATTGACATCGAGCACCGAGGAGAGTTTACCCAGTCTCTGATTATTCTCGGGAAGCCATTCTTAGCCTCAGCTAAAGCAACTAAACATTACGAGACTCGGGAGATCGATTTTTCGGCATTGGGGGCACTCCGACCTCACCCATTCTTTGATACACTTTACTCTAAGGTGACCCGCACATCCGCTGACAGTCGTGATCATCGAGAGGTAGATGAGTCCCACCTCTCTGCTACACCTGAGAGACCGACTATCCGGATGACCATTGGTTCTGAGACTCCCCACACCTTCACTTCACCAATTGCTTGCACCACCACCATGATAGCTTCTATGGAGGACTCACGACCAGAAGCTATCATTAAGTCAGACACGACCTTTGTTAATTGCCTTGACCATTTTGATGATCCGACACAAGAGCCCAATAATGCCAAGCCAACTGAGACCACTAGCACCTTCCCGAGACATGTGCTGACCCTTCAGAAATATTATAATCTATATGGTGACTCGTTTGATGAGGAACCCATGGTCAGCACCACACCATGTTCCGGACCTTCAAAGGAAACAACCAAGACTAAATTGACTCCACAAAAAGATATGGTTGCTCCCTCTTCTAGTCGGCTATTGATGAATCTGTGATTCATCACTCTAAAAGTTGAAAATAGAGTCTTGTTCCCGAGTAAATAGATGCATATTTCCATTTATCTTGCACAATTAGCATTCATACATGCATTCATAATATATGCATTTTAGCACTCATATTGCATTAAATAAGAAGCCAGGATCACTTGTAGAATATCCACCTATAAAATAACACCTCCCTTATAACCTATACACCTTTAGTTAATAATATAAGGAAGGAAGTCAGAGATCTCCTTTGTAAAAGCACCCAATAAAGCCCTAGAATCTCTGGATCTTAGAAAGCCCATAACTCCTTCATACAACCTCCAAAATAGGTCTACTCACTTTCAAATTAATACACATTAAAAGACCTTTAAAATGAGACTAATTTATCCAATTTGGAGCTCGTAGGAAGAAGTTTGGTTTTTGGGCCGCTATGTATACTATATATGTGTATATTTGTATTCCTGTATTTTTGTATCATATTTGACCTCATCTCCGTCTTTGGTCAACATGAAACTTGTAGATCTCATCAAAATCTACAACTTTCATGTTTTGAGTTTTTCCAAATTCGGCCTCCTTCTCTTTCTAAACTCATTTCTCCTCTCAGCCATTCACAGCTGGCCACGTGGCGCCCTCTGATTGCGCCACGCGGCCCGCTTCCTTTTGTCTTATCCGCCCCTGCCTCCAGCTGTTGGATCTCTTCTTGATCCAACGGCCAGTTGTTCTCCACGTGCGCCTTTTACTTCCACCGTCTGATCATTTCCCGCCTCTCATCATCACCCTCCATTTGCACCTCAACCAGATTACGCCACGCGTCGGCTTGCGTACCCCACGATCGCGCCCATGCCTTTCCATCACAACCGCTTATTCTGCCTCGCACCTCAACCCTTAGATCGACGCCCTAATCTAATCCCTTCTGTCCGCTGGCGCCTCGCCTTCGACGCGCCACGTGGTGCAATCACACCCTTTGATCGCTTTGCCTCAGATCAAATCCAAGCCGCTCTGGAGCGCCTCACTCTAGACCGTTGGATCACAAGATCCAACGGTTGGGAACTCGTCTTCTACCTCCAGCACCCCCTCTCTCCCATGATCTCGATCTTGCGTGAGGGGCTTCCCCTTTCTATTCTTGGACCCACTCCAGCCGCCCTCTCTGACCGCCAACACCGCCATGATGGAGCCCACTCTTCCCTCCTCCTCGCCAGCTCCCTCACTCACCACGACTTCCACCAGAGACGCTCCACAACATCCAAAAACTTCGCCTCTCCTCCATCCCTGCCACCACCATTGCCCTATAAATAGACCACCTCCGGCCATTGTCACACCCATCCGCCATCCCAGAGAGTATCTCCGAGCTCCCACCATCGAGTTGGTGACAGCAATTTGACGTGAGGATGAGCGATGACCGAGATCCACTCCGACGAGATCCACGGCCAACTCTGCCGTGCTGCAGCCTCCTCCGAGATGTTGCACAAGCTCAGGCCTCTACCGACCTTCGAGCGACGACCAGGAGCTCCGCCACCGAGCTCCATTCCCCAGGTAGCCACCTTCATAACCCTCTCGATTTTCTTCTTCGTTTCTTCGATTTTTCTCCGATTAAATTCACCTTCCACCATCATCTTCTCGCTCCACCGTCGTCCCTCCGAGCTCCGCGACGGAGCTCTTATCCTCGCGCTATACTTCACCCCCTCCGACGACGCACTTCATCTTTCATCGACTGCTGCTCCGCCACCTGGTCGGAGCCCGATCATTGGACCACCCTCACTCCGCCATAGGCCTCGCATCTCACTCCTAGCAACTCTACAAGCACGCGCACACTTCGGCTATATCCCTAACCCCTTGCAGGTGCACACTTCTTGATTGGTCGGAAGCTCGTCAAAGCCCCTTCGAGCTTCTCCGCCCCTGAGCTCCAGACCACCTCCATCCCCCTTGAGTCCACCAGGCGCTTCGTCGGCCACCCGCTGATCCTCCGAGATATCTCCGCCCCTCCATCGGCCTTCACCAACGACGGGAGGGAAGGGCGAAGCAAGCCCAGCAATGATGGAGCCCCGCCTTCTCCTCCGCAGGAGGCGGTGGGCCGTTGGGGGAGACGTTCAGCCACTGTTCGATCATCTTGATCGAACGGTCAGAGTTACGCCACGTCTCCATCATCCGGAGCAGCCCAAGGCCGTTGGTTCCTCTTCGATCTGACGGTTGCTAATCAGCCACGTCACCGCTTCATCGCGCTCCAGGTGCCGTTGGATCAATCTAGATCCAACGGGCACTAATCGACCACGCCTTCGCCTCAGGAGCCAACGATCGCCATTGGATCACTTGTGATCTGACGGACTCATCTTCGCCACGCGTCTTCAGCCAGCAACCGTTGGATTGTCCTTGATCCGACAGTCCAGATCGTGCCACATCGCCCGATCCGAGCCTCTTCCCCGACCTCTAGGCTCGGATCACCCGAAGCTTCTCCGAGCCTTCGACCGAACCTTCAGAGCAGCCGAGCCAATGCCCGAGCCTTCGAAGTCCACCGAGCCTAGGGTACACCATGTGAGGAGCACACGCGGCCAGGGCAAATTACATCAAGGCCCCGGGAAGTTTTTGAAATTACAAATCAGTCCCTGCGAAGCGCCCCACGTGAGGAGTATGTGCGCATGTGGAGAAATTGCATTCCACCCCCTGCATTATAGGTAATTGCGTAAAGGTCCCTGTCAGCATATTTTATTTGTATCAATTTTAAATTCCTGTATTGTACTTATACCCCTGTCTTTGCACGCATATTTAAGTGTCCATATTTCATCATTTTTAAATTCCAGAAATTGCATGTTGTAGTTTAACTTGTCCTTTATCTTATGTGACACTTGGCATAATTTTTTGATATCAGTGGAATTTTTAATTAATTAATTGGTTGATTTGTGTCATACTTTGCCCAATTTCACCTTTTAATTAATATTAATTTCTCTATGACTCCAAAAATTCCCAAAAAATCACAATAGCTCTAGGATAATTAGATGCACCTTGCATAAATATTTCATCTCAACTGCACGCATCTTGAGGCTTAAATAAATTAATTGGTGATTTCTTTAGTTTATTTTTAATAGGTTCATTTCACATTATAATTAAGGTCTGACAATTTTCCTGGATTCCTCATCTTTAGATCTATCTAGGATAATTTTTGTTCCCTAAAATATTATGATTTGATATTTATTAAAATTAAATCAGTCAAAATCACCCTGCATTCATTGATAATTTACAGTAAATTCATTTAGTGTAAGAAAATTCCAAAAAAAATAGGGTAGCTTAATTTCATCATAATTCATCATCTGGTCAATTTTCATTATTTTTGGACTTCATTTGAATAGTTATTTGATTTAAGTTCTAAATTGGCCTGATTTTTGCACGAGTCTTGCATAAAATAATTGAAAAAGACCAAAAAAATTATTCCCCGAAAGTCGAACACTGGAAATTTGCTAAAAATTCACCTAAGGAGATGGATGCCTCCCTGAGTTCGACCTTGGACTTCCCAAGTAAAAAAAGTTGCCACTCGAAATTAACTTGCTTAAATTAAAAGTGGTTTTTGATATTCCCTCTCGTTATCCGACTGCAACGAACATCAGAAATATATTGGACATTAATTCTCCTGAATTAAGAAGGGTAGTGGGAGCGATTATGAGCTATCTAGTGAGAGTAAGTCGAGAATTGACTCCTCGAGGAGTTCCCCCGAACCTCTTAAGGCGCGTCGCTCTCATCTCCCTCTCCATGATTCAGATTCTAGAAAACAGACTAAGAAAGTTTCCTTCAACACACCGGAGAAGGAATTTTCTGAGGAGTCCTCATCTGGTCTGGATAAGGTGATTTATATGAGTGAGCTTAGTTCCTCTATTCTCAAACCTGATCTAAGCAAGCAGTCGTGTGTCGACCCACGTTGGACGATCCCTACACCTCACTATTATTCATCTGAGGACGATTCCGACAGCGACACATATGTATATTATCCACCTCCTCACGTCCACGAGAAGGTTCGTCACAAACCTTCTTAATCCTTGTATATTCTCACTCTTTTCTAGTATATACTTTATCTCCCTCCCTCCCTCGTGATTCGAATCGGTTCTCATTTCATTTTGTGAGTATACTTAGGATAACAAGATCCTAAGTATAGGGGGGTGAGTCAATTGAGTCTGTTCACTGTACATCCTCCAGATCACATCAGTCCTCATACTCACTCATGTCCTATACTTAGGCTGACCTAAGCCTAAGTATAGGGGGGACCGATGCCCTCCTTGTATATATTCATCCCTTTCACCTCTTGCCCTCGTCTGCCCCATTTTTGATCTTCTTCAATACTTAGGCTGCCAGAGCGTAAGTATAGGGTGGCGGAGCGACTTCTATACATTCTGTACTTTTAGCTCTCCTACGCTCAGCACGAGCTATGTCTTTTTCCTCGCTTTTCATGCTCTGAGGACATAGCACACGCTAAGTATAGGGGGGCGTGTATATATTACATATATACTTTACCCATAGCTCGTACTTTCGCGTATTTTCACATATTTTTATGCAATAATTATGGGGTGGGTAAATTTTGAAAAAAAATTGTATACTTTTATAATATGTATAATATGTATAATTCTTGTAAAAAATGGGTTGCAAAATTCTTGTAAATAATACTCTTGTAAAATTTATTGTAAAATATGATGTATACCAAAAAAAGACTTGTATACTATGTATATTACTATAAACTAAAAATTATTGTAAAAATTGTTGTATACCAGAAAATAAAACAAAAATCTTGAAAATAAAGGCTTCTTATTTTCTCTTGCATGTCATCCTTGAAAAAAAACTCTTGCATTTCATTCATAGCATGTCATCTACACCTCATCTGCATATCTTGCATATGCAATGCGAAAAGCTAGTGGGTTCTAAACCAAGTTACGAGTAGATATTGAGGATGGACTTGATTTGACCTTAATCCACCTAATTTCAGAGTAACCTTATAAGAACTGGAGTTAAGATTTTTCAGGTCAAGTGACTTAATTCTTTGAGTCCGCAAGTCTATATTCACATGTCATCTTGATTAGTCTAAGTAGAATATCTCGTGCACACGCAAGATTCTTTTGGACAAGGACTGTGCACGTAGCTCTTCATTGATGAGATGGTGAGGAAGTAGAATCCTTTAGCTTGGAGTAGCACACTGGTGGAAACATCTGTCCTCCTCTAGGAAGGGTAGTGCATCTCAACCTAGTCTGGTGGTGTTGAAGTCTGAGGACGAGATGTTGTGGTTTGCAATAATGCTTCAAAAGAGGGATAGTCTACTGGCTCAAGAGGAAAAACTCCTATGTACATGTTGCACCTTGTATATAGTTCCAAAAAAAAGAAAAAAAGGAAAAAAAAGAAAAATGCAAGAACTCCAAAAAAATAGACAGGCCAAAAAAATTTTGCCTGTCGGAGTATGTATATTAGCAAGAAGTCTGTAGCTGGATGACTTGGCTACACTGGTCAAGCATCCCGGGATTGGTAGCTACACTGGCTACCGTCCATTCTTTTCTCTACCCCCTCCTCTTGAGTTGGTCGCACTTGAACTTAGAAGGGTATACCCCGCTCCTCGAGGAAAGAGTTACTGGACCGGGTAATTGGAGTTACCTTGTTAGAGGAGGATGTTTCTTAGCTATTTCTGATGTGGAGAGCTATTTTACACTTACACAGTATGAGTAAGAATCATAGTCATCAGAAATTTGCGTTTGAGGATTTGTTCTGACCTGACTGTTGAGGCGTCTTGAATAGAAGACTTGCGGAACTTGATGTCTGTTAGGTGTTAAGTTCAGATCCCAATAAGGTTCCACCACACAATTAATCCAAAGGTCAAGTCAATCTCCATTTTCAACTTTTGTCATGACCTTGGTATGGAACCCAAAATCATTTCACTCTTGCATTTCATTTTAGTTGCTCGGGGATGAGCAAGGTTTAAGTATAGGGGGTTGATGAATCTGCGATTCATCACTCTAAAAGTTGAAAATAGAGCTTTGTTCCCGAGTAATTAGATTCATATTTCCACTTATATTGAATAATTAGCATTCATGCATGCATTGATAACATCTGCAGTTTAGCATTCATATTGCATAAATAAGAAGCCCAATTCACTTGTAAATATCCACATGTATATTCACCGTTATTCACGTATTTGTATATATTTTATACTAACTCCAAATATAATAAATAAACTCCATAGTGTATATATTACTAACACTAATTAAAGAAAAATATCAAAAAAATACTAACTTGCAAAATTGACCAATAAACCCTCAATCCAAGTTTGAAACTAAAAGTCTTAAAATGCACATATCTCTCTCATACAACCTCCGAATTAGGTCTACTCACTTTTAAAGTAATATACATTCCAAGACCTTCGAAACAAGACCAATTTCATTAAAATCGGAGCTCCTATGCAAAATTTGGGTTTTGGGCCCCTTTTGTATATTGTACATATTGACCGTTTTACCCCTGTATTTTATCCTTTTTCCTTCATTATAAAAAATCCAAAAAATTAGATTAAGTTGTAAATATTATTTTCATATTTATCTAACTTTATTTTAATTTTTCTCTTATTTAAAAATAAAATAAATGCAAAAGACAAAAATATGGTATTTTATACCTATTAGGTACCACCCAGAAATACATTTTGTACAGATGATTTCCTTTGATTTTCAACCCTTCACAAAAGTTGTATATCTCGTCGAGATGAGCAACTTTTGTGTTGACTACTTTTTGATTTAATCCCTTTTGTTATTTCTTTTTTATTTTTATTTACATTTAATTTTTGAATTTTTTAGGAGCGACATGTGGCGGCTCCTGGAGCCGCCAAATGTCACCCCAATTTTTTATTTTCGGATTTATTTTTATTATTTTCAGATTTTATTATTTTATTTTATCATTTTAATTATTTATATTTTTAGTAGCTACTTATTTTACTTATATTATATTATTTTTTCTCCCCCTTTTACCTCTTCTCCTTTACTTGTCTTCCACTCCAAGCCACATCTTCTCCACTCTTTCCACCACTCCATTCTCTCCAACTTCCCTCTCCTCTTCCTTTATATTCTCATCCCCTCCTCCATTGTTCTTTATCTGCCATTCTACCAGTGAGAGAGGTTCGATCCCCGTTTAAGTGGAGAGCTGACATCTCCCCCTTAGACGTTGAGCGACGACGACTTGCAGGCGAAATCCGCGGTTAATATCTGCATAGCAAACTTCCCATCAAGATCGCAAAGCTTCTCTGATTTTTCATCGAACCGGATCGAGGCCATGATAGAAGCCTCACACCGCAGCTCATTTTCGACGAGCCGCAGGTAGTTTCTCTACCTATATCTTATACATTATTTTTATCTAACAATTTTTCTTTTTGTTCACCACATCATAAATCACACCATCATCACTATCACCAAATCACCACATTTACACCTTTCCAATTTTCATATCATTCCTGTTTACAGAAAAATTACAACAACAAAAAAAATTGCAAAACAAAAAAACAAAAAAAGGTTGCAGGTCCTCACCGCGCTTCTCCACCGCTGTCGGCCGTCGGGCTTCATCGAACCATTCCACCACCTAGTAGCTCGCGGCAGCCACCCCAGCCGCTCGTCCTCTCCCCGCGTGTGCTCTAGCCTGGGCTAAGACGAAGGTTCAATTCATTTAATATTGTGAACATTTCATGTTTTTCCCTGCAAGTTTTTGTAATCACAAAAGTGCCCTTAGACATAGTTTCAATTCATTTAGTTTTATTTCAGTATTGCAAAGATACCCTTGACTTTATGTCATTATTTGGATTGTTATTTTGCATCATTTATTTTTATGAAAAATAGCATGTTGATGAGCAACTAATTCTTTATCTCCTGCCTATTTATTTTGCATTTTTGTGAGCATTAGATATTTTATTAAAAATCATAGATTGAAAATAAGTGATATTTTGCCCATTTATGCTCTGAAATTCGCACATAGTCATTTATTGCTCTAAAAATTGTGACAAAATTGTGAATGATGTATTTATGTATGCTTTAATTACAGTCCAAATTTCATCCAATTAGGAGTTGTCTTGTGAATAAAATAAATCATAGAGTGATTTCTGTAATTGATTTTTAGTTAAATCCACGAAAATATTTTTGAGAAATTTGAAATCTCCTAGGTTCCTTATTAAAATATCTATTTGAGATAAATCAATATTTAGTTAATTTAACATCATGTATTTATTAGGAATTAAATACTCACAGTTGCTCTGTTTTCAGTAAAAAATTCATAAAAAAACAAAACGTGTCAGAAAATTCCAAAAATATTAATGTAGTTTCATTTCATCATGTTTAACTTCCAGTAAATTTTTCATAATTTTTGCATATCATTTTCAAGAAAAATTGCATAAAAACCCCAAAAAGTTTGCATTTTTCATGTTTGCATTTTAAATCCGAAAATTCCAAAAAAATACATTTTGCATTCGTTGTTGGATTAGGTTTACTGAAAAAATATAATTTGGCCAATTTGGATTAATTTCACATTACAATTAAATTTGGCTAATCTGTTGATTTTCTTAAATAACCTAATACATCCGCATTTGTGCATAGGCATTTTTATCGCATTAAAAAATTAATAAAAAATCCCACATGGAAAACCACAATCTAATCCCTCTAATTTGATCCCGAGTTGTTCCTTTGCCTCCTTGAGTCGACCCCGGGGCTTGCCAGGGCTAAACAAACATAAAACCGCGCGTTAATTCATTCGACGATTTATCGATCGATGCGGATCTATCCGACTACAACGAAATAGTCAATTAGCCAACACTAAAAAGAGGGTAGGTCCGCAGCTCATCAGATGCCACCCAGAAGAATTATACTATCACAGAGAAGGTGATGCTAGACGTAGTATTTCTCTTGATAAGTTCATATCATATGTTCTCAGATCTAGGGTGACAATCTATATAGATCACCCTGCCATCCGATATTTAATGGCTAAAAAGGATGAGAAGTCCCGATTCACTAGATGGATCCTTCTACTCCAGGAGTTTGATATTGAGATTAGGGATAAACCAAGAGTTAAGAATGTGGTGGTGGGTCCCCTATCCTGATTAGACTATCTTTAGGATTCTGAGACTACCACACCTATCACCGAGACATTTCCAGATGAGATGATTCTTGCTATCCCCTCTCTCCCACGGTATGCTGACATTGTGAACTATCTTGTTGCCATGAATGTTCCACAAGGTTGGACCAGCAAAGAATTGAGACTTTCCTAGTGAAGGCCAAGTCGTAACATTGGGAGGATCCCACCCTTTACCATGAAGGAGGGGATTGTCTGCCCTGACTGAAAGGATCAGTCACAACTTTTGGACTCGGTCTTGTGGGCCTCTAGGACTTCCTTCATGACACCTTTGGGTACGCCTCCTTTCTGACTCGTTTATGGAAATACATGCCACTTACATGTTGAGATTAAGCATTAGTCACTTTGAGCAGTAACTAAGATACTTTTAGATCTTGAGAGTATAGGAGATCAGAGGAGAGAAAAATTGGCATCCTTGGTGGAGTTGATAGATACAACCTTCTCAAGTAGCCTGCAATATAAGGACATAGTATAGATATGGCATGATTCTCACATCAGCCATAAGCAGTTTGAGCTGAACCAGATAGCATGGCTATTTGATGCAAGTATGATATTATTTCTAGGGAAACTATAGAATAATTGGAAGGGACTATACTTGGTAAGAAAGGTGCACAACAATAAAAGTATCGACATATCCGAGTTGTCTTCTGAGTTGACCTTTCAAGTTAACGGTCATTGCTTGAAGCCCTATGTTGATCATGGTTTGTTGACTAATGTTGCCCCTATTCGTTTTGTATGAGATGTGTTCTTTGATTCTCATCATATGCATCTCATACCTGATTCCCAGTTCCAATATGCATATTTGTATATACAGGATGTCTATATCATTAATTAATTAATTAATTTGTTATGTTTAACACCCAAGATCTATCTTATGCTTTTGCTATAGTTACGATGCACTTTATCTTAAGTATGGGGGGGAGGTATTAGACATGTGTTCATTCATTCTGTTCTATTACATCTATTTCATTGCCTATACTAAATATAGGGGAGGTAATATATGTACATTCTCTTCCTCGATTTTCCCCTTCGTGTACAATTTATATACTTTGGATTATTTGATCCTAAGTGTAGCAGGATCATTGACTTCTATTCTTTTGAATCATTTATAGGATATGATTATTTCCACTACTCTATACTCAGCACGAGTTACGTCTTCCTTCATCACTCTCTGATCACTCTGAGGACAACGCTCGAGCTAAGTATAGGGGGTGTCATATATATTATATATATACTATTAGCCAAAACTCATACTTTATATGTGTTAATAATAAGGCTATTATTTATAAAATTGGAATAAAATTATTTTGAAAAATATTTTCAAGTAAAATTATTGCAAAAACTGTTTGTAAAAACCTTTGCAACAATTATTTTCGTACAAATTTTCTAATGATCTTTGTAAAAATGTTTGTTTGGAAAATATTTGTATTTTTTGTATTAAAAATAGGTACATAGTACAAAATTTTTGAAATTTATGTGAATAAAATGTTTGCATTAATAGTTTGAAAATTTATTTATCAATATTTGTAAAAAAATAATTTTGAAAACCTTTTCTGAAATGATTTGAAAACTTGGAAAACTTTGCAAATTTTTTTTAAAAATGTCTTATTACATGGGAACAAACTTATGAGGTACAAAAAATCACTTGTGTATACCTATACATTAAAACCATAACCCACCCCAAACGTTTTTGTACACGAAAAAACTTTAATAAAGCCAGATTCAGATATTGTAAGTAAAACATGTAACCCTTGTAAATATTAACCCTTTTGTAAAAATATTTTCTTTCTCTTATACCTAAACATTTTGAAAATTCAAAAATTCCACAAAATTTTGCATATTTTGAAAATTCCCCACAAAAAGAATTTTTTGTAAATATTTGCATGTGCATTCTTCAGAATCATGGTTGACACTTAAACTAGTCTGGGATCAAATTGAAGAATGGAGATTGGTTAAGACCTTAGTCCTTATAACTTCAGAGGAACCTTATAGGATTTGGGGTTAAGACTTTCCGGGTCCTTTAGCGACTTAATTCTTTGATTCCACAAGGATATGATCACATGTCATCTTGATGGGCCTAAGTAGAACACCTAACAACGCAGACATGACTCTCACAGACAATGGCATTACTTGAACATGCACCATACACGTAGCTCAATACAGATGAGGTGGTGAGGAGGCAAAATCCTTGGTCTTGGAATGGCATACAGGTGTGTAATAACTAGTGGGAACATCGATCTTCCTCTAGGGAGGGAAGTACATCTCAACCTGATCTAGTAGCACTGATGTCTAACGATAGCATGCCGTGGGGTTGCGATAATGCTTCAAAAGAGGGATAGTCTATTGGCTCAAGAAGAAAAACTCATTGTATACATGTTGCACCTTGTGGATATGTTGTATATGTGTCATAAAAAACTCCCAAAAAGGGGGAATGCCTGATTGAAAATAAAATGCCTGTTGGAGTATATATAGTTGAATAAGCAAAGCTTATGTTCCACCATCTCATCTCATGGAATCTTGCAGCTGAAGACTTAGCTACAATGGTTGCGCTCAACGGGACACGTGGCAACACTGGTCGCAATCCATTCTCTTCTTTCCCCTCTTCTTGAGCTAGTTGTACTTAAACTAAGAAGGGAATACCATGCTCCTTGAGGAAAGACATGCTAGATCGGGGGATTAGAGTTACCTGATTCAGTTAGGTTGTTTCTGTGCCACCTTTGAGATGGGGAGCTATATATCACTTACACAATACAAGTAAAGATTCATAGTTATTAGATCTTGCATATGTAGACTTGTTCTGACCTAGTTGTTAAGGAAACCTGACCATAGAACTATGGAACTTGAAGACTTTTGAGTCTTAAACTCGTTTCCCCCTAATGTTATGCCAAATCAATATTCCAAAGGATTGACCGAGCTCTATACTCCTATTTTATGAAGATATGTTTGGTAATCAATTCTGATTCTTCCTTTTTCTTTTCTTCCTTTTATTTCCCATTCTTCTTCAAATAAGTGTTTGCTAAGGACTAGCAAAGGTAAAGTATCAGGGGGTGATGAATCTCTGATTCTCATGCTTTATATTTTTGTTTTAAACCAAATATTTTAGCATAAACATATGTAAAAATATGTGTAAATGCAATAAATTATCACTGTACATACATTTGTTAATATGGTGCAATTAACACCTATTTGTTCAAAATAAAAGAATAAAGAAGAAAAGAAAAAGAGAAGAGGGTTGTAGCTATGAAATAAGTACAAACTAGCCCGAACCCCGAGAGAAGGTCAATTATTGACTTGCTCAACAAGTAATAAAGTAGGGAGACATAGGCTAATCAACATGAATCACCTTTCTCCCTGTATGTACATATCATTCCTCTATTTTTTCTCAATAAAAAAACCTCATGATAAATTATTTCCATAACATAAATTGTAAAGAAAAATACTTTCTAAATAATAAAAATATTTGCAAAATCAATTGATACGCATAATGCAAATAATACCACTCATAAAAATCCACAAAATAGAACTTAAAATATCAATCCATATTCAATATGAACTCAAATTTTTCCAAAATCACCTTTACTGGACTCTAAATTAAATTTCTATAATATGAGGGTGATTTCATTATTTTTGGAATTACTATGTAAAAATTGGCTTTTTGGGTGTATTGTATAGCCATAGGGTACCTATACTAGTAAATATATTTATTTATTTATTTTATAATTTATTGTATTTTAAATACTTTTATATGCTTTAAATAATATTGTAAATTTAAAATAAAAATCATAAAATACAAAATAAATTAAAAATAAAATCAAACTCTCATCGTACAAATGACCATACATTTATACATTGTATAAAATACCTATTTATGTAACATTCATATTTAATTTGTAAAAATAAAATGAAAATACTTTTATATTCCTCTAATATGTTGTAAATAAATAAAATATAAAATAAAATTAATTTATGTAGAAATAATAAAATAAAAATACATGAATATAATATATAGGTATATTATACATGTACATAATACACTATATTATATATATTAATTTATAAGAAATAATTAAAAAACACATAAAAAAGTTTGAAAATGACAAACATTTTTCATTTTATTAATTTAATATTTAAAATCATTGACTTCTTTTTATTTATTTTTCTTTCATTTTTTAGAATCGAATTTTCTGATTGGCTAACTCGGGTTTATTGGCCCAGGTCAACCCCTCCTCTTAGTCAGGTTAGACCCGACTCCTTGTCATCAGAGTCTTTTCTCCCCCTTTTCTAGCCCGACTCCAACCATGATTTTCCTTGAAATTCGAACGCATAGATTCCTCATAGATCTATGATAGCTATTTGTAAAAACTATTTTTGTAAAGGTATTTGTAAAAATGTTTTGCTTGTAAAATTTTTGTAAAAATTTTTGTATCAAAATTATGTATATAGTACAATTTTTTAAAACTTTTTGAAAAATAAAAGATTGCATAAATATGTTTGTAAATGTATGTAAATACTTTGCAAAACTATCCTCTCTCCCATGCATTAAAACATTTTCAAAATTTTTGCATGTTTTGAAAATTGCATAAAAAAGAGTTCTACACATATTTACTTGTATATTCTTATGGATCATAGTTGACATCTAAACTAGCCTGGAATTAAATTGGAAAATGGAGCCTGGTTGAGACCTTAATCCACCTAACTCTCAGAGGAACCTTATAAGATTTGGATTAAAACTTTTCAGGTGCATTAGTGACTTAATTCTTTGAGTCCGCTAGGCTATGTTCAGATGTCAACTTGATGAACCTAAATAGAACACTTAATAATTCAAGGATGACTCTCACAGAAAATTGTTTTACTTGGAACAACACCTTACACATAGCTCCACAAGAAAGAGGTGATGAGGAGGCAGAATTCATTGGCTTGGGCTAGCATACGAGGGTAGTACTTCTCGACTCTCTTCTTCCTTTAGGGAGGGATGTGCACCTCAACATGATCTAGCGGTGCTTAAGTCTAAAGACAGGAGTTGTGGGTTGCAATAATGATTCAAAAGAGGGATAGTTTACTGGCTCAAGAGGAAAAAGTTCTTATGTATATCATGCACCATGTAGATATGTTGTACGTATGCACATCAAAATAAAATGTGCAAAATCAAGAAAAACTCCAAAAAAGTGGACATGCCTGATTGAAAATAAAATGCCTGCAGGATTGTATATAGTCAAATAAAGCAAATCCTATGTATTACACTTTCTCATCTCATGAAGCTTGCAGCGGGAGACTTAGTTACACTGGAGAGGCTCCCAGGGATACGTGGCTACACTAACTGTGGTCTATTCTCTTCTTTCCCCTCTTATTGAGCCGGTTGCACTTGAACTTAGAAGGGAATACCCCACTCGTCGAGGAAAGAGTTTCTAGAGTGGGTAATTAGAGTTAACTTGTTGAGGGTGGCGTTTTCTTTGTCATTTTCGAGGTTTGGAGCTACATATCACTTACACAGTGCAAGGAAAGTTGCATAGTTATTAGAGTTTGTGTATGTAGACTTATTCTGATGTGGATTATTGAGGAGTCTTGACCATAGAATGGTGGAACTTAGAGGTTGTTGAGTCTTAAACCTATATCTCAATAAAGATTTGACAAACTAATAGTCTAAAGGTCTTCTTGAGCTCCATACTTCAATTTCATGAAGCTAAGTTTAATAATCAACCTTGATTCTTTTTCTTTTCTTTCCTTTTCACTTCTTTTTGTATAAGTATTTGCGAAGGGACGAGCAAAGGTAAATATGGAGAGGTGATGAATCCATGATTCTCAGTCTTTATTCTTTTATTTTAGCTCTTTTTCTTGGCAAAGCATCATGTAAATTCCTGTAAATACAATAATTTAGCAATTTACACGTCTTAGTTAATATCGCATATTAAGTATGCATTTTTGGTATAAATAGAAGAATAAAGGAAAAGAAAAGGAATGATGTATGTAGAATAAATACAGAGTGACCCAAACCCCAAGAGAAGGTCAAGCCATGACCTGATCGCAAAATAAAATAAGTAAAGAGAGATCGGGCTTGCTATGTAGTGTATATACTACTTATATTTATACATACTTATTTTTAACAAAATAAAATTAAAATATTATTTTTTTACATTAGCTGGGACCTCCAATAATGAAAAGACATATGAATGATAAGGAGATGAATTACTATCTTCATTAGAACAAAGTATATGAGAGTGCATACTCATCAATTGATTCTCGAATATATTAATAGGTATTAGAAACTCCTCATTGGAAGAAATACTAAAAGATTGAACGCCTGTAAAATGAGAAAGAAAGAGACTGACTCTGCCCTATAATATCTACGAGGTCTCATCATTTGTTGTCTTTTCAAAACGAACTTAATTCAACTCAAAGATTGACTCGATAATGCTTAAGGGTGTCTTGATTTCCCTAGCGGAGTCAGAAAGCCCCAAAGTGACCACATGCCCCGACTAGGGTACTGAGATGGGAAAGGGATTAAGGAGAGACCGGGTTCGTAAATTCGATTTTCTATAGTTATCTAATTATTGAAACTATACTATTAGAACAGTTATCCAATTTCATATTATATAAAAGAATCTAAATAAAATAGTCAAGAGATGAATTTCAAGCCAGAGAAAGGAATAAGGTCTCTCGACTAGACCTCAGGGGTTCGTCATTGTTTTTGGCCCCTGATCAAGGTTTTTTTGTCAAAGGTGGATGCCCGCATCCCCATAATGACGTCCTCTTGCCCTAACGTCTGTGAGAGACATCCTTCTTTATATTCCTAAAAATAATATAAAAATAAAATAAAAATCAGAAAAATTAAATAAAATAAAAATAAAATCATCTATTCATTGTGTAAAATACACATGTATAAATCAAATCCACTATTTATTACGTATCATTGAATATTTCGTAAAAATAAAATAAAAAATAATTTATACTTCTAAAATTATGTTATAAATAAAATATAAAATAAGAATATTTGTATGAAAATAAAATAATATAAAAACTTGTACATAATACATAGATAAACTATACATGTACAAAATATTATATATTGTATATAATTCAATTTATTTTTCATAAAACATAATTAAAAACCATTGAAAAAAGTTTGAAAAATAATAAACATTTTTTATTCTATACATTTTTTATTTTGAATTCATTTGCTATTTTTATTGAATTTCTAAGTATTTTGAATATTCCTATTTTCTGATTGGTCTGGAGGCTTTGTTGACCCCGGTTAACGCCTCCTCCCAGGTCGGGTCGGGTCGCCATCTTCTCGCCGGAGTCGTTTCTCCCAATTCTCCCGCCTGACTCTGATCGCCTCTTGCTCTGATTCTTTACCCAAGCATTCTCCTAGTATCTATAATCCTCACGGAACCCTAGGAAGGCACGGATCTTCCTAGGGTTATGTGCTTTCTCTCGATCCTTCTAGACCATAGAGCATCCTCTAAAATCTTCTCTTTCGACCCAAGAACCGTAGATCATTCCTCTCCCCCATCTCAACCCTTAGCCGCCTCCAGCTGAGTGCCCTTTTGAGCTTAGTTTGGTTCAGCAGCGATGCAACTTGACCTTCGTGGTCGAAACACCACCGCAAGCATCCTCCCCGTCCACCACAACGTGGTAGAGGCCATTACCTCGACGACCATTTGCATGACGCTTAGGAGCCCCTCTGATCCGTCAAGTATGACTTATAGCCTCCACATTTTCATCTTCTATTCCATCTCTCTATCTTGCTCCATTGCACGCACCCTAGCTCTGACCTCCTGGTTGGAGCTTCGATACTCGTACCCATCCGCACAGATCGACTCCTCGAATATTGCTTCACCTCACCCTACAACCTGATCAACCTAAACCTCCCTACCTAGAGAGAGATTAGGCTCTTTCTCCTTCCCTCACGTATGCTAGAAACGCAAACCACATTCCCCTATAACTTCTCCTATTCACTTATGCAATAACGTATAGGAGCTACTCCCTTGAGTCACCATTCCCTTTTCAGGCACTTGTGTGTGTCTGGGGGCATTCTAGAGTCGTTGTTGCTCAAGCGGAGCAGCTCCAAGAGGAGCTTCATCACCATACTCATCTGACTGACATTACCTCCATCGGAGTGGTCCACCAAAAGCAGAGCACCCTCGCGACACTATATAACCCTTTGGTGACTTGACCGGTGTAGTCGATCGCCTCCATTGGTTGATCAAGTTTGCCTAGAGGTTGTTCTTGCAGACCCTCTGTGAGCCGTTGGATTCCCATGCCTCTGCCAGATTCCATCATGTCCATTCGACAGTAGCAGCTTTTTTGTTGTTGGATCAGACCCTCCGGAGCATCTAACGCACATGTTGCCAACATTCACTGACCTTCAGATCTACAGCAATGGGTTGATCAAGCCCGTAAGCTAGAGCCTCCTCCCGAGCCTACCATGTGTCCCCACATGCCTCCCACACACCTACGAAGGGTATATTTCCCTTCTACTGTCGTTTATTTATGCATTTAGCTTTCTTCCAGTGAATAAAGTTGTAGTTGAGACATTTTATAGTTTGGACCTAATACTTTTAGATATTTGTCATGGAATACAGTGTCCACTGAAGCGACACGTCCCTTTGTCATCATCAACATCTTCCAAATTTCCTAACCTCCCCATGCAACCTCATCTTTTGATTCCATTCCTAATCGACAACTATTACTATCCTCACCTTCCCCAACTTCCAACCTCATGTCTCTCCCTCAGGTGACATTTCTCAGGAGGTTGAAACTTCCACAAAAACCTCTTGCAATTGTTTTCTTCCTTTCGATCAAAAGATGCTCTCCGACAACCACCCTCGCTTTCCATTATTCTGTGCATCAACTTCAACCTCAAACTATCCTATATGACAGAGAAAGAGTGCATATAAGGATATTTCTTGCTGGAGAGATCCATGTCATTCCCGACGGGCTGCAACACATTTGTGACTGCTCGATTTTGGTTCTTTAGCCAAGAACATCAAGTGATGAACTCGATCCCCTTGAAGCTCCAATTTAGCCTCGAGTCAATCTTATATTTCCTCTCCATTCATCTTTGATATTCAGGTAATTTCTTCTTTGTCTTTTCTCTATGTTTTGCTTAATCTCTTTGTAATCATTCACTCATCATCATGTCATTAAATCACACCCAAACCTTTGGATTTTAACCCACATCCATGTGATCATCATTTTAATCTCTCTCCATCTCATCATCATCATCATCGTCATCATCATCAAATTTACATCAATCCCATCTTCCATTTGCAAAAGGGAAGAACCCAACTAGGGTTCTCCTCTATCACTAAACTGGAGCCCCCATTTCTCTTCATATTTCCTTGAATCCTCCTATACATTGCTTCAATAATGTATTAATCCTTGCAAGATTTTATTGATCGAAATGGCATCCTATCTCTGGTCCACCCATTTCTTTTTGATGACGATTCATCGACTAAATTCAGACAGCCCTGGATCATCCTCCCACCAGACCCATCTTTGCCAGGACCTTGCGCAAGGTACCTAGATCTTAAAGATTGGTAGAGGAGAATGAGGAAGAAAAGTGTTCTTTGTCTGAGCCCAGGCTTCACTATCGTGAGCAGAGGAGGAAGAAGACAGTCACAAGCTAGTAGTTACCATCCGATTGGATCCTTGGATCTAACCTGATGTCCCTCATGTGTTTATATGTATCCATCCGAAGTAAAGCTTTAGAGCCAACCGAACAAACATTGAAGCACACACACATGCCATGCAGCCCGAGCCTCCCTCAATGCTCGAACCTCAATATCATGTAAGGTGCAACACGTGACATGGACTTTTTGTTCCCCATACCCTACATATTTCAGTATTTGCTGGAATACCCCCTTGCAGGTGGGGTTATCACTTAAAAGTTAAGTGTTTTAAATTATTTTTCTTTGCAATTTTGCCCCTGACTTCAAGTTGTAATATCTTTCTATATGATAATCATTTTTGATGAAATTGGTCTCATTAGAAAATAATCTCATACACTTCCTTATATTTGTTTTGACTTTAATTCACATATCGAAAATTAGAGAGGTTATTAGTTCATTACATGTTAATTTGAGCACCGTTACTCCTTTATAAAGTGAATAATTAGTCTTAATTAATTCCTAATTTGCTTGATAAATTGAAAATTGATTTATTTAATAAATCTCATGTATTTTGATTGATGGCTTAATTAAGATAAAAAGAGTTAGGAATTGATCTCTTTAAATGTAATTCGGTGTATTGATTGGTAATTAATGCATAAGTCAACCCTTTTTTTGATTGATTACTTCAAAAGGACTAATTTAAGATTAAATCAGGAAATATCATTGGGTAATGGTTGTTTGCATTGTATTGTATTTTGTATTTTCATTTTTATGTGCATTGTCCATCATTGTGTCATTACATATATTTGCATATAGAGATAAATGAAAAGAGCATGTATAATTGATCTGTAGTTTGGACCTAAATACATGATTATTAACCTAACAAGTTATTTAACGTCTCATGTGCTTGTGTTTGACCCTGTACTTATCCAAGATAAATTAAACTCGTCTATTCTTCATAGAGATGCTACTACATTCTAATAAATTGTCTAAACAGTTGTATTACGGTGAATTGATATTAACGTAGTTGTTTAGTAATTAATCAAACGATGTCATTTCTAGAGACAATGTATGATTAGTTGATTTACTTAGGTTTAAATATTGACTTATACAATTTTAATATAATTTAGGTTTTGTTGTATTGTTACATACACTAGTCTATTGTTGAATTGCTTGTTGTGTTATTTTTCTTCTCATAGATGGATTATTTTTTTCTCTAAGGTGTATAATACATCTATTGCTTATGGAAAGGCCCACAGAGCAGACATCCACCTAAGTGACGAGGAGGCGACGAGCTTGGAGCTCATGCTGAATAGAGTCCACATCAACAATTTTCAGTTGAGATTTATCTAGCATATTTAATTTGTAATTTTTGTTATAAAGTGTTGTAGTTTAAAATTAATTGCCCATTTACAGTGGCTCTTGATCGAGAGCTCATGTGTGTAAATAATGCCTCTTATTATTTGTTATTTTGCATTCTATTATGTAGAGTACCCATAAGGAATCGACTTGAGTAGCAAATTTTTAGGATTTGGCACTCGTTTAAAATAATCAAATTTAGGTCATTTTTCTTGTGCCCAACCATAAAGTAAGCCACACTTATTAACATCTTAAGAATCACATCTCTTAAGATTCATTAATAGATGCACCTAAGATAATTTAATTTATTTCAAATTGATTGGATTTCTTTACCACTAATAGAATTTATGATTAGGGTGTGGTTTTCCCGAATTGCATACATATAGATAGAATTTAAATATTTTTTAAGCATTTTGCAGGTAGAAAGATGGGAATCATTGGAGGTAACTCTTACTGGGCATCCATCATCGTGTTTTCACTTTTCTTCTTGTTTTCCCAATCTCCCTTCCTTGTTTTACAACTTGATATTAAAAAGGAATTCATGGAACTTATGATTAGGGTGTGGTTTTCCCGACTTGCATACATATAGATAGAATTTAAATAATTTGTCAAGCATTTTGCAGTTAAAAAGATGGGAATCATTGGAGGTAACTCTTATTGGGCATTCATCATCATGTTTTCACTTGTCTTCTTGTTTTCCCAATCTCCCTTCCTTGTTTTACAATTTACGATTAAAAAGGAATTCATGATTGTATGTCAGGAGATATATTATAATAATCTTACATTAAACATGGGTGATAACCTAAACTTAGAATCGAGATTTCTAAGCAATTTGAGATTCAATTAAACTGGTAACCAAATTCACCTTGTACTACGGGCGAGCAAAGCCCTCATTGGGCACAAGTACTTGTCCTAAAATAGAGTGGGCGAGGACGAATCCCTAAGGTTCGATCCCAAACCCTTGGACTTCCTCCTTAAGCCTCCGGATCCGACTTTTGCAGATTTGGGAGCTGCAAGTGGTTGCCTCTGAACATAGAAATACGTTTTTGGTATTTACACATGGTGTCTCATTTGGTGTGGGATATTAAACCCGACATCCCAAAAAGATCACATAATCGATTGAGAGCATATAGGAGCATTGTTGGGCATACAGAAACTCCCTATGCTTAATGTTTTGAAAGATTTGATTACCAATAACTTAAAATTGATAAGATAAATTTGGCAAAATCATAAAACCTTCATGTGTGATGTTGGTAAAATTATCAACAAGTTTGCATTGCATATCTTTTATGTGAGTTGATTCCGCAAATTGAAGTACACCATAGTATTTGTGTATCCTTGATTCATTCTCTAAATACACATTACATTGAAATCGAAGATGGATAATTGGTCGGATTTTTGTTTGGACTTTGCGAACATCTCATTGAACCGTCCGAATATAACAACTTCTGAGGTTCAACCCCCTTCTTTTTATGGACATCCATGTATTCAAGAGTACTATTATCTTGATTCAAGATCTCATGATTCCTTCTTAGGGAGCGATTACATCCCTACCAATCCCTTCCTTTCTTCACTTCTTACCGAGGAGGACTTTCGCCTCGATGAGATTGATTTACTTTCAACAATGTTGTCATGATCTAACTCCAACTCTTTTGTTAATGAAGTTTTGTTAAAGATTCCACCATAAAAGAATACAGACCAGGAGGGATACGACTACCTTTTACAAATGATAATTGCTAGAGTGATTGCTTCTGAGCAACAATACGCAATATTCAAAGCATAGTTAGTCCATCTTAATGTTGGTACAGATGCACCTACTGATGTGGCGTACAACTTTGGAAATTCAAAAACTTAAATTTCTTACTCCATCACAATTAGAAGTTGAATACGAGCTGAAGCTGCATTTTCTATCTATGTTGTCGAAGTCTAATGGGAAAGCGCCTGAAGAGCCATATGCATTCCTTAAAGACTTTGATTTGGCTTGCGATAACCTTAGGCGTCCTAGGGTTAACTAATACTATATCAGACTCAAAGACCTACCTTTTTCCTTGGGAGACAAGGCATGTTACTGGCTGAAGAACCTTGGGGTGGTTGTAATGACCTATATACAGTTCAAGGACCTTCTCCTAAAGAAGTTCAAACCTTTGAGTAGAACTAATCAAATGAGGACTGAATCATTAGCTTCTTGCAACTTCTGAATGAACCTTTCTGTAACACTTGGGATAGATTCAAATAATTCTATAGAAGTGTCCATGTCATAATTTGGATAAAACATCTTGGTCCAAGCTCTGTACATTGGAATGAATCCTAAGATGGTTAGTGTTTCCTGTAGAGGCAGATACACGTATAGGGGAGCATATATCTATGGAAGCTATTCGAACGAAAGGCTGAAACGAGTCACTCCCAAGTAGACAACAGGGTTTTTACTGAGTCCCTTTTTTCATTCCTATCCAAAGGAAAGGTGAAGAAGGATGGAGTGGATTTGCATGAGGACCTAATTCCTAACAAGGGAATCATTTCCATTAAGTTGATAATGGTTGATCATATCCATAGACGTGTGTCAGAGTTGGAGAGATTGAATAAGCTTTCGAAGTAGATGGAAGAACTTTAAGATTGGGAATCTAGGATAAAGATACATGCCCTCAGTAAGTTTTTACTTGTGTTCACCATGTTCATCACGTACAGGAACAACATATGTTAGGGCCCCAAACATGGGTAGAGGACCACTCCTTTACCCATCTTTCACAGCACGATCCATCTATCAAGAGAGCACTAGAATAGACTCCTCTAGTATTAGAGGTGAATGGCATGTTCTACTCTTTGGACCCTACCCTTAGGAAGGCAGGAGCAGGGGACCAACAACCTTACCATCATCCCCCTACTTTCTACAACATCGGCTTCACCCATACACTTCTTCCTACTCAACAACCAAGCTCTGGATTCTCCCACTATGATGAATCTAAGATTCTCATAATTTATTCTTCTATTTTAAGACAAATCTTTTAGCAAAAACATCTGTAAAATATGTGTAAATCTAATAAATTATCATTGTATGTATGTTTATTAATATTGTGTAATTAACACCTATTTGTTAAAAATGAAAGAATAAAGAAGAAAAGAAAAAGAGGAGGGATGTAATTATGAAATAAGTATAGACACACCCGAACACTGAGAGAAGGACAATTATTGACCTTTTTAACAAGGAATAAAGTAGGGAGGGATAGGGTCATCATCATGAAACATCTTTTTTCCTCGTATATACATATCATTCCTCCATTTTATCTCTCAATAAAAAGACCTCACAATAAATTATTTCCTTAACAAGACTTGTAAATAAAAATGTTTTCTAGATTATAAAAATATTTGCAAAATCAAATGATGTTCATGATGCAAGTAATACCCGTCATAAAAAGCTGCATAATAGAACTTAAAAGATCAATTACGACTCCACATGAACTCAAATTTTTTGAATGTCACCTTTACTATACTCTAAATAAAATTATATTTAAGGTACCTATACCAGTTTTTTTAAGAGTTAAGATGTAAAAATTCACTTTTTGGATGTATTGTATAGCCATAAGGTACTTATACCCGTATATATATATTACAATATATTGTGTTTTTAGATACTTGTGAATGATTCCAATATTAAAATTAAAATAAAATCATAAAATTCAAAATAAATTAAAAATAAAATCAAACTCTCGTTATACAAATGTCCATACATGTATACATTGTACAAAATACCTATTTATATAAATTTTATATTTAATCTGTAAAAATCAAATAAAAATACTTTTATATTCCTCTAATTATGTTGTAAATAAATAAAATATAAAATAAAATTCATTTTTGTAAAAATATCTAAATAAAAATATAAGAATATAATATATATGTATCTTATACATGTACATAATACACTATATTTCATATATTATATATATGAATAAATAAAAAAATAAAAATCATAGAAAATAGTTTGGAAAATAATAAACAATTTCATTTTATTTATTTATTATTTTTAAATCATTTATTATTTTTTACTTATTATTATTTTATTTTTTAATAATCAAATTTTTTGATTGGTTGACGTGGGTTTGTTGACCCAGGTCAACACCTCCTTTTAGCTGGTATAAACCCGATTTCTTGTTGCTAAAGTCTTTTCTCCCCCTTTTCCATCCCGACTCCGACCATGATTTTCCTTGAAATTTTATCCCCTAAATATCACGTCGATTCGTGATCCTCATGGACCCCTATATGGTTTCAAATCACCCTAGGGTTTCACGCTACCTCTCAATTTTTCCAAACCCTAGGGTTTCCTATAAATATGATCTTCTGCCTCTAAAGCTCCTAAAGTTCATTCCATTCACCTCCTTTCCTCCTTTGTCACTTCAAGGATAGTGATAGGGTCCCGGAGGGTTCCTTTGGAGCGAGTTTTGGTAGTATGGTCACATGAAGCTCCTACATGGCCGATGACCTAAACTGCGTCGAGCCTCCTTCACCTTCCACATGGAAGTAAATGCTATAACTCTGCCTCCGGTTCACTTGATGTTGCTTAGCACATCAAGAACCTTAGGTACCCTTTATCTCATTATCATTTTGTGTTCATTTTGATTCTTAGTCCATCATCGTACTCCATCATCTTGTCTTTGACCACCACTGTCGGAGCTCCACTGTCATCTCCACTCACACGGATTGACACTCGACTTCACGGACCACTTATACATGCAACCTGACCCCCTACATCTAGCTCATCGAAGCAAGATACGGATAGATCTCCTTCTGCCATTTCTGTCGGAGGTCAACCACCATCCCACAATCACTTCTTTTCTTATCTACCACAATAAACTTTGGTTGAGGCATCATCTACGAGCCATGTTTAACATTACAAGTTTAGGAGCATGAATAGAGACCAGATCAACCCTCAATTGCTCTAGAGGAGCTCCCCCTAGTGTTGCACCTCTTTCTTGACCATTCGACCATTCACCACCCCATCTGAGGACCCCAATCGAAGCAAAGCACCCTCATAAAGGTGCTAGACCTTGTAGCAAGTGATCATCCCAATGGATTTATAGACATTCTCGATTGAAGCTTTCCTAGCTTCATGTTCTTCCACCCTTCGTCAGAACTTTCAGATGGAGCAGCCTTTGCCCATATGAGATCATGACCATTAAGCCATGCTCTTTTCTCTGACATCCGATCAGCTTTCTAGAGGATATGTAGTGTACGTTCCCAACATTCCATGCATTGTCATATACTTTCCAAACTCTATCAAAACCTTATGCTGACGTAAAGCTAGAGTCGTCAGATCTAGAGCAGATCCATGTGTCGCCCCTCCTGCGAAGGGTATATTTCATTTTCCACCACAATTTCCTTTATTTCACTTCAATCTAGTAATTGTAATAAATAGTTCAAAATAACTTGTAGTTTGGTCCCTTTACTTTTCATAATTGCACTTTAGTCCAGTTGATTTGAAATCACATGCGTCCACACATACTTTGTGGGTTATTTGCAACTTCCATCATTCACTTTTGATTGATTAAATACTTAGAACAAGTTTTTTGTAATTATATGTATGCCCTTGTTAGTGTTGATCATGTGTAACGCATGTGTTGCTGGATACTTTGCATAAAGGCCCTTGTACTTCTCTTTTGTGTAATCTAATAGGCTCTAAGACTTAAAATAATTGCAAATAGGTCCATGTCGCACTATTTTAAATATTGCTTTTATTAATCTTAAAAAAATTCATTTGGACCTAAAAACTCTATAAAAATCAACTTTAGTTCCAGTGAGAGAATGTTTGCGTGGTGGTTTTTGTGTGCCAATTTTCATTATTTATCTATTTTTATAAATTCAAAATCAACTAAAAACTCCTTGGCTTTAGAAAATCTATAAAATTCGAAAAAGATTTCGAAAAATTCCAAAAAATACTATAGGTGTCTTTGCCCTATTTTAGCTACCGTAGAAATTTTGCTTAAATGTTTTTTATAAAACCTAAAAAATTATAGAAGACTAAAAAATATAAAAAAATCATATAAAATCAACAAAAATTCTAAAAATTGCATTTTTAAGTTCTTGTTTTTAGACATTTCTTCATAGTATTTGATAGAAAAACATTTCTAGGAGTTTCGAGCATTTATTCTATTTTCAAATAAAAAATACTCTTTGCAGTGCATTGCTTACTTGTTTTCTTGCTTTTTGATTTTTAGAATATCACAAAAAAAATTGAAAAATCATCCAAAAAAACTTTATAAAAAGTATAACACATTTAAAACCAAAAATAGTATTACTTGATTTTTCTGAGTATTTTTGACCTATATAAAAATAAAAAAAGTGCTTATGTATATTTATGTTGTTTGTCCTTATTCCACTTTTTCAAAAATTAAAAATTTGCAAAATTAAAAATAACTAGAAACAGAATAAAAATTCTTTGATTTTCTAAATCAACTACCTATGATTAATTGTGCTCCTTGACTTCGACACTGGACACTATACCAGGTTAATAAAAGTAGTTCTACCACTTGTGCTTGATTTGCTTGATTCTGCAGTGGGTAAATGATTTTCTCATTGATTGCATATTTGATTTGTGTCACAACGACATTTAATTAATGAACGTAACCATATTTAGCCTACCGATCATCAGAATGGCATTGTGTCGGGGTACATGGCTAGGTAGTTAGGATTTTTTTCTGTTTGTTTCGTATTTTTTTGTCTCTATTTTTTATAATTGTTTCTGACCCATTCATGTTTCACCTTTATTGCGAGGACTCATGGCTCAAAGGAGCTGATCTTTGGAGAGATGGCACACTTGAGCGAGGCGGACGTTGACCGTTCTAACCTGGCCGGTAGGAGAGAGCATCTAAGGGGTGGCAGGAGAATGAAGAGATAATTATATTAAATGGTTTCTTTTTACATAATTTTTTCATTTCTAAAAAAACATGTAATATTTTGAGAGACACTTGTTGGACACTGAACATTATTCGATGTTTGTTTCATCGAGTGTCGGTGCACTCAGGGGACCTCGCCTAATTTTTCGCATGTTTTTTTATTTCTTTACCATTGTTTTAGCTCTTAGACTTAGGTATTTATTAGGTTGAGCCACGTAGCACTTAAGTTCCAAACATCCTAATAGAATATTTGTGCGTATAGAAAGTGATTGGACCTAGTCAAATAATAAAAAGTTAAATATTTGGATGAGAGACCACATGCATCTTGAGAGGTCACATACATCGCTAGCAGGACCCGTTGTGGCGGACACCGAGTGACCTTCAAGATTGGACTTTGGTCTCTCTTCTGAATAGTTAGGTCCTTGTCTTCCTGAATTAGAAGCTATTGTCTTAGGGAGATTTCCTCATGCAACATATAGTTGGTTTTATTCTTGTCTTTCAATTATGCACTGTTCATTTTACATGTAGATTGTTGGAGAAAGGTACACATTCTAACCCATGCATGCATCATTGATTTCATCGTGCATCGACTTTTCCGTCTCTCTCCCTTTATTTTCTGGACTAATGTTATAAGTAGGCGCAACTAGTCGTAAGGAGGCACAACTAGCCGTAAGAATTCAGGCACCTAAAAGCTCGCTAACTCATTTATAAAGTCTCCTATCACCAAAATAAAATTGAAAAGCTTAATGGCAAAGCTCTTACGATCGTCACAGTATTGAGTTGGTGAATTGGGGGTTCGATTTCTAATCATTGTATTCAGTCCATATCTAATCTTCATAAATCCCCCCATCACAATGATGGGAAGGCGGTCTTTTAGGCTACCTCCAGAGAGCTCAGACAGCTCAAACTCGCTCTCAAAACTCAAGTTCGCTTCCACCCTGTACCCCCTTGATCACCCTTCTTCTACACCTGAGGTATAGTCAGAACGACCAGCACATCTATATATTCACTTGTCAGCACCTAAGCTCAGTTCCTTTGCCTTTGAAGAGATAGGAGAGATGTCCAATGATGAGAGAACCGATGAGCAACCACAAACATCTTCATTTGTATTAGACAAGGCAGGCATTAACAACACCATCTTAAAATCCTTGGACATCATGGAGAGACAGATTAGAGACCACGGGATGTCATGGTAGAGGTGAGGAGGCAGATGAATCAGATGAGAGATTGGAGAGCAGACGACAGACCAATTAGAAAAGGAAGAGAAATACCGAAACATGAGGATCGAGCAGATGTCGAGGCAGATGCAAGACCAACATGCACCACGAGGCAGTTGCATAACCCTGGTACAACTCTTACACAGACGGATCAAGGTGCCCACCATCCTTGGAAACTTCGAGCTCAGTCCCCATATGATTAGGTTGTTTCCCATGTTCCACGGGCACACCACGGAGCATCCCCATCTTCACTTACATGAGTTTGAGATGATCCACAGCACGATCCACGACAGATTGTGGACAAGGATACTATCAAGCGATAGCCTCGCCCTTTTCCTTAGTAGACAGAGCAACGTATTAGCTGAAACATTTGGGGTGGGTTATTGCCACTTGGGAACATTTATGGACTGAGTACCTCAACAAGTATTATCCACTCGGTTGGGCGAATGCAGCTAGAGTCATGATAAACAATTCACTATGATCCCTAATGAGCAATTCCATGAGACATGGGGTCGTTTTAAAGAGCTCATCGATAGGTCCACATCACGACATCAACAAGACCAATTTGGTCTAGAGTTTCTTTTGTGGGCTGACACATGTGCTACAGGAGCTAGTGAACATCTCTTATGCAGGATCCTATTTTGCCAAAGATGAAGGCCAGGTCTAGGCCATCTATGAAGAGATGGCTGAAAATTACACAGTGATGTCCCAGACCCATGTCTACTCTTAGGAGAAGCCTCCCCATAAGGTGACTTAATATTAGAGAATAACATGTATTGAGGCTGGTCCTTCTTCCTCTTTTGTAGTGGCAGCATTGGCAGAGTCTTTAGCTACTAATATGGTCATCATCAGCCAGAAGTTGGAAAGGATGGAAATCATTGAGAAAAAGATGTGATAGGGCCTTGATAAGCTCAACGTGATTGATAACCTAGACCAAATTTTGAGCGACCTGAACACTCATAACATGTGCTTCCAAGAGGTACATACAGCTTCTCAACCATATTCTAGGTAATGTGCTGATCTAGGGAGCAGTTCTTCACAACCCTTTGCCTCATATCGACAGTTTCATTACATATAGGCAGAGCTTGTCCAGCCACTTATGCAGTACCAGCCACCACCACCTTCTTCATATACACAAATAGTGGTGTATCATTTTGATCAGCCTTTGGTGTCCCTTCCCTCTCCAGTCCATAGGCATACAGAGCTAATGGTGGAAATCAATGAGATTTGGTACACCAAGTACTAGTAACAACCCAGAATTTGTCGCGATTACCCAGGCTTCAGATGGTCCATTGGTGGTGCTCAATCCCAACAACAGCCTCCAACACAGTCAAGGCAAGGTGTCAGCAGCGGCAGCCCTAGTACTTCTAGCAGCAGCATATTCCTCGACCCCAATATCAGGGTCAATTGTGGAGGCAGCAATAGCAACCTCATTCTCAGTTTTCAAAGCCTCCCCGTCACTCTTACACACAACAACAACAACATGGCCAACCTCATTTCCAGTGAGGCAATCCATCTGATTCTCATGCACGTTCATATGAGAACCCGACACTAGACAATCTTATCTGCATATTTTATGAGAAGCGGGCCATTTTTTGGCAAGAGATGAATGAGTTTCGACAGGATATGGGGGAAATCATCAAAGGCAAGGTTGCCATACCTGTGCAAACCGAGCCCAACCCAAACAATCTGAAGAGAAAATCTGAGCAGGTATAATTTACAGAGACCGCCACTCCTATTGAGGTATTGAATGATATCAACTATATATTTGATGCTAATTTTGTGGAACTTAGGAGCGGTAGGAAGCCAGCCGACGACGACTCATCTAGACGACACCTGGATGATGATTCTAGATTGTCAGATGTTGTAGAAAGTGATGATGATTCCACTAATAATAATGATGACGGTGGTGCTAAAGCCACCAAGGATGATGATCCAAATGATGTCATATCTCCAGATGTTGTAGATAGTGGTGCTGATGTCGACCATTTACCATATGCTTGCCCAGAGCATGGTGATGATGCCACCATATCAGATGTTGTCGGTGGCATTGATGCCACCAGGAGTCTATGTACGAAGAATCCAGATGTGTTGACTCCTTCTTTCCTTGTGCATGAGGATGACTCTATTAGAAAAATACAAAAAATGGAATTTTTTGAAATAAAAATATGAATAGAGGAAAGGGTTCTGTATCTGGTCCATCTGTGATGATTGATGATACTTGTATGGATTCCAGACCCATTTATGATCAAATACCCATTCCTACTCCGGAACCTCGATCGTCGGAGGAGAATCCCACTTTCCCCTTCCCTTAAGCACTCATCTTTGGGAAGGATAAAAAACTAGAAAACCCTAAAAAGAGATAATATATAGAGTTCAATGAGCGTATGATAGATATATTTCATATCCAGTTAACTCTATAGGAGACATTAGAGCACATCCTTCTCTTCCAAAAGAATCTCAAAGACAAGACCACAATCCATAGGAAGAAGAGGCATAACCACAATAGAGATACCCATGTGCTCACTCGTGCAACTTGCTTTGTCGTCCATAACCGATTGCCAGCCATGAGACTAGATGCAGGGTCTCCATATGTCAGATACCATATCCATGAGCAACGGTTCGATCGAACTTTATTAGACAGTGGAAATTTTATTAACCTTCTTCAGGAAACATTATTTGACCAATTCGAGTTTGTCCCTCTTAGACGGAGCAGGACAATTATCCATTTTGCAGATAGATCTATCAAGAGGCAAAAGGGGTTACTTAAGGACATTATCGTCACAATTTAGGGTCTGAAATTCCCCATGGACTTCATTATGATGGACATGGACATCCTTGAATATGTGACCGATACCCCTATCATTCTAGGATGACTCTTCTTGGCCACAACCAAGGCAATATTTGACCAAGGTAGTGGGAAGGTATAATTTCGTGTCGGCAGTTAGAGTATACAAATAGAGACAATCGATGAATTGAGAGATAGAGATTCGGCTTTCTCAGAGCAGAGTTCATAGTAGATGACTGACTCAAAGCCAGACGTCCCCCATGAGTATGCGTTTGTGATCACAGATGATGAAGCAGTTTGGGAAGACCCAATTTCATGAGCTCTTGTCACATCTTTAGAGTCTGCGGATTCACAAATCTAGCAGATGAGAGTTCAGAGAGAAAACTTATAGAACAGAAGTCATTAGAGGATGTTGCTTTCGATTTAGTTAGCGATGCAGATTATATTTCTTGTGATTTAGATTTAAGTTACTCAGACCCGGACACAAATTTTGATTGGCAGGATTTTGATGATTATTTACCTTGTCTGATGTCTATGAAGCCCATGTCTAGGGAGGAGATTGAGCTAGTACATTTGATAGACACACCAGCAGGGCCATCTTCATCGATTTCTGAGATTCAGTGAGAGTTATCCTATTCAGATTTGGTTACTTTCACTCAGAACTTTCAGAGAACAGGTTTGCCAACTCTCACATGCCCTGAATTGAAGACCTTGCTATAGAGAATGGAGTGTAGATTCCCTACGGGTGAGCCAACAATGTTTCTTGTCGTTATCTTAACAAATTTGACTAATGACAAAGAATCTCGCCTGATGGAGGCTCTTGAAAGAAACCATAAGGCAATCAAATGATTTGTAGCTGAAGGGATAATTCCTGCCCTGTGCTTCCAACGCAAATATCTCATGGATGACTCCAAGCCATCATGTGAGTTATAGTGTAGGATGAAACCGAATCTTTGAGATGCGTCTCATGAAGGAAATATCAAAGTGGTGGAGCGTCAATTTTATCAACCCCATATCCGACTTCAAATGGCTTAGTCTACTACATGTGGTACCCATGAAGTCAGTTATCACTGCATTTGTCAGTGAGTCTGGAGAGGATATCGCTACTCGAGTACCCACTTCTTGGTGAGTCTATGTGGACTACAGACGATTGAATCAGGCCACCAAGAAAGATCACTTCCTACTTCCATTTATTGATCAGATTATCAACAGGTTAGCTAGGAAGAGACATTATTGTTTCCATGACAGGTACTCAGGATATAATCAGGTGGCCATAGCGTCAGAAGATCAGGAGAAAATGACATTCACATATCCATTTGGAATGTATGCTTTTAAATAGGTGTCCTTTGGATTATGTAATGCCCAGGCTATATTCTAGAGCTTCGTCCTTTCCATCTTCTCGAACATGGTGGGCGACTGTTTAAAGTCTTCATTGATGATTTTCCAGTCTATAGCCATCGGTTTGATGCTTGTGTTGCTTGCCTAGACCGAGTACTTCAGCGTTGAATTGAGGTCAACCTACACTTATCTTGGGCGAAGAGTCATTTCATGATGACTCAAGGGATAGTCCTTGGTCACATCATCTCCAAAATGGGCAAATAGGTTGATTCAGCCAAGGTGGGTATCATCAAGAATCTTATTCCATCGTCCAATCTGAGACAATTGCATTCTTTTCTGGGGCATGTCAATTTCTACCAATGGTTCTTACATGACTTCAGTCATACTGTCTGACTTCTCACTCATTTTCTCACAAAAGACACCCAGTTTTTTTGTAGATGATAAGTCTCTTCCATCATTCAAGACTCTCAAGAATTTAGTTGTGCAGATTGATGTCCTTCAACCACTCGATTGGTCTCTCTCATTCAAGATCGTGACTGATGCTTCTGATTTTGCCGAAGGGGCTGTTTTGGATAGAGGAGGGATGGTCTGTCATTCGCCATACACTATGCTAGAAGGACTTGGATGCCACCGAGTGGAATTATACTGCCACAGAGAAGGAGATGCTAGCTGTAGTATTTGCACTTGATAAGTTCAGATCATAAATTCTCATATCTAGGATGACAATCTATACAGATCACACCATCATCTGATACTTAATGTCTACTCCAGGAGTTTTATATTGAGATTAAGGATAAACCAAGAGTCAAGAATGTGGTGGCGGGTCACCTATCCAAATTAGAGGATCTTGAGGATTCTGAGACTACCACACCTATCACTGAGACATTTCCAGATGAGGCAATTCTTACTATACCCTCTCTCCCATCGTATGCTGACATTGTGAACTATCTTGTTTCCATGAATGTTCCACAAGGTTGGATGAGGAAGCGAATTGAGACTTTCCTAGCTAAAGACAATTCGTAACATTGGGAGGATCCCACCCTTTACCATGAAGGAAGGGATAGTGTCTGGGCGTCGGTGTATTCCTTAGGAGGAACACCATAGCATCCTCACCTATTGCCACAAGCTCGAGGCTGGAGGACATCACTATGTGAGACAAACATCACAAAAGATGCTCGAATCCGACCTTTGGTGGCCAACGCTCTTCAAGGATTCAGACGAATACGTGAAGCGATGTACTGATTGTCTAAGATTGGGCAGTCATGGTCACAGAGGCATGAAATCAATGCAGCCCATTCACTTTTGTGAGGTTTTTGACGCATGGGGCATCGATTTTATGGGCCCATTCCCTAAGACGTAGGGATTCGAGTATTCTCTATTGGTTGTCGATTACAAGAGTCGTTGGGTCGAGGCCATCCCTGCCTGATCGTTGATGGAAAGACAGTTTGTAGATTTTTGAGCAAGAATATCATATCACGATTTGGGGTTCCTAGAATTTTGATTTCGGATGGGGGACTCATTTTATCAATGATAAGGTAAGGGCCGTTGCTAATGAGTTCCGCATTGACCATAGAGTTGCCACTCCATACCATCCATAGACGAATGGTCCTGCTGAGATTTCAAACAGGGAGATCAAGACTATATTGCAGAAGGTCGTCGACCCATACCAAAAGGATTGGTCACAACTTTTGGACTCGGTCTTGTGGGCCAATAGGACTTCCTTCAAGACACCTTTGGGTATGTATCCTTTCCAACTTGTTTATGGAAAGCCATGCCACTTACTTGTTGAGATTAAGCATAAGTAACTTTGGGCAATAATTGAGATACTTTTGGATCCTAAGAGTATAGGAGATCAAAGGAGAGAAGAATTGGCATCGTTGGAGGAGTTGAGAGATACAACCATCTCAAGTAGCCTACAATATAAGGACTGAGTATAGATATTGAATGATTCTCACATGATACATGATAAGTTTGAACTAAACAAGAGAGTATGGCTATTTGATGCTAGTCTGAGATTATTTCTAGCGAAATTACAAAGTAAATAGAAGGGACTAAAATTGGTAAGAAAGGTGCACGACAAAAATAGTATCAATATATCCCAGTTGTCTTCTGAGTCCCCCTTTCGAGTCAATGGTCCATACTTGAAGTCCTATCTTGATCATGATTTACTGACTGTTGATGTTGCCCCTATTCATTTTGTATGAGATGTGTTCTTTGATTCTCATCATATGTATATCAACCGGATTCCCACTTCCAATCTGCATCTTTGTATATCCAGGATATTTATATCATTCATTCATTATTTCATTTTGTTTAACACCCCATATCCATCCTATGCTTTTGCTATAGTTAGGATGCACTTTATCCTAAGTATGGGGGGTATTAGACATGTGTTCATTCATTCTATTCTATCACCTCCATTTCTTTGCTTATACTAAATATAGGGGAGATAATATATGTACATTCTCTTCCTCGATTTTCCCCTTTGTGTACAGTTTTATATACTTTCGATTATTTAATCCTAAGTATAGGAGGATCACCGACTTCTATTCTTTTGAGTCATTTATAGGATAGGATTCTTTTCACTTCTCTATACTCAACACGAGTTATATCTTCCTCCATCACTCTCTGATCACTCTGAGGATAACGTTCGAGATAAGTACAGGGGGTGTCATATATTTCGTATATATACTTTTAGCCATAGCTCATACTTTGTATATGTTAATAATAAGGCTATTATTTATAAAATTAGATTAAGATATTTTAAAAAAAATTAAAAAATGTTTGTAATTTATTGAAAAAATTGTTTGTAAAAACCTTTTGCAACAATTATTTTCATACAAATTTTCTAAAAATATTTGTAAAAATGTTTTGCTTGGAAAATATTTGTTATTTTTTTTGTATAAAAAATAGGTACATAGTAAAAAAATTAAAAATTGTGAGAATACAAAATTTGCAAAAACAATTTAAAAAATTATTTGTAAATATCTGTAAAAAAAGTTTTGAAAACCTTTTTGAAAAAAACTTGAAAACTTGCAAAATTTTTAAAAAGTGTTTTATCACATGGGAGAGAACTAATGAGGTAAAAAAATCACTTATGTATACTTATATATTAAAACCATAGACCACCCAAAAATGTTTTGTACATAAAAAGATTTAATAAATCCAGCTTGAGATCTTGCAAGTAATGCAAGTAAAACCTATAACCCTTGTAAGTATAAACCCTTTTGTAAAAAAAGTTCTTTCTCTTGTACATAAAATTTTTGAAAATTCAAAAAATTTATAAAATTTTGCATATTTTGAAAATTCTCCTCAAAAAGACTTTTTATAAATATTTGTCTGCGTACTCTTCAGAATCATGGTTGACACCTAAACTAGTCTGGGATCAAGTTGAAGCATGCAACTTGGTTAAGACCTTCTTAATTTCAGAGGAACCTTATAGGATTCAGGGTTAAGACTTTTCTGGTCCTTTAGCGACTTAATTCTTCGAGTCCACTAGGATATGATCACATGTCATCTTGATGGCCCTAAGTAGAACACTTAACAACGTACACTTGACTCTCACAAACAATGGCTTGACTTGGACACACATCCTACACATAGCCCAACACAGATGAGGTGGTGAGAAGGCAGAATCCTTTGTCTTGAAGTATCATACGGGTGTGTAACAACTAGTGGGAGCATTTGTCTTCCTCTAGTGAGGGAAATACATCTCAACCTGGTCTAGTAGCATTGAGGTCTAATGACAGGATGCTGTGGGATTGCGATAATGCTTCAAAAGAGGGATTGTCTATTGGCTCAATAAAAAAACTCATTATATAAATGTTGCACCTTGTGGATATGTTGTATATATGTCATAAAAAACTACAAAAAAGGGGGCTTGCCTGTTTGAACTAAAATGCATGTCGAAGTGTATATAGTTGAATAAGCAAAGCTTATGTGTTGCACCATCTCATCTCATGGAAGCTTGTAGCTGGAGACTTAGCTACAATGGCTGAGCTCCATGAGATACATGGCTACACTAGTCATAGTCCATTCTCTTCTTTCCCCTCTTCTTGAGCTGGTTGTACTTAAACTAAGAAGGGAATACCCCGCTCCTCGAGGAAAGAGTTGCTAGATTGGGGGATTAGAGTTACCTTATTGAGGGTGGCTGTTTTTTGCAACTTTTGAGGTGTGGAGCTATATATAACGTACACGGTACAAGTAAAGATTCATATTCATTAGAGTTTGCATATGTAGACTTGTTCTCACATGGTTATTATGGACACCTGACCATAGAACTGTAGAACTTGAAGATTTTTGAGTCTTAAACTCATTTCTCCATTAGGTTCCGCCAAATCAATATTCGAAAGGATTGACTAAGCTCTATACTCCTATTTTATGAAGATAAGTATAGTAATCAATTTTGATTCTTCCTTTTTCTTTTCTTTCTTTTGTTTTCACTTCTTTTTCAAATAAGTGTTTGCTAAGGGCTAGCAAAGGCAAAATATATGGAGATGATGAATCTATGATTCTCGTGCTTTCTTCTCTTATTTTAAGATAAATATTTTAGCAAAAACATATGTAAAAATATGTGTAAATGCATTAAACTATTGTTGTACATACATTTGTTACTACTCTACAATTAGTACCTTCATACATTTGTTAATACTCTACAATTAGTGCCTACATACATTTGTTAATACTCTGCAATTAGTACCTATTTATTAAAAATAAAATAATAAAGAAGATAAGAAAAAGAGAAGAGGGTTGTAATAACGAAATAAGTACAGACAGACCCGAACCCTGAGAGGTCAATTTTTAACCTACTCGACAAGGAATAAAGTAGGGAGTGATAGGGTAATCAACATGCATCATCTTTTTTTCCTTTATGTACATACCATTCCTCTATTTTTTTTCTCAATAAAAAGATATCACAATAAATTATTTCCTTAACAAAAATTGTAAGGAAAAATGTTTTCTAAATAATGAAAATATTTGCAAAATCAATTGATGTGCATAATACAAATAATACCACTCATAAAAGCCACAAAACATAACCTAAAAGATCAACTCATGTTCCATATGAACTCAAATTCTTCCAAAATCACTTTACCGGAAACTAAATTAAGTTTCTTTAAAATAGGAGTGGTTTCATTATTTTTGGAGTAACGATGTAAAGTTAGGCTTTTTGGGTGTATTGTTAAGCCATGAGGTGCCTATACTTGTATATATATTACAGTATATTGTATTTTTAAATACTTGTGTATGCTTCCAATAATATTTTAAATTTAAAAAAATCATAAAATAAAAAATAAATTAAAAATAAAATCAAACTCTCATTGTACAAAAGACCACACATTTATATATTGTACAAAAATACCTATTTATCTTACATTTATATTTAATTTGTAAAAATAAAATAAAATTACTTTTATATTCCTCTAATTATTTTGTAAATTAATAAAACATAGAATAAAATTAATTTGCATAAAAATAATAAAATAAAAATAGATGAATATAATATATAAGTATATTATACATGTACATAATACACTATATTGTATATTATATATATATATGAATTAATAAAAAAATAATTGAAAGCACGTAAAATAGTTTGAAAAATAACAAACATTTTTCATTTCATTAATTTATTATTTTAAGATCATTTATTGTTTTTATTTATTATTCTTTGATTTTTTAGAATCAAATTTTCTGATTGGCTCACCCAGGTTTGTTGACCTGGCTCAACCCCCTCCTCTTAGCCGGGTTAGACCCGACTCCTTGTCGTTAGAGTCTTTTCTACCCTTTTTCTAGCCCAACACCAGCCATGATTCTCCTCGAAATTCGAACCCCTAGATTCCTCATAGATCTGTGATCCTTATGGATCCCTAAATAGGTTTGAATCACCATAGGATTTCGTTGTACCTCTTGATCTTCCCAAACCCTAGAGTTGCCTATAAATATGCTCCTTTTCCTCCATAGATCCTAGAGCTCGTTCATCATGCCTCCTTTCCTCCTTAGCCATCTTCAGGATAGTGACATGTTCCTGGATGGTTCCTTTGTAGGGAGTTTTGGTAGCTTGGTTGCACGCAACTCCTACATGGCTGGAGACCTCTGCTGCATCGAGCCTCCTTCACCTTTCACTTCGAAGTAGAGGCTATAACTCCGCCTCCATCTTCTCTTGACGTTGTTGACCACATCAGGAACCTCAGGTACCAATTATCCTCTTATCATTTCCTATTCAATTCTATTCTTAGTCCATCATCATCCTCCACCATCTAGGCTCTAATCATCGCTGACGAGCTCCACGATCATCTCCACCTGCACGGATCGACAGTCGATTTCATGAACCACCTATGCACGCATCCTGACCCCTTACATCTCGCTCATTGGAGAGAGATTAGGATAGATCTCCTTATGCCATATCTGTTGGAGGTCAACAACCATCCCACTGTCACTTCTTTCCTTATTAGAAACAATAAACTTTGGTTATGGTGTCGTCTTCGAGCCACGTTTCACCTTGAAGGTTTAGGAGCGTGAACGAAGCCCAAATCGACCCTTAGTTGCATAGGAGAGCACCCCCAGGTGTTGCACCTCCGTCCCGACCATCCGACTATTCACAACCCCATCTGAGGACCCCAGTCGACGTGGAGCACACTCACGAAGGTGTTGTACCTTGTAGCAACTCAATCAACCCTATGGATCTCCATACACTCTCGATCGAATCTCACCTAGCTTCATGTTATTACATCCTTCGTCAGAACGATCAGATGGAGCAGCCTTCGCCTAGATGTGATAAGGACCAGTGGGGCATGTCCTTTTCTTTGACGTCCAATCAGCTTTCCACAATATCTATAGCATATGTCCCCAACATTTCCTACACCGTTAGATGCTTTCCAGGCTCGATCAGAACTATACGGTGACGTAAAGACAAGGTTGTTAGATCAAAAGCAGTGCCACGTGTCGCCCCTCCTACGAAGGGTATATTTCATTCCCCCTATAGTTTCATTTATTATGTTTCAATCCAGTAACTGTAATAAATAGTTAACTACAACTTGCAGTTTCGACCCTTTACTTTTTATATTTGCATTTTAGTCCAATTGAGATAGAAGTCACGTGCGTCCGCATGTGCTTTGTGCGTTATTTGCAATTTTACTATTTGCTTTTGATTGATTAACAAATTAGAATTTTTTTATAATTACATTTATGCCCCTGTTATTGTTAATCACCTGTAGCGTGTATGTTGCTTTTGCAGAGAGGCCTTTGTACATCTCTTGCATGTAATACAGTAGGCCTTGAGACTTAAAAATGCAAATAGGTCCCTATTGCACTATTTTTATTTATTTTCTTTTTATTAATAATAATAAATTGCACTATGTCACTGAAAATTCTATAAAAATCAACATTAGTTCATGCTAGAGTATTGTTTGTGTGGCGATTTTTGTGAGGCAGTTTTTATTTTTTATATATTTTTATAAATTAGAAAATCAACTAAAAGTCCCTATTTACTTTAGAAAATCTATAAAAATTTGAAAAAGATTTCACAAAATTCCAAAAAAGTTGTTTATGTCTTTTGTCCTATTTTAACAACTGTAGAAAATTTCCTTAAAAAAAATATAAAAACCTAAAAATTTACAATAGTCTAAAAAATTACAAAATCATATGAAATCAATAAAAATTCGAAAAATTGCATTTTAAGTTCCTTTTTTTATATTTCTTCATAATATTTGGTAAAAATCATTTCCAGGAGTTTTGAGCATGTATCTTATTTTGAAAAAAAATACTACTGGTTGTGCATTGTTTACTTGTTTTCTTGCTTTTAAATTTTTAGAAAATCACAAAGACATAAAAACTTTATAAAAATTATAGGATATATAAAACCCAAAAATTATTTTACTTGATTTTTCTGAGTATTTTTAACCTATATAAAAAATCCAAAAGGAGTGTTTATGTATATTTTTTACTTTATCCTTATTCCCCTTATTTTAAAATTACAAAATTTAAAGCTACTAAAAAATAAAATAAATATGCTTTGATTTTCTAAATCAATTGTGTAGGATTAATAGAGCTCCTTAAGTTCGGCTCTGCTCGCTATACTATGTTAATAAAGTAGATCTACCACTTGTGCTTGATTTTCTTGATTCTGTAGTGGTTAAATAATTTTCTCATTGATCACATATCTGATTTGGGTCATAACAACACTTAATTAGTCAAATTATCAATAGTTAACTAATCAATCATCACACTCCCATCATGAGCAGCAACACCAACCTTAAGTGCATCAATTATCTTATCAATCGGGCTAGTAGGGCCCATTGTTTAGAGGTACCCACAACAGTAACAATGTCAGGGCTACCTTAGCCAGTCATCGCGGTACTCTTATTCTACTCAGTTTTGACAACCTACTTAGGACCTATGTTCATACCAGACATCTTCATCAGTTTCCGCAAATATATAGCACTGAATTCTCAGTGAGATATGTTCTTACAAGAACGATATTTAGAATATGCGATGTGACATCAACTGTTTTCCCGGTGGCAAGATGAGAGATCTACCCCTTATACCTCCATTCCCATTCAGGCTTAGGATAACCCCAACAGCGTGAACACGACACAATGGCAACATGGTAATCAGGTATACTACTCGAGTTTACATAACTCTGATCATGAGATCCTTCAATTTGATGATATTCTATAAATGTCACTCATGAGTGGAAGGACTGTGATTGTACATGATATGGCACGAGACCTAAAGGAGGATGAGTTTGAGTCTCTAACTGAGGAGACCTTATAGGATGGAGGAGACTGGCATCTTTAGATGTATCACGAATATCATCATCCAACGACATGGAGATTCATAGCCATCAGAGAGATACAGAGCGACAGAGATAGAGAGAGAGAGAGAGAAGAGCACAGTAGCATGACATGGAGATATAGTGTCTGCGTCTACAAAGGATGTTGCATCTTTGGTTGAGGAGGACATACCAGCAATAGGTGTTCCCCCACCTTTAGTAGATAATAATATTTCTGATTTCAAGTTGTATTGTAAAGATTCATGTACTAAGAAATCAGTTTCTGGTAATAAAAGAAAGCATGTTTTGGTTTATGATTATTAGTTTTCTTTTTCTTCTTCAGATGCTTCAATCCCTTTCCCCCATGCTTTAACAACAGGAAAGCACATCGTTAAAGTGATTCAGAAAGATGACCCCGACATGACATGTTTCTACTATCAAAATGTCTTGGTTAAAGTGACATGTGGTGTTTATTTGATGACCCATCCTTCTTTTGTGAAATACATGAAGGAGAGATGCACTGTTACTAGATTACAGAGGAAGTCGCCTACTGAGGCGAAGAGCAACAAGCATACACATTTTTTGATGATCGCCACCACTTGATGTATAAAGAACCATCAGTTACTTACAAAGAAGAGAGATTTGGGTGCTCACTACATGATGAGTAAGATTAATGATATATCATTTGCAGTAACTCTCTTGGACAACACTTCAAGTATTAATCTCCTGCCTTTAGCTTTGTATGATCGGCTATACTTAGGTCCTCTTATGAATTCACGAGCCATATTCTAGTTTGCAGATAAATCCACAAATAGGGCTAAGTCGGAGCTTAAGAATGTTTTTGTTTTGACCTCGGGACAAGACTATAAGGTGGAGTTCATGGTCCTTCATATGGAAACTCTGAGATAGTGGATACAGTCACAGATCATTATTAGGCAGCCTTTTAGTAGGCTCATTTGCACAGTATTTGACTATCAAACAAGAATAATGAAGTTCTTTTCTCTAAGTGTAGAGGTGGAACTTGAGATGAAGTAGATGAAGTGGCAGAGACCTAATTCTAAATCCAATATAGATTACTCATCTTTTGAGGCGTAGTGTAGCTTGATACGAGCAGTCAACCATGGAATCAGATTCCCACAGTTCATAATGAGACCTTCTCCTATGGGGGGTACTTTATTCAGGATGCAGTTTGCAAGATTCTACAGAGCTTCTTGATAGATTCACACCACTTCCTTGATGCCGTAGAGGTCCCTCCGAATCTATCAGTTCCCTCTCCTTCGAAACAGTCAAGGGTTGAGGATGTAGAGTTGGACGCAGCTTTGGATGAATTACAAAATTTCTTTGGGGAACTGACTCATCTCACAACAACATCAGTGGCTAGCACAACAGACATATATCCACCTCCTTACCGTATAGAGCCAGATTCAAAAGCGGTGAAGCTCAATTTGCCAAATGATTCATAATTGCTAGAGACGAGGCTGCCTCCTCTTATTACGTGTGAGTCAAGAAAAGAGATTACATGTTATCATTAGTTCTAGGTTGACTATTGAACAAGAGTCTAGACTTCTTAAAATTTTAGGGAAGAACCGCAAGGCAATAGGTTGGATTGTGTCGGATCTCGTAGGGATAAACCCATCTTTATGTTCACACCACATTTATGTTCAAGAAAATAATCGACAATCCCGTGAATTTCAGAGCTGATTGAATCCAAATCTAAGGGAAGTGGTCAAGAAAGAGATTGAGAAGTGTTGTAGAGCAAGATTCATTTATCTCATCTATGATTCCAAGTGGGTGGCCCCTTTGCATGTGTTTTTTAATAAATCGAGTATTCATATGGTCAATAAGGAAGGAGATGAGATAGTGACATGAGACCCATGTTGTGGTGTGTTTGTGTCTATTACAAACACTTGAATAGCGTGGCCAAGAAAGGTCACTTTTCTTTTCCATTTATTGATCAATTTTTAGAGAGACGTGCAAGGAAGCAGTTCTTATATTTTCTTGATGGGTACTTTGGCTACAATCAAGTAGCCATATATCCAGAAGACCGGGAAAAGACCACCTTTACATGTCCATTCGGCACATACACATTCAAGTGTATGCCCTTTGGTTTGTTCAGTGCCCCGGACACTTTTCAACGATGCCTAATCGTTGTATTTGTTGAGATTATGGGCAATTTCCTAAAGGTATTTATGGATATTTTTTCGGTCCATGGATATTCCTGGATACTTGTTTGGTATATTTGGATTTTATTCTGGAGTGGTGTAGGTAGGAAAATTTGGTGTTCTCCAGAGAAAAGAGAAATTTCATGGTTCGTGATGGTGTTGTGCCAGGGCACACCATCTCCAAAAAGGGAATGGACGTAGAACATGCTAAGGTGGATGTGATCATGAAACTTGATCCACCAACCACTGTTAAGTCAGGGTGTTCTTTTCTAGGGCATGTTGGATTTTATAGGAGATTCATCAAAGACTTTTCGAAAATTGTCCAGGTATTGATTGAGTTCTTAGGGAAGGACACTTAGTTTATTGTATATGCGCCTAGAGGCCATTGAGATCTTGAAAAGAACAACAATGGATTCTCCTATGTTACAAGCTCCAGAGTGGTCTCTTCCATGTAAGAGAATGACTCATGCATCTGATTTTGCAATAGAAGCTGTGTTAGGACAACAACATCATGGAATTTCGTTTGCACTCTATTACATGAAAAAAGTATTTGATCCTGCATAGAAAAATTATATAGTGACTGAAAAGGAAATTCTCGCAGTAGTCTACCTTTGGAAAAGTTTAGGTCTTTTATTCTTGGATCAAATATCACAATTTACATTGATCACTCAGTGATTCAATATTTAACGGAAAATAAGTGCACGAAAGCACATCTTCTCAGGTGGATATTGTTACTCGATGAGTTCTATTTGGAGATTAAAGATAATCATGGAGTCAAGAATGTTATTGTTGATCATATTTCCCGACTTGACATTAAGGATTCCCGTGACTCGGAATCTGTCAGAAGACGTTTCCTGATGAGTCGATTTGTGTTGTCGACTCAATCCCATGGTATGCCAACCTAGTCAACTTTCTTATTTTCAAGTTCACCAAGATTTGACCAGGAACAATATTAATCGACTGAATTCAGATTTGAGGAGATTACATTTGTAGGATCCATTCCTTTTCTTCGAAGGACTGGATTGTGTTTGGAGAAGGTGTATTCCATAGGAGGAATACCATAGTGTCCACATCCACTGCTATACATTAGAGGCAGGAGGACACCACTCTGGAAAGAGAACCGCTCAAAGTGCTCCAATGTGGATTTTTTGGCCGACCTTTTTTTGAGATGTATTTGATTTTGTAAGCTCGTACCCAATTTGTTGGAGATTGGTATGAACATTTGGATCAAGAGATGAGATGCTCATGCATCATGTGATGTTCTGTGATTTATTTGATGCATTGAGAATTGATTTATGGGTTCCTTATCAAATAGTAATGGCCATGAGCACATTTTATTTGGGATTGATTATTTTTCTAGATGGGTGGAGGATATCCCAACCTAAACCAGAGACAACAAGACTATTTGTATGTTTGTGAAAGGCCACATTATTTCTAGGTCAGGTTTCCCAATGGTATTAATTTCAGATGAGGGTAGCCCCTTTTGTGAATAGAGAAATAACAACCTTGCTAAGGACTATGGTATTATTCATCACATGACTAGTACATACCAACCACGATCAAACGACATGGAAGAGGTGTCGAACCATGAAGTGAAGAGTATATTACAGATGCTAGTACATCTTAAAGGGAAGAATTGGTCTCAGTTGTTCGACCTAGATCTGTGGGCCTACATGACGGCTTATAAGACATCGCTCGACCCTTCTCCATTTTGGATAATATATGGAAAGCCATGCCATATTCATGTTGAATTGATCCAGAAGTCTGAGTGGGCAATAAAGAAGATTAATTGGAGTTGTCACTTGGGAAAGTTGTGTAGATTCCTAGAACTCAATGAGCTCATATAGATCAGCAACCATGCATACGAACACTATGGTTTACAAGGACAAGGATAATAAATGGCATGATAGACATATTCGGACTAAGAACTTTGTCTTGGGATAGAAGGTATGGTAGTTCAACGCAAAGTTGAATGTCTTTTCGTGGAAAGTTGAAATCTAAATGGACAGGTCCCTATATAGTGAAAGAACTAAAAAACAATGGCAGTGTGGAGATATTTAATCTCGAAAATGGTGCACATTCTTTCTTAGTGAATGGATAACTGTTGAAAGAACATTTTTGACATTAATGAATAAATAATCCTTGTTTAGCAAATTTTTTTCATGTGGAGTGCGTACGTTGATTCCAATCTAAGTTAATCTAGTTGAAGTTGTACATAGACGATTTAGATCATGATCATATTCAGTTTGACAACTTGGTCAACGAGTGTCACAGTTTTGGTATCGAAGCAGTGGTACCCCATTACACACAATCATAGTATAAAGTTCTGATCGCATTAAGTTCTCGGATAGATACATCCCTCTGACTTATCGTGAGTTCGAAAGGGAAACATGACATTTAAATTCAATAACCACACGTCTCCAATTGAATTAATTTTTGTATAGTATCCCAAGAAGAGAATAACATAATTATAAAAGTCAGCGAACATAAACTATTATGATTAATAATATTGGTTCTTGTGCAAAACCATGACGTCCAGAGCTGGCCAAGAGATAGCAGACTGTTTAGAGCACATCCTGACTGCCCGCACTTCCCTCCAACATCAGCAAATTGCCATGCAAGGTTAGTTGGACTAGATCTTGGCCTAGCAGACATAGATTGCAAACAGACTGACTTACATAGATATGAGGTTCGAGGAGCTCTCTAATTTCACCTACCATCCATCTTTAGATGGAATGCGATAGGACCAACACCAATCTTTAGAGGTTTAGTATACTCAGTTTGATGATCCACAAGAGGAGATGATAGAACATGGAGTAGAGGATGGAGATCTTGACAGGGAGTAGGACCCTATACTTTTTCCCAATGAGTTTGCATCCGACCACTCAGCTATTCACAGGCATCAGCCGATAATTACTTCCTATCAACAAACCAATGTGCCCATATTCAAGGGTGTCGGGACATCAGATGAGGTGGAGCAGTGGGTAAAGAGAGTGATGAAGGTACTTGAGATGATTCACATACCACAAGATGCATGGTTATATTGGATTATTCATTGACAACATTCACCAAGAGATCGTGGGAGGGAACGGTTTCCGTGTTGGGATGTAAGTACACATGGGATGATTTCGAGACCAGATTTACATCCTACTTATTTTATGGGAAGTGTAAGGAGTCCCAATGCTGAATCTTCACAAAAAGTGGAGAGACCACCCATCATGACCGACTCGAAGCACTGACACGACTACTAGACATACTCATCTGTGTGATACTACTTGTGCAATGAATGGGGTCATTACCGGTCTTAGTGCCCCAGGATTCGTGTGAACCTCGACTGTATCCATAGCTTTTACAACCGCAAGCACAACATACTAGGAGTTTCCATGGTAGGAACTCCAACTTAAGGAAGTTGTCGAGGAAGACACATAACATGGCTGGTTTGAGCATCGTACCAGCTAGACAGGGTCAGTTACATGCAGTAATCGAGGAGCAGGAACGATTATCAACTACTATGGTAAAAGGTATGATCTCAATCATGAGCCGACCTTTCCATGTTTTGTTTGATTCTAGAGAGACTCATTCCTTCATTATTTTGAGATTATTAGCTTCATTAGATAGAGTTGTAGAGGCCCTATATCCTCCATACCACATCCATGGGACAGGTGGCCAGTATTTCGTCATTTCACTAATAGTTAGAGACTTACCAATGCTGATTGGCGGTCATGAGATGATAACAGACTATATGCTACTACAACTTAACGAGTTTGATTTTAGTTTAGGCATGGATTTGTTAACTCATATCATGCCTTGGTTTGATTGCTTTATGAAGATAGGTATCTTAAGTTTTATAGCCTTGCCTGAGTTCACTTTTGAGGGTACATTACATGATTCAAAAATGAAGTACTTCTTAGTGTTGAGAGCCTAGAGATTTGTTGACCAGGGATGTGACACATTTCTAGCATTTGTTTGAGAGACATCTAATGGAGAGTCGATGACCCTAGACATAAAAGTAGTATTAAACTACCCAACTGTATTTCCAGATGATTTACCAAGGTTACCTCTTAAGAGAGAGATCGAGTTCAAGATCACGTTTCTACCAGATACACAACAGATCTTCATGGCTCCTACCGTATGGCACTTAAGGTGCAGTTACATGACTTACTTAACTTGGGATTCGTAAGGATAAGTACTTTACCTTGGGGTACTCTAGATGTTTTTATCAGGAAGAAGGATGGATCAATGAAATTATGTACTGATGATAGGCAGTTGAACAAGAGAATGATTAAGAACCATTATCCTCTACCATGCATAGATGACTTGTAGATCAGCTATAGGGACCTTCGGTGTTTTTGATGATCGATCTCTAATCTAGCTACCATCAGTTGAGGATTTCAGAGTCAGATATTCCAAAGACAACTTTCAAGACTCGATATTGGCACTATGAGTTTCTGGTGATGCCATTTTTAGCTCACTAATGCCATGCAACATTGGTGGACCTATGAACAAGATCTAACGTATGTACTTGGTCAAGTTTGTGGTGGTATTCATTGATGATGTAATGATTTATTATCGAAATGAATGGGATCACACAAATGATATGAAGATAGTCCTAGACACATTGCGACAACTCAAGTTCTATGCCAAGTTAAGCAAGTGTGAGTTCTAGTTATCCCATGTCTCATTTCTTGGTCATATCAATTATGGACCAAGTATCACAGTTTATCCTATGAAGATTGAGCTAGTCATGTCTTGGGAATAACCCAAGATAGTAACTTAAATTTGGAGCTTTCTTGGACTAATGGGCTATTACAAATGCATTATTGATGGATTTTCTCGAGTTGTTCTTCCCTTGACACAATTGACACAGAAGGGAGTTCCTTTTATATGAGATGATTCATATGAACAGGTCTTGAGGACAGTGGAGGAAAGATTGACTATTGTGACCATTCTTGCACTTCCTTCAAGAATCCAGGATTATGTAGTATAGAAAAATGCCTTTGGAGAAGGTTTACGAGTGATTCTGATGGAGCATGTTCACTTGATTGCATATGCATCATGTTCGTTGAGGTTGCATATGTGTAATTACCCCACACATGATTTAGAGTTGACAGGAGTTGTCTTCACCTTGAAGATCATGCACCACTATATCTACGGAGATTTTGAGATTTTCAAATATCAGAAGAGCCTAAAATATATTTTTTATCATAAGGAGATGAACATAAGACATCACAAGTATCTCAATCTACTAAAGGATTACGACTGCATGATCTTTTACCTCCCCGCTATGGAAAATGTGGTGGCAAATGCGCTTAGTAGGAGAGCTCATGTTGAAAGTACGACAAACTGGTTATACATATGGGATATGCTCGAAACTTTGACTAATTAGCACCCTCATGAGAGTGCATCCATATCTACTGTCGTGCCTCCATGACATAGTAGAAGGTTAGTGGAAAGATCCTTAGTTCGAGACATATACAAGCATGCCATCAACGATGAATTTGAAGATTTTGTAGTGACTGAGTACTTTTTGTGGAAAGATGGCTAGGTCATTATGCCCAACAATGAGCAGTTCTGAATAGTCATTCTTGATGAGGCTCACATTTTACGATTGTCTATTCATCCTAGCAGTACAAAGATGTATCTTGATCTACACCACATTTCTCGTGGAATGGGATGAAGCATGATGTGGCACATCATGTCAGTAGATGCTTAACCTGATAGATGGTCAAAGGTAAGCATAAGAGACCACCAATATTATTGTACTCTCTCCCCATTCTCGAGTCAAAGTAGGAGAGTATCTCTATGGATTTCGTCACTAGATTTCTGAGGACACCAAGTGGCCATGATTCTATTTGGGTCAGTGTTGATAGGTTGACCAAGTTATTCTATTTTATACCTATCAGCATGACCAACACTCCATCCAGGTTAGTCAGGTTATATGTGTATAACACTATCAGGCTTCATAGTATACCACGTGAGGTAGTGTTTGACAGAGACTTGAGGTTTACATCTCGCTACTAGCACCAGTTCATGCCAGCAGTTAGACAAAGCTGAAGATGAGTTCTACATACCATCCATAGACCGATGGACAAAGCTAGTGCACCATTCAGACACTTGAGGATTTTTTACCTACATGCACATTAGAATGGAAAGGGTCCTGGAAGGACCACCTACCGTTTGTATAATTCGTGTACAACAACAACCATCATTTCAATATCTTCATGGCACCATTCGAAGCTCTATACAGGCAAAGATGCCTCACATCTCTCAGTTGGTGTAAGATTGGTGATCACGCTCTTTCCTTCATAGATATCTGAGAGGTGACTGTGAGGGTTGTTGATCTTGTGAGGTGGAAACTTCTGATGACATAGAGCCATTAGAAGAGCTATCCAAACCGTCAGACAAGAGATATGGTGTTTCAAGTAATCCGATCATATTCTCTTAATCTATTGCAAATATGACTTATTAATGATTTAACTTAATCATCCATACTAATGAAATTCCTATACATACAGGTGGGAGATTGGATGGATATTGGATGTTTCTCTAAGTATCTTACATGAAGGTAGTACAAAGATTTTTCGTTCATGGGAAAGTTGGCGCCAAGGTATGTCAGACCGTTTCATATTACTGCTCGTGTGGGGAAGGTGTCCTATCGAGTAACGCTTCCTCCACACCTATCTATTATTCATGAAGTCTTCCAAATATCCGACCTAAGGAAGTAAATGCACGACCCTCGACACGTCATCATCTATAAGAATATTGGCATGGATCCTTGACATACGAGGAGAGGCAAGTGCAGATACTTGACAGTGATGTGAAGAAGCTTTGCAGCAAAGAGATTCCCTTGGTCAAGGTGCTATAGAACCAACATGGTGTAGAATATGCGACATGGGACTGAAACAGACACGCTGGCATGATACCCATATCTCTTTTCAGTTAATTGTCAAAAGAAGACCATTTGATTATTGAAAAAATATTGTTTGTTTTTCCTTTGAGGTTTTTATGGGTTCAAAATCCTTTGAGTATTTTATGGCAAGATGAAACCTAGATAAAACACATAGTGACCATAACTGAGTTTTGAGGATGAGACTCCCTTTGAGGTTTTATACATTTGTGACACCTGGTTTCGTGGGCATCACAATTTCTGGATCCACATGCGTCACATTCAACAGCTAACAGATTCACCCCTTTTTTCTCACTTACTGCCTCTGACTCTCAGTTTCTATCATCTTTTAGGGTTTAGTATCACTCTTCTTTAGATTCTTACTACTTACTTAGGTTATTTAAAACCTAAGTATAGGGGAATTTGAACCCTACTTATGTACATCCTTTTACATTTTCTGTAGTCATCTTCTCTGCCTCTCTATCTTTTGCTCTTCTTCTTCTTACCAAGGTTATTTTTAGTGTATGTATGAGGGAGGGGGAGATCATCTTTTCTTAGTTGTTGTACATCTTTTCTTTTGTGCATGTCTCTTGTACTTCAGTCCTGCACTTAGGATATTTAATGCCTAAGTGTAGGGGTCGTACTTTTTTGCTTCCTTGTAGTGTTCTTCCTCTTTATTTCTTAGTAAGAGATATGTTTTTCATTTCACTTGTGCCATGAGGATATAACACAATCTATGTATAGGGGATGTCTGTATATATATTGCATATATACATTATTCATAACTTGTACTTTCACATAGTTTGTATTCTTATGGGATGTGGGTATGGGGATTTGGAAATTATTTGTAAAAATATTTTGAAAATTTTTTGGAAAATTTTTATCTATTTAACATGGTTTGTACATATGGTTTGAATTTTTTTTGGAAAAGGGTATAAATTATTTTGACAGCATAACACGTTGTTTTCTATACATATAATTACAAATTGTGTATATATGTATATTAATAAGTTTAAATTGAACAAACTAATAAATAGTTTTGTCCCTGAGAGTTTCATGAATGTGAAAATCGAAGTGTCTAAAATGAGCCTCACAAGATGAGGACTAAGACACTATGACGACTCCTCAATACTTGCATTCAATCAACAATCAATCCACACAATGAATAACTCACATAAAATAGTGTGAATTGGAATTTATTATACCCTGCTAAAGATGTATAATGACAAGCAAGTAGGGGTCGAACGCAGGATGCAATGGTGAAGAGCAATGTGAGATAAACAATCAAAGCAAAATAAGCCTCTCGAATACTTCACCATAATATGATTTTTTATGGGTTTTTTTATTATTTCTTTTGTTTAGTATTTTTATATTTTATTTTTATCTATTTTTTATTTTCTTTTTATTTTTTAGAAATATTTTTTTATATAAAGCATAATATAGATATGTAAGTAGATATAGGAAATATATAGATAGAATATATATTGCATAGTCAAAAAAATAGGAACCAAAGTATTTTTGTGTTTCTAATCTTTTTATACTATTTTTGTGATTTTTACAAAATTTTAAGGATTTTTAATTGGCATAAAAGGTCAAAATAGTGCAAAATGAAACAAACTGAAGTATTTTTCATTTTAAAAATATCAAATCACCACAGAAAATCCCAAACTATTTTTTAGTCAAAATAACTCCATAATAAAAATCTAGAACATAGAAACCTATTTTTGGGTATTTTCAGAAATTTTGATAAAGTTTATAAGGTTTTGAGTGTTTTGAGATTTTCAGAGTTTTTATGTTATATTTTTTTGTTTTTTGGTCATATGATAAAATAGAGTAAACCATGTAGAAACTATTTTTTAATTTTTTTAAAATGTATATTTTTTGGCTTTCTCTAAGATAGATAGTAAAAAAATAGTTCTGTTTTTTTAAAAAAATTAAAACTAACTCAATCACTAAACGAAAAATATATGGAGTTAATTAAGTGGTAATGCATCTAACTAAATTTTCTTAATATTTTTAGGAACTTGGAGGTATTTTTCACAAAATAAAGTCAAAAAATGGAAAATCCATACTAGTAGTGTATATAAGTAAGAAAAACAAAGGTCTTGGACCAATATCAAATCACAAAATAAACAAAAGGGGCTTCACTTGCAAAAACGCAAGTAATAAAAATATCCAGCTCCTAATAGGACTATCAATGCAATATTCAAATCATTCGGGTATGAAAATTGAAATTTTCCAAAAATATTACACTTATTATTCAACTTACTGGACTAAACTATAATACTCAAACTCGGAAGCGTGTGAATTCAAATACACCAAAAACCGCGTGACTACCCACGTATGCCCTACTAGTAGGGGCTAACGAGCAAATAACCGAAAGTGTAGGGTCCATGATGCAAATGTTACATAAACTTTTACACTATAGTTTAAAGATCAAATACTTAAAAAATGCAAAAAGGCATTGGGGTAAAGAATGCAAAATACCCAAGGGGCATGTTGGTGGACAACTGAAATCACTTCACTTATACGCAGTGGACGGTCCACATCATGTCATGCCGCTACGATGAAGGATAAGAAAGATTAGATCTTAAGGTGCATCGGACGACCCCGACGAGCGAGGATCGAACGACATCTAGAGGACCTGGAGACCTCCCTCGATTGGATGGTGGCAAAGCCACCTAGAATAACTAGGAAGAAGGCTTGACCAGGCGAGCTTCGATCTCTAATGGCTTGTGTCTCTGGTGGTGTTCCGTGTTGCTGATGGTCCCTACATGTTCGGCAGGTTGACCCACGTCAGCTAAAAGGTGAAAAGAAGACTCTAAGACTCCCAAAAGGGGTCTGACTAGGTTTGAGACCCCTGCAGGTAGATGTCGTCCTCCTGCATCAATAACTGCAAATGGGGGACTATTCTCTTCATTTCTGTAGGAAGTTGTTAGAGGCAAAAAGGGCGAAGCTCTAGAGAGATTCAGATAGTGTTGTGTATGCGTAAATGAGTTGGGCAATGATCTCTAGTGGGAGGAAGATAAGGGAGAACAGATGACTTGTTTAAGGCAAGATCTGGGTGAACTACATGATGTTGGGCAATCATAGTATGGTAGGGAAGGAGATGACAGTGACGAGAGAGGCAAAGAGTGACGGGGGTGATCGGGAATAACGGGCAGAGCTGGAGCTTCTCCTGACGATGATTTCAAATTTTCACTAAGTTTGGCAGACTGAAGAGAAGTCAAATTCAAAACTATTCCATTTCTACGTGATGGAACTGAAAAAGCAAAAAGGGGGCAAAGTTCATTACTCATTACACCAGAAGCAAGCTTCCAGCGGATGAGGCAGCGGAGATGGATTTCTTCAATTCGATGCTAAGACGTGCAACAGAGTAGTTAAATCTTCACATGATATCACCAAGAGGAAGATTTGAAACTCGATTCTATGCTTGGTGGGCGAAAGAAGGATTCGAAACTCCTGTTGAGAGTGTCCTTGAGGACAAGTCATCTGGTGTTCATGCTCCCACACACCATTTATCTCTTGAATCTGTGACGGTGGTGGATGAAACTTCTACGAGTAGGCTGGTAATGTCTCGGATTGATAAACAATCATATGGTTCTAGGACTATGAGGGATGCTCAAGAACCTGCACGTAGTATACGTGTTGGACAGGTTGGGGTTGCGAGAGACTTGGTTGAGGAGGATGTATCGGTTCTTGCTCCTTCTACTCAATAGGAGTCTCGATAGTGTCAAACACAGAGTTGCAAGCATTGGCATTCAAGGCTCGAAAGAGCCGCTCCAGCTCCTAGGAAATCAAGTCGAGCTTTTCCATGCCCTGGGTCCTCTTCCCAATGACTAAAAGTTTCTCGAGGTCATTCGACCTCTTCTCTATGGTGTTAAACTTGGACAGGTGGCGCTCAATGATGCTAAGGTTAGAGCTCTCATCGTTATCTTTGAAGTGAGTAGCCATATTCACTAGTGTGTCACTGGGTAGGCATCTTCATACATGCACGTGATGAGGATTGAGCGGACTCTCCTTTAGACATCTCCTCAAAAATGTCCCATACGACACCCTCGTCCTTGTTGAAATGCAAGCCACCACAAGCAGCATCGACAGGCCTCTGGCTTTCCAGTGTCAATCCAGCAAACAAATGCTGCATGAGACTGGTCTTTGGGATCTCTTGGTGGGGACACTTTTAATACAAGTCCATAAATCTCTCCCACACTTCATGTATCGTCTCGTGGGGCTACTAATAGAAGCTGGAGATGTGGGCAAACATCTCGTTCAAGCGACCAAGAGGATAAAATTTGTGAAGAAATGTTGATTTCAACTCCTTCCAAGTCTTCACTACCTTTTCCACATGATTGACCCAATACAGGCCTTATCTTGGAGTCTGAAAGGAAAATCAGTCATCTTGATTAGCCCCAATGGAATATTGGGGGGTAATGGGTTGTGGTGCAAATGCGGCCGAATTTTTTGCACGTGGATGTATGGTTCTTCTATAGTATTCCTATGGAAAGTAGGGAGCAGGGATAGAAGCTACAACCTATGCTCGAAGTGGGCATGAATTTGAGGAATTAGTATCCACATTGTGATGTGGCCATCTCCAGGATTGTAAGTTTGTTACGACATCATCTTCAGTTGTTGCGGCCACCCCTCCCTTATCTCCTAACGCGGTCCACTTATTGACAAATCCTCTTCTCCATTTCCTTCATGGAACTCATCATCTCTGTTCATCTCATCCTCTCTTATGGCGTCTCTCTCATCGGTTCTCCTCCTTAAGTCTGTAAACATATCTTGGAAGGTGGTCTGGGCCAGGGCTTGATTGGTCAGTTGTTTCTGTATTACCTGTATCGATGTGACCAACTGAGTGTTGGCTTCATTTTGTGTGGTATACTACCCCTTCTCCCCTGGTCTCCCTTCTTGGTTGGTGGGAGGTGTGGTCCCTTTCCTCTTCCTGTGGGAGGCATTTCTAAATCGGCTTGAAACTCTTGCTCATCATCGGGTTGATAACCTGAATTATGGAATAAACCATGATCAATCTATGTCTTAACACCATATGTAGAGATTAATTTGGGATTAAGGTCAATCCTAGAGTCATGAAAGGATCATAGGATATATATTGAAATCGATCTCCATCCACAAGCTATTGATTCTAGGATAAGAGTAATCCTAGTTTAATTGGAAGGGAAGAATTAGCTCATGTAGCGAATCCATCTTGAACAACGGATTTACTAGATAAAAGCAAGTGTTTAAGGAATAGAGGATCAGGAAGTCCAAAGAGAAATTTGTAAGGTCTGAACTAGCTCCACGGAGATCATCCCACATTATTTGAGACGTCTGATGAATCCATGATTCATCGCCTTTATTCTTTCATTTTGGCTAAAATCTTTGGTAAAATACATGTAAATAATCACTAATTCCAATTAATTATCACTCTAACTACAATTATTAATATTATATATTTAACACTTAAATTATCCAAAATAAAAGAATAAAGATAAAAAGAAAAATAAAAGAAGGATGTATATAGAAAATATACAGACTGATCCTAACCCCGAGACCATGTCAATATTGACCGGGTCGACAAAAGAAATAAGTAGGGGGAGATAAGGATCCTAACTTATAAAAATATCAAGAAAATCAAGACCAAAAATATAAATTACCCATTTTTCACTTTGTAAATACTTCATCTATTTTATTTAACATCAAAAGCATTTCAAATCAAAACACTTCTTTTATAAAAATTGTTCACAAAAATATATATATTATTTTATAAAAATATTATAAAAATATTTCGGCTTAAAAATAAAATAACCGTAATGAACCGGAAAAGCCGCAAAAGCCGACTTCCGAGGTTCATATCTATTTATAGAAAACTCTAAAATAACCAAACTCACTTTTAAAATCCGTTTTGTATATAATACTACTTATTAAAAAAATCATAAAATATTCGGATAAAATCGGTGAGTTTCGGCTTTTTGGACTCGTTGTCTATGTGTACTGTATGTACAAACTTCCTCGATTTTTAATTAAATAACCGTAAACCGTATTAACTTAATTCTTTTTCCTAAAATCATCTAAAATTGTATATAACAATATAAAAATAAAAGTAAATTAAAATGCCAATAAAATCCGGAGGCCCGAAGCCGCTACTTTTTTCGTTCGGGCCTCATAACTCGTCCGTATGAGCTCCGAAATTAGCAAACTCAGTCTTTAAAAATATATTTTTTCAATTATCTACAAAATGACACTAATTTCGCTAAAATCGGAGTTAATGCGAAAAACACAGTTTTCAGGTCTATATTGATGTATGGTACAATAAGACGTAACTTATATTATTATTTAATATTCTAATACATTTATTATTTTTTTAACTTAATTAATAATATTTCATTTATTTATTTATTTAATTTATTTGTTTCATTAATTAAATTATATAATTAATTTAATAATTTAATTAATTACTTAATTACTTAATTAATCACTTAAATATCTTATTAACCATATTTAATTATTAATTATTTATTTAATTACGAAATTATTAATTAATTAATAATTATCTAATTATTTAATTATTAATAATATTACTATTATTTATTTATTCTAATTAATTAATTAATTTAATTATTTCTCTCTCTCTCGCCCTTTCTTTATTTTCTCTCTCTTACTTTACCCTTTCTTCTTCTTCCCCGTTTCACCTTCTTCCTCCTCAAACCCATCTCCTCCAACCTCCCAACTCCCTCAACGGCTCGGCCGTTAGCCAGCCGTTCTCCAACCGCCTCCTCCGGCCGTTGGGCCGTTCGACCAACCAACTCCGGTGACCATATCCACCGCCAGGTGATGGGAACGGGCAGCGTGCACCCCAAGTATCTTAATCTTCCCCGATTCCCTTCCATATTCATCCTCCACCACCTCTATAAATAGGTCGTCAACCCCCTCGATCTTTTCATCCGCCATTTTCCTGTCATTCCACCTCCGAGTTCCGAGAGAGGGAAGGACGAGTGACAGAAGCTCTTCCCTGTTCGTCGAGTCACCGCGAGGGGAAGCAAGGAGTGTGCGAGATCATAGCTCCGGCGTCGCAGATCCCTACTCCGCCGAGAGTTCAGCCTCCGGATCCGCCGTCCGTGGAGGCGAAGACCTCTGGAGATACGCTCCAGACCCCAGGCGAACAACCACGGCATACGTTCCTCCTTCCAAGTTAGCTCCTCTGTAGATTCCTATTTTTCGTCGTCTTTCTCTGTTTCTCTGTTCTCTATCTCTCCATCTCTGATCATTCTCTCCTTAAATCCCATTTTTCCCCTCAACCTCCTGTATTCTCTTCTCAATCCAAACTTTTCCTCTGATTGCGATACACAAATCCACCAAAAATCCCTCGAAAATCATATATTTCCCATCGATTCCTTCCATTTCCACATCCATTAAATCTGTTTTATTCATCCTTCCGATCTGCATTTTGGACCGAGTCTTCGAACTCGAGTCGATATGGTGATTGTAGGAGAACGGAGCTGAATCCATTACTGCTCTGTCCTAATTCAAAGCCGCGCATGGAGAACAAACGAGCATCGTATCCTGTTCAACTTCCAAAAAAAAGTACTTTCGCGCGTTCTGTTGGACATCGAAGCATTTATGCTCCCTGGAAATGTCGCAGCTTTACCACTGAAATCGAAAGCAAAAGCAACATTAATCTCCACATTTGGAGGAGAAAATACCTGCATGCAACGTCATCTTCGTTTGATAGCTGGAGATTGGATTTGGCTTTCATCTTAACACCTTGGAACAAAGCCATAACCATAGAACAAAAAATATATATATAATCAATCACCATCACTGTTGTTCGGCCGATCATTCCCAACACATCGCAGCACAAAGAGTGAATCTGTACTCCGGCCGCAATTGCAAACATCGGCCCCATCTACGCCTCCGCACGCCACAGGGGAACGGTCGAACCTTCGCCGAAGAGCAAGTCGACATCATCGAATAGGAGCTGGACCGATTTCGCCACACGTCAGCATACGAATCCCGGATTCAACATGCGTCGGCTTGCAACATGATGCACCGCCCACCGCTACAGACTTGAGCGACGCAAAAGCACAAACCCGTACAGCGAAGCCGAGGCCTTTGAAGAGGAGTATCACGTGATCAAGCAAGTGCATACTGGCGATTTGCATATATATTCCCAGTGGAATCCGATAATCACGAATAGACTTTACAGGTCCAGCTTGCAGGAGACTCACGTGTTCCACCACGTGATTCCGGAAAATTTTGTGCGCGAGCACCCGCGGTCTCTGACATTTACGCGCGCGCCCTCCTACTTCTGTATAATTACACCAGTACCCCTGCATCTGTATATAAACCATATATCCATACCCTATACATATTACATCCACATAAAAAAAATACAAAAACTCCTCTTAAAACTCCTATAAAATTACTCTTAGTATATTTTACCATATTTTGCATATTAAATCAAAAACAAAATAAAAATTAAATAATAAAACCAATAAAAAATATAAAACACACAAAAACCTTTAAAAATCATAACTAACTCAATAAAATTCGCCTAAAAACGCACAACATATCATTTTAAATGTAATTTCATCTACTTTCTACAGAAAATATAAGAAAAATATTTCTACATTCTTTTCACTCTTAAAAATCCAAAACACGTCGCAGTTTTCAATGAACACTTACTTTTTACCTTAAAAATAAATCAAAAACTATAAAAATCATAAAAACCCTTTAAAAATTCATAAAAAAACAGTAAAACAATTTTAAAACATAAAAAGTACAAAATAAAATCCAAATAAAAAATTTCATTAGAGATTAAATAAAAAAATTAGGAAATCCAAAATCTAAGCTTTCTTCTTCAATAACCCCTAGTTTCCAACAGTTTGCCTTCCTGAGTTCGACACTCCCGTACGAATCCACTATACACATTGTTTAGGAGTATAAATAAAAAGAAGATTAATTCACCTTAATCTTTTCTGGTAAAACTCACCTGGTCGATACGACGACCGAAATCTCTTTTGTCTCTTTTATAGGTACAGAAGAAGACAAGCAGACCGGGTGGTTTTTCAGATGGCGCCGTTGCCGGGGAGGCAGCGCTAGGGCAACCGTAGACTTAGGTTTAGGATTTCTCTTTGCGTCATTTTACTTCTCTAACCTCACGGCTTTTTGTTTCTGAGTTGTGCAGCACAGGCTGAGCCGCATATCTGAGAACCGTAAAGCCGCAAAATTTCTTTCTTTGTAATTTCTTGTAAAAAAACATATAAAAAAGTGTCGTAGAAAGGGGCCTCGTAAAGGCATCCCGACTTGTAGTCCTTCTCGGGGTCTGTTTCACCAGGGATGTACTCCTGGGGGAGCAGGGCACCCACCGCGGCATTTTCGATCGTGATTTTTCTCGACGGTTTTTCCGCGGTTTTCCGAGTTAGGTGCTTGTTAGGTGTTTTACGATTTTTCCTTCTCTGCGCATCATAGCTTAGTTTAGATGTTTGCTTAGGATACGACCCTTAGGTGATTGTATCTAGGGACAAACCGAAAAAGACCAAAATACGTTAGACATCTTTCTCTGAAAATATCCAAAAAAAGTGAAAACCAAAAATTAAAACAGGGACTGTTAATTTCTATTTGACTTTAAAATAAACGTAAGGACTCACTTGTTTTGGGAGAGTAATCCCCGAAAAAATTACATCTCAGATCTCATCTCCAGATCAGTGAGAGAGGGACGACACATAAGGTAGAGCCAGAGTCTGGGCTTTTATCGAAATACTACTTAGTTCACACCTTCAATCACCTTATCTTCAGTGGGTAAGCTCGGGTAGCCGGAAACGGTCCGAGTTTACTTAGCAGAGTGGGAGGTTTAAAAGACACTGCGTAAGGCTCGGTCCTTAAGGAATACGGGTAGCCGAAAACGGTCCGTACTTACTTCCATACTGGCTGAGACTAGGTGATTCCTGGCGAGAACTCGGGACAGTACGACGTCGAAGTCTCAGGCACCTATCTGATCTCGCTAATCTGTGAGAATTTGTTTGCCAAACAATCGTAAAATCGAAAAGATAAACGACCGAACTCTTACGGTCATCACCAGGGTTGCGTTGGTGAACTCGGGGTTTGCTTTGTGTTTGACTTATGGTGTGAGTTCTATATCTTCCAGATCTCAATCTCATCGATCAGGAGTCTATTGTCTCATTACGATGATGGGTAGACGATCTCTTAGGCCGACTCTTACGGTAGCACTTTCAGGCGCATCTACCCGATCATTTAGGTCCTCGAACCTGAGTTGAGTCCTCTGATCTTCTCCGAGTGTGACTCTGACCTCGGAGAGTCGTCTCCTTTTGTCTCTCTATCTTCTCCATCTCCTTCTATCCATTTCTCTTCGTATCCATCGAGTCAACCTTCAGTTACAGTGACAGCTGAGCAGATGTATGAGACCCGTGAGCCAGTTTCAGATCAGATGAGAGATCCGAGTCCACGAGTTGCTGAGACAGGAGTGCGGATTGAGCAGCTGCCATCGGGAGTTGAGTCAGTTTCTACATCGAGTTTACCAATCTTCCTCATTGACTCAGATTTCGTCTCATTGCTGTCGAAGTTTCATGGAAAGCCGCACGAAGAGCCGTACGAGCATCTTTACGAGTTTGAGGAGATTTGCAGCACTCGATTCTACGCAGATATTACACCTGAGGATGCCATGAAGAAGACCTTTCCCTTGACACTCAAGGATGGAGCCGCGAGATGGCTCCGACTTTTGGGAAAGGAGCGAGGTAGCTGGGGTATGCTTCGAATTGCTTTTCTGAGGAAATTTTACCCCATTAGCCGAGCCAATTTTATGCGGTCAGTCATCAGAGACTTTACACACGATCCCCACGAGCCACTTCAGGATATGTGGCTCCGATTTCATATTCTTTTGAGGAGATTTCCCGACCACGGGATCTCCAGAGCTGAGTTAGCTCAGATATTTTATCTGGGGATGACCGCAGAGCAGCAGTTGGTCGATGCCTCGTGTGGAGGTTCACACCGCAGTCTTGACGATGATTCACTTTGGAATCTCTTCGGAGAGATTTCTGATGTCAAGACGACACACGAGGGTGATGCCAGACCACCTCGATGCGATCAACCTTCTGTTGAAGTAGGGATCGCACATCAGGTAGTTGATATGGACACTGATGCAGTCTCGAGGATGGACGTTGAGCCAGTAGTGGAGAGCTCTTATCTCCAGAGATCGACACTTCTTCCGTTGAGTTTTCAGCCAGAGTATGAGTCGGTCCCGTACTTCCATGTTCAGGAACCTTGGATACCTACTCTTCAAGTAATCCAAGAGACCGAGCGAGAGCCCTTGCTGTTCCAGCCGACGTATCAACCGATGTAGTTTTCATATCAGGACCATTGCTACGAGCAGCCACCTCAGGAGCATATCTTCTCAGATTCACTTGATCATTCTGAGCGTCTTCAGCAACCTGAGATGGATGTGGGACACTACTTCGAGAGCCTTGATATAGACGGTCCCACATTCGACCATTTTATCCGTCTAATTCATGAGCAGACTACCGACTGTAGAGAGCAGATAGACACCTTCAGAGATTTTATTGCCAGCATCGTCACAGAGCCGAGATCAGTTTCAGATTTTTCTATCTCACCCGAATTGTTGAATTCTATTTCCTCCAGTTCTCATGATGACCAGAAGCAGCCTGCAGTTGCTGAGACATTCAAGAGCGATGAGTGTGTAGCAGGCAACGGTGCGGGAACACATTCAGATTCTGATTCTCCACATAGCGAAGGCGAAAAATCACAAAAAATAGAAAAAGAAGAAAATCCAAAAACAAAAATAAAGACAAGACTCTGGATTCTTCTGATGGATCTATAGTTTACACTCTTCACAAAGTTAGTCCCCGTTTTAGAAAAAGATCTTCATCTTTTTCTTCTGATCCTCCGAGTGTACATACTGACACGGAGGATGTACATATTCCCTTCCCAGATGCTCTGAATCTAGGAAGGGGTGGAAAATCATAAAAATTTAAAAAAAAATCAAGATACAAATTTCACGAAAGAGATGCTGGACCGAATTCAGATCAAGCTCACTCTTTCGGAGGCATTGGTCCACATTCCTCTTCTTCAGAAATGTCTGAAGCAGCATACCACACCGAAAAGGAAGAAGAGGCGTAATCATTGCTCTGAGAAACAAGTGTTGACCATTGCCACTTGTTGTGCCATCCAGCACATATCTCCCAAGAAGCAAAAGAAATATATGGGAGCACCATTTGTTAGCTGTCAGATTTCAGATCACGAGTTCGAGCATACCTTGTTAGACAGCGGTTTGTCAGTGAACATATTACCCTTCCATCTTCTCGAGACTCTTCATTTAGGACCTCTGAAACGAGCCAGAATGATTCTTCAGTTTCCGGACCGATCGGTCAAGAGGCCGAAGGGTATACTTAAGGACGTTGTCGTGATGGTACAAGGCACAAAATTCACTGTGGATTTTGTTGTCTTAGACTCTGACTCTTCGGTACCATCACAGGATGCTGCCATCATTCTTGGTCGGCCTTTTCTGTGTGCAACCAAGGCTGTTATTGATTATGGGACGGATAGTGTTACCTTTCCTTCCAACAGCACAGAGCCGAGCTCCAAGCCTATAGAGACTCTGCCAATAGATGAAAGTGCTTCCGGGCCATCAGAGACAAAGACATGTGAGATCACAGCTAAGATTATACAAGATCATATTCCTTCTGATTTATAGAGACTCGAGATTTCCTTTCTCGAGAGGAAAACTCGAAGATCACATCTTTTGGTGATCCGAGTACACATGTCTGGAGATGTGTTGACGGGACTCAGAGTATCTACATCATTGAGACGAAACAGCTGGTGGCACAAACTTCGAAGGCCGATCCTATTTCAATTGTTGATCATTCACTCGAGCCTTCCTGTTGTGAGATTATTGAGCCCTCTTTTCATGAAGATTCAGATAAGGGCTTAGCTGATGAGAAGATTGATCAGATCGCAGCAGAGTTCGACCTCTTTCTTGAGTCTACTTCAGAGACTATGGAGCACATTTCAGAGGTTGGTTCTGTCCATCTTTTCGGCCATTTGGGCCGCTCCTCACTGATCGACACAGATCAGGGATTCTCTGATTCAGATATGGATATCTCTGAGGATGACCCTGATATCGACCTACATCTTGTACATTCTATTGTTCCTCGATCGCACAAGAAGGCCACTCTTCGGCTTTCTTGAGCTTGTACAGTTTGTTCAACTTGTATATACTTTCGATTTTAATTCTCCTTCCTTATGTTTGTCTTACACCCTTAGGTTCATCTAGATTGTGCTATACTTAGGATGTGCTTTATCCTAAGTATAGGGGGGTGTAGACATCGTGTTATTGTTTGTATCGTCCTGTTCGATTACCTCTGTTTTGCCTATACTTAGGGTGTACTTTACCCTAAGTATGGGGGGGGGGGGGGTAATATCGCTCATTTCCCCTTTTGATTGTCATTGATTTTTGTCTCGTCTGTTCCCTCATTTGTCCCTCATCTTTTGATATTCATCTCTATACTTAGGGATATTTTACCCTAAGTATAGGGGGGACAAGTCGAGCCGTTGAGTTGTGTACATTCTCTTGACCTCGATCATCTTCGGTTTTTGAGGCGGTTATCCTTAGGGTTTCTTGATCCTAAGGATAGAGGAGATGATCGCCTTCTATGCTTTATTCGTTATACTTTGAGTCGTTGTAGTATAGAATTCTTTTCACCGATCTATACTTACCCGAGTTATGTCTTCCTTAGCCGCTTCTTTGGTCACTATGAGGACATAGTTCACGCTAAGTATAGGGGGGTGTCGTATATATATGCTATATATACTTTAGAAGCCATAACTCGTACTTTATTGTATTTGTAATAATAAGGCTTCCTAAAAGTATGGTGTATATTTTAGGTTTTTAAAAGCCGCAAGAAAACCGTAAAAATGTCTTATAAAAAACCGTTTAAAACCTTTACATAAAAAAAGTTGTAAAATACTTTTATAAAATCCTTAAAAATTTGAAAAATAAAATCCTTGTAAAATCATGTATAAAAGCCGTATAACTTGTATATAAAACTTGTGTAAAATCCCTTGTAAAATATAAAAAACATTCGTGTAAAATTTGTGTAAATCGAATTAATCCACTAACTTTTACAAAAAGACCCCTAAAAATTGAAAAATTTTAAAATTCAATAAAAATTTGCAAGTCTTTAGAAACCACTTAAAGTATTTAAGCCGAAAAATGTACCTCATAAAAAATTGTTGCATTCATTAGCATTTTTCAGAACAAGTTCGATTCTTGAACCGAATGGATCTAAGTCCGAGAGATGGAGCTTGGTTTAGGCCTTAATCCACTTAATTCTATAGGGACTTTATTAGGACCGGGAATTGAGACTCTTCAGGTCTTGTAGACTTAATTCTTTGGGTTCCATGAGACCGTGTTTGGAATTCAACTTGAAAGTGCCTAAGTAGGACACCTGGTGTCATCCGTTGAACTCTTCTCCATTTGAACCAATTTTGAACTCTAGCACTCTGCACTTAGCTCGACCTGCCTGGGGCCGCGAAGGGCAATCCATTTCGGTGGTGCGTTTCCATCCTTGTCTGGTGGTGATGAGGTCTTAAGACGGGAGAGATTGGGGTTGAAATAAAGCTTTGGATGAGGGAAGGATCTGCTGGCACAATTTATTCTAAGACCTCAAAACATGGGCGGAAAAAAAGATTTTATATCTGTCGAGGCACAAAAGACCTATGCAGTGCAACAATCATTACTACCAAAAAGAAGCTGAATACACCAAATACCAAAAATGACCACTATGGTCTGAGCTTCAGAAAAGCCTGCATGTCTTCGTGGAGGCTTGGCTAAACTGGCCAGGCTTCACCGGAGATGTGATAACACTGATCACACTCCAATTCTCTTCTCTTTCTTCTACCTTCTCTCTTATTCGATTGTGGACACAGCACGACCTGACCTTAGAAGGAAATACCCCCCTCCTCGAGGATTGAGTTGTTGGACAAGGGCCCAATGGGAGTGTGTAGCCGTATGGACGGTTTCTTCGCTTCTTTAAGCGGGAAGAGCTAAACCTTTTCACACACAGTCAAGTTGTTTTCAAAGCCGAAAGGTTTGAGTGATGGATAGGTGGATCTGAGCTGGCTGTTGAGGTGGATCTGGATAAGGATTTGTGGAACTTGAGAGCTGTCGAGGCTTAAATCCTAATTCTAATAGAGTCCCGACACACTATTAATCCAAAGATTTAAATCCAAGCTTCAGATTTCGGGTGAAATGAGATTCGGTTTAAAGAAACAAGCATGTTCTAAGTTCTTTTATTTTCCTTTTTCTTTTTCTTTTTGCTTGCACTTATTTATAGAATAAGTGTTTGCTAAGGGACTAGCAAAGGTAAAGTATAGTGGAATGATGAATCCATGATTCATCGTCTTTATTCTTTCATTTTGGCTAAAATCCTTGGTAAAATACATGTAAATAATCACTAATTCCAATTAATTATCACTCTAACCATAATTATTAATATTATATATTTAACACTTAAATTATCTAAAATAAAAGAATAAAGATAAAAAGAAAAATAAAAGAAGGATATATATAGAAAATATACAGACTGATCCTAACCCCGAGACCAGGTCAATATTGACCGGGTCGACAAAAGAAATAAGTAGGGGGAGATAAGGATCCTAACTTATAAAAATATCAAGAAAATCAAGACCAAAAATATAAATTACCCATTTTTCACTTTGTAAATACTTCACCTATTTTATTTATCATCAAAAGCATTTCAAATCAAAACACTTCTTTTATAAAAATTGTTCACAAAAATATATATATTATTTTATAAAAATATTATAAAAATATTTCGGCTTAAAAATAAAATAACCGTAATGAACCGGAAAAGCCGCAAAAGCCGACTTCCGAGGTTCATATCTATTTATAGAAAACTCTAAAATGACCAAACTCACTTTTAAAATCCGTTTTGTATATAATACTATTTATTAAAAAAATCAGAAAAATATTCGGATAAAATCGGTGAGTTTCGGCTTTTTGGACCCGTTGTCTATATGTACTGTATGTACAAACTTCCTCGATTTTTAATTAAATAACCGTAAACCGTATTAACTTAATTCTTTTTCCTAAAATCATCTAAAATTGTATGTAACAATAAAAAATAAAAGTAAATTAAAATGCCAATAAAATCCGGAGGCCCGAAGCCGCTACTTTTTTCGTCCGGGCCTCATAACTCGTCCGTATGAGCTTCGAAATTAGCAAACTAAGTCCTTAAAATTATATTTTTTCAATTATCTACAAAATGACACTAGTTTCGCTAAAATCGGAGTTAATGCGAAAAACACAGTTTTCGGGTCTGTATTGATATATGGTACAATAAGCCGTAACTTATATTATTATTTAATATTCTAATACATTTATTATTTTTTTAACTTAATTAATAATATTTCATTTAATTATTTATTTATTTAATTTATTTGTTTCATTAATTAAATTATATAATAAATTTACTAATTTAATTAATTACTTAATTACTTAATTACTTGATTACTTATTTAATTAATTACTTAAATATCTTATTAACCATATTTAATTATTAATTATTTATTTAATTACGAAATTATTACTTAATTAATAATTATCTAATTATTTAATTCTTAATAATATTACTATTATTTATTTATTCTAATTAATTATTTAATTTAATTATTTCTCTCTCTCTCTCCCTTTCTTTATTTTCTCTCTCTTACTTTACCCTTTCTTCTTCTTCCCCGTTTCACCTTCTTCCTCCTCAAACCCATCTCCTCTAACCTCCCTACTCCCTCAACGGCTCGGCCGTTAGCCGGCCGTTCTCCAACCGCCTCCTCTGGCCGTTAGGCCGTTTGACCAACCAACTTCGGTGACCATATCCACCGCCAGGTGACGGGAACGGGCAGCGTGCGCCCCAAGTATCTTAATCTTCCCCGATTCCCGTCCAGATTCATCCTCCACCTCCATCTATAAATAGGTCGTCAACCCCCTCGATCTTTTCATCCGCCATTTTCCTGTCATTCCACCTCCGAGTTCCGAGAGAGGGAAGGACGAGTGACAGAAGCTCTTCCCTGTTCGTCGAGTCACCGCGAGGGGAAGCGAGGAGTGTGCGAGATCATAGCTCCGGCGTCGCAGATCCCTACTCCGCCGAGAGTTCAGCCTCCGGATCCGCCGTCCGTGGAGGCGAAGACCTCTGGAGATACGCTCCAGACCCCAGGCGAACAACCACGGCATACGTTCCTCCTTCCAGGTTAGTGCCTCTCTAGATTCCTATTTTTCGTCGTCTTTCTCTGTTTCTCTGTTCTCTATCTCTCCATCTCTGATCATTCTCTCCTTAAATCCCATTTTTTCCCCTCAACCTCCTGTATTCGAGGAAAATTCGTGTGGGGGGTAACTTGGTAAACATATTCACTGTATGCGGTCGGAATTATTTTTTTATTAACTACCGTAGATAAGCCGCCTCTTGAAGAGGCGGCTTTGGTTAAGTAAGAGCCGCCTCTTCAAGAGGCGGCTTTAGACAAAAGCCGCCTCTTGAAGAGGCGGCTCTCAAAAAATCCGCCTCTTGAAGAGGCGGCTTCACTCCAGAACCTTAAAAAAGGGGGAAGCAGCAGCTCTGCGGCTCGCAGAGCTGCTGCTTCCCCCTTTTTTTAAGGAATTGTTATGTTGGCGAAGTGAACGTCATGCACAGTATGTAAGACCAAATATGATATTAGAACAACTTTAAAAGATAAGATTCATAGACAATAGTGAAGTGAAGACAGTGGTGAGATTAATAGAAAGTAACTTGATCATATAGAAGGTTCATAACACAAGCGACAAGACAATAGTTACAAACACTATAAATTACATGCTTGGTTTACATTACAAAAAATGCCAACATCACATTCTATGGTCTACGCTCCCTCCTCCTTTTGTATTGTAATTTGACAGGTCTTTCATCCGCCATGGTGGTCTGCGGTGGTGTAGGGTCAAATCCATGCAGTTGGCTGTTGCGATCTATGTCGTCGATGTTGATCATCTCGGTTCCTTCAACTCCAAAGAAGGACAACGGGAGGGGTGAATGATGTGAAGGTCCTGCATTGTGCTCCGCTCGATCCCTCCGTGGTGCAGGCGGCGTTGTAGGCTCCCTGGATGTCCCACACTCAGGAATTGGGGTCTAAAATTCTTTGCCAGACTGAGGGGGTTGTTGTGTATCCACTGGGACATCTCCCTCTCCAGTAGGCCTCTCTCCCCTTTGTCATTGACCACATCCCCGTCCACGTCCTCGAACACGTGAACGGGGATGAGTTGAAGCTTCTGCATCGGCGTCTTTCTGTGAATGCTCATCGGTAGGACCATCTCGGAACTGTCGCTGTATAGACTCACGTATCCTAGAACTTGCTTCAGCAGCAAGTTCTCTAATACGTGGTGCACCATCATCGCAAAGTCGAACAATCTCCTCGAATTGAGACACCTGCAATATGAACAATTGTTGTCAAAACATGTTAAATCATACTACAAAATCTAAAATTAAGTAAATGCTATCTTACCGCGTAATCAAGCGTGCATCCATGTCGTCCAATGAAACGTCTTGTAATTCGATGATACCATGTCAAGTACTCGGCGGTCGTATCTGGTCCTCCCAATGAAATGGGAGTCATCGACACCACGTAGTCCCTACGGATGTTCCATAGTCTTATATAAACTGCATGGAACTCCATCCAATCGACGTTGCTCTTCCCTCGGAGATCGATTGCATGTAACTGAGATGACGTGTCACAAGCCATTGGAACCCCCTGAATGCCCCCAAACTGTCGAAGGACTCTGTCCGGTGTGTGTAGCTCCACAATACAGAAATGAATCAGGGGGACACGAGCCACATGTAACCACTCATTGCCAAGGCAATACAATGGTAACTGGGACAACACGTCCTCTGTATATGGCCTCCATATCACCTGCGTTAAATTAGAAATATTATAAAACCCGTTATAATTGAAAATTAAACGTAATAACGTGATAACTGAATACCTGCTCATCTAGCTGTAGGTCAAGTGCATCCCTATATGGCCGAACCACATGTGTAGATTCCGCCGAGATATCAAATTCTGCATGTCACCTTGCCCCCAAGGGCTTCCCTTGCCAAAGAGGTCGGTGGTGAACTACCGGAGCGATATGGGGGAATCGCTCCCATGCCCACAACAGCAACAGTATCAAGGGACCCCCAATCTCTACTGCCTCAGCCTTCGATGCAACACACAACTGCCTGTACAAGTACGCCAAACAAGAAGAACCCCAACTGTACCTCCCACAACTCTCCAGGTCCTCCAAAAAGGGTAGGTAGATCAGGGAGACCTCGTTTCCGGACTTGTCCGGAAAGATCACACCACCAAAAAGCTGTAGAATGTACGCCCGTGTGTATCGCAGAATGGTATCATCATCGGCGTCCTCTGGCAGAACTGAGAAGTGCTCTAGTAGCCAAGTCATGCGGACTCGAGCGCCATCAATGTTGGGTCGTTCTGGCCGATGATCTTCTCCGAGTGTAACTCTGACCTCGGAGAGTCGTCTCCTTTTGTCTCTCTATCTTCTCCATCTCCTTCTATCCCTTTCTCTTCGTATCCATCGAGTCAGCCTTCAGTTACAGTGACAGCTGAGCAGACGTATGAGACCCGTGAGCCAGTTTCAGATCAGATGACAGATCCGGGTCTACGAGTTGCTGAGACAGGAGTGCGGATTGAGCAGCCGCCATCGGGAGTTGAGTCAGTTTCTACATCGAGTTTACCAATCTTCCTGATTGACTCAGATTTCGTCTCATTGCTGCCGAAGTTTCATGGAAAGCCGCACGAAGAGCCATACGAGCATCTTTACGAGTTTGAGGAGATTTGCAGCACTCGATTCTACTCAGATATTACACCTGAGGATGCCATGAAGAAGACCTTTCCCTTGACACTCAAGGATGGAGCCGCGAGATGGCTCCCACTTTTGGGAAAGGAGCGAGGTAGCTGGGGTACGCTTCGAATAGCTTTTCTGAGGAAATTTACCCCATTAGCTGAGCCAATTTTATGCGGTCAGTTATCAGAGACTTTACACACGATCCCCACGAGCCACTTCAGGATATGTGGCTCCAATTTCATATTCTTTTGAGGAGATTTCCCGACCACGGGATCTCCAGATCTGGGTTAGCTCAGATATTTTATCTGGGGATGACCGCAGAGCAGCAAGCGTTGGTCGATGCCTCGTGTGGAGGTTCACACCGCAGTCTTGACGAGGATTCACTTGGGAATCTCTTTGGAGAGATTTCTGATGTCAAGACGACACACGAGGGTGATGCCAGACCACCTCGATGCGATCAACCTTCCGTTGAATTAGGGATCGCACATCAGGTAGTTGATATGGACACTGATGCAGTCTCGAGGATGGACGTTGAGCCAGTAGTGGAGAGCTCTTATCTTCAGAGATCGACACTTCTTCCGTTGAGTTTTCAGCCAGAGTATGAGTCGGTCCCGTACTTCCATGTTCAGGAACCTTGGATACCTACTCTTCAAGTAATCCAAGAGACCGAGCGATAGCCCTTGCTGTTTCAGCCGACGTATCAACCGATGCAGTTTTCATATCAGGACCATTGCTACGAGCAGCCACCTCAGGAGCATATCTTCTCAGATTCACTTGATCATTCTGAGCGTCTTCAGCAACCTGAGATGGATGTGGGACACTACTTCGAGAACCTTGATATAGACGGTCCCACATTCGACCATTTTGTCCGTCTAATTCATGAGCAGACTACCGACTGTAGAGAGCAGATGGACACCTTTAGAGATTTTATTGCCAGCATCGTCACAGAGCCGAGATCAGTTTCAGATTTTTCTATCTCACCCGAATTGTTGAATTCTATTTCCTCCAGTTCTCATGATGACCAGAAGCAGCCTGCAGTTGCTGAGACATTCAAGAGCGAGGAGTGTGTAGCAGGCAACGGTGCGGGAACACATTCAGATTCTGATTCTCCACATAGCGAAGGCGAAAAATCACAAAAAAAATAGAAAAAGAAGAAAATCCAAAAACAAAAATAAAGACAAGACTCTGGATTCTTCTGATGGATCTATGGTTTATACTCTTCACAAAGTTAGTCCCCCTTTTAGAAAAAGATCTTCATCTTATTCTTCTGATCCTCCGAGTGTACATACTGACACGGAGGATGTACATATTCCCTTTCCAGATGCTCTGAATCTAGGAAGGGGTGGAAAATCAGAAAAATTTAAAAAAAAATCAAGATACAAATTTCACGAAAGAGATGCTGGACCGAATTCAGATCAAGCTCACTCTTTTGGAGGCATTGGTCCACATTCCTCTTCTTCAGAAATATCTGAAGCAGCATACCACACCGAAAAGGAAGAAGAGGCGTAATCATTGCTCTGAGAAACAAGTGTTGACCATTGCCACTTGTTGTGCCATCCAGCACATATCTCCCAAGAAGCAAAAGAAATATATTGGAGCACCATTTGTTAGCTGTCAGATTTCAGATCACGAGTTCGAGCATACCTTGTTAGACAGCGGTTCGTCAGTGAACATATTACCCTTCCATCTTCTCGAGACTCTTCATTTAGGACCTCTGAAACGAGCCAGAATGATTCTTCAGTTTCCGGACCGATCGGTCAAGAGGCCGAAGGGTATACTTAAGGACGTTGTCGTGATGGTACAAGGCACAAAATTCACTATGGATTTTGTTGTCTTAGACTCTGACTCTTCGGTACCATCACAGGATGCTGCCATCATTCTTGGTCGGCCTTTTCTGCGTGCAACCAAGGCTGTATTGATTATGGGACGGATAGTGTTACCTTTCCTTACAGCAGCACAGAGCCGAGCTCCAAGCCTATAGAGACTCTGCCAGTAGATGAAAGTGCTTCCGGGCCATCAGAGACAAAGACATGTGAGATCACAGCTAAGATTATACAAGATCATATTCCTTCTGATTCTATAGAGACTCGAGATTTCCTTTCCCGAGAGGAAAACTCGAAGATCACATCTTTTGGTGATCCGAGTACACATGTCTAGAGATGTGTTGACGAGATTCAGAGTATCTACATCATTGAGACGAAACAGCTGGTGGCACAAACTTCGAAGGCCGATCCTATTTCAATTGTTGATCATTCACTCGAGCCTTCCTGTTGTGAGATTATTGAGCCCTCTTTTCATGAAGATTCAGATAAGGGCTTAGCTGATGAGGAGATTGATCAAATCGCAGCAGAGTTCGACCTCTTTCTTGAGTCTACTTCAGAGACTATGGAGCACATTTCAGAGGTTGGTTCTGTCCATCTTTTCGGCCATCTGGGCCGCTCCTCACTGGTCGACACAGATCAGGGATTCTCTGATTCGGATATGGATATCTCTGAGGATGACCCTGATATCGACCTACATCTTGTACATTCTATTGTTCCTCGATCGCGCAAGAAGGCCACTCTTCGTCTTTCTTGAGCTTGTACAGTTTGTTCAACTTGTATATACTTTCGATTTTAATTCTCCTTCCTTATGTTTGTCTTACACCCTTAGGTTCATCTAGATTGTGCTATACTTAGGATGTGCTTTATCCTAAGTATAGGGGGGTGTAGACATCGTGTTATTGTTTGTATCGTCCTGTTCGATTACCTCTGTTTTTGCCTATACTTAGGGTGTACTTTATTCTAAGTATAGGGGGGGATAATCTTGCTCATTTCTTCTTTTGATTGTCGTTGATTTTTGTCTCGTCTGTTCCCTCGCTTGTCCCTCATCTTTTGATATTCATCTCTATACTTAGGGATATTTTACCCTAAGTATAGGGGGGACAATTCGAGCCGTTGAGTTGTGTACATTCTCTTGACCTCGATCATCTTCGGTTTTTGAGTCGGCTATCCTTAGAGTTTCTTGATCCTAAGTATACAGGAGATGATCGCCTTCTATGCTTTATTCGTTATACTTTGAGTCGTTGTAGTATAGAATTTTTTTCACCGATCTATACTTAGCACGAGTTATGTCTTCCTTAGCTGCTTCTTTGGTCACTATGAGGACATAGTTCACGCTAAGTATAGGGGGTGTCGTATATATATGCTATATATACTTTAGAATCCATAACTCGTACTTTATTGTATTTGTAATAATAAGGCTTCCTTAAAGTATGGTGTATATTTTGGGTTTTTAAAAGCCGCAAGAAAACCGTAAAAATGTCTTATAAAAAAACCGTTTAAAACCTTTATATAAAAAAATTGTAAAATACTTTTATAAAATCCTTAAAAATTTGAAAAATAAAATCCTTGTAAAATCATGTATAAAAGCCGTATAACTTGTATATAAAACTTGTAAAAAATCCCTTGTAAAATATACAAAAAAATTCGTGTAAAATTTGTGTAAATCGAACTAATCCACTAGCTCTTACAAAAAGACCCCTAAAAATTGAAAAATTTTAAAATTCAATAAAAAATTGCAAGTCTTTAGAAACCACTTAAAGTATTTAAGCCGAAAAATGTACCACATAAAAAATTGTTGCATTCATTAGCATTTTTCAGAACAAGTTCGATTCTTGAACCGAATGGATCTAAGTCTGAGAGATGGAGCTTGGTTTAGGCCTTAATCCACTTAATTCTATAGGGACTTTATTAGGACCGGGAATTGATACTCTTCAGGTCTTGTAGACTTAATTCTTTGGGTTCCATGAGATCGTGTTTGGAATTCAACTTTAAAGTGCCTAAGTAGGACACCTGGTGTCATCCGTTGAACTCTTCTCCATTTGAACCAATTTTGAACTCTAGCACTCTGCACTTAGCTCGACCTGCCTGGGGCCGCGAAGGGCAATCCATTTCGGTGGTGCATTTCCATCCTTGTCTGGTGGTGATGAGGTCTTAAGACGGGAGAGATTGGGGTTGAAATAAAGCTTCGGATGAGGGAAGGATCTGCTGGCACAATTTATTCTAAGACCTCAAAACATGGGCGGAAAAAAAAGATTCTATATCTGTCGAGGCACAAAAGACCTATGCAGTGCAACAATCATTACTACCAAAAAGAAGTTGAATACACCAAATACCAAAAATGACCACAATGGTCTGAGCTTCAGAAAAGCATGCATGTCTTCGTGGAGACTTGGCTAAACTGGCCAGGCTTCACCGGAGATGTGATAACACTGATCACATTCCAGTTCTCTTCTCTTTCTTCTACCTTCTCTCTTATTCGATTGTGGACACAACACAACCTGACCTTAGAAGGAAATACCCCCCTCCTCGAGGATTGAGCTGTTGGACAAGGGCCCAATGGGAGTGTGTAACCGTATGGGCGGTTCCTTCGCTTCTTTAAGCGGGAAGAGCTAAACCTTTTCACACACAGTCAAGTTGTTTTCAAAGCCGAAAGGTTTGCGTGATGGATAGGTGGATCTGAGCTGGCTGTTGAGGTGGATCTGGATAAGGATTTGTGGAACTTGAGGGCTGTCGAGGCTTAAATCCTAATTCTAATAGAGTCCCGACACACTATTAATCCAAAGGTTTAAATCCAAGCATCCGATTTCGGGTGAAGTAAGATTCGGTTTAAAGAAACAAGCATGTTCCAAGTTCTTTTATTTTCCTTTTTCTTTTTCTTTTTGCTTGCACTTATTTATAGAATAAGTGTTTGCTAAGGGACTAGCAAAGGTAAAGTATAGAGGAATGATGAATCCATGATTCATCGCCTTTATTCTTTCATTTTGGCTAAAATCCTTGGTAAAATACATGTAAATAATCACTAATTCCAATTAATTATCACTCTAACCACAATTATTAATATTATATATTTAACACTTAAATTATCCAAAATAAAAGAATAAAGATAAAAAGAAAAATAAAAGAAGGATGTATATAGAAAATATACAGACTGATCCTAACCCCGAGACCAGGTCAATATTGACCGGGTCGACAAAAGAAATAAGTAGGGGGAGATAAGGATCCTAACTTATAAAAATATCAAGAAAATCAAGACCAAAAATATAAATTACCTATTTTTCACTTTGTAAATACTTCACCTATTTTATTTATCATCAAAAGCATTTCAAATCAAAACACTTCTTTTATAAAAATTGTTCACAAAAATATATATATTATTTTATAAAAATATTTCGGCTTAAAAATAAAATAACCGTAATGAACCGGAAAAGCCGCAAAAGCCGACTTTCGAGGTTCATATCTATTTATTATGAAAACTCTAAAATGATCAAACTCACTTTTAAAATCCGTTTTGTATATAATACTATTTATTAAAAAAATCAGAAAAATATTCGGATAAAATCGGTGAGTTTCGGCTTTTTGGACCCGTTGTCTATATGTACTGTATGTACAAACTTCCTCGATTTTTAATTAAATAACCGTAAACCGTATTAACTTAATTCTTTTTCCTAAAATCATCTAAAATTGTATGTAACAATATAAAAATAAAAGTAAATTAAAATGCCAATAAAATCCGGAGGCCCGAAGCCGCTACTTTTTTCGTCCGGACCTCATAACTCGTCTGTATGAGCTCCGCAATTAGCAAACTCAGTCCTTAAAATTATATTTTTTTCAATTATCTACAAAATGGCACTAGTTTCGCTAAAATCGGAGTTAATGCGAAAAACACAGTTTTCGGGTCTGTATTGATATATGGTACAATAAGCCGTAACTTATATTATTATTTAATACTCTAATACATTTATTATTTGTTTAACTTAATTAATAATATTTCATTTATTTATTTATTTAATTTATTTGTTTCATTAATTATATTATATAATTAATTTACTAATTTAATTACTTACTTAATTACTTAATTACTTATTTAATTAATTACTTAAATATCTTATTAACCATATTTAATTATTAATTATTTATTTAATTACGAAATTATTACTTAATTAATAATTATCTAATGATTTAATTATTAATAATATTACTATTATTTATTTATTCTAGTTAATTAATTAATTTAATTATTTCTCTCTCTCTCTCGCCCTTTCTTTATTTTCTCTCTCTTACTTTACCCTTTCTTCTTCTTCCCCGTTTCACCTTCTTCCTCCTCAAACCCATCTCCTCCAACCTCCCAACTCCCTCAACGGCTTGGCCGTTAGCCAACCGTTCTCCAACCGCCTCCTCCGACCGTTAGGCCATTCGACCAACCAACTCCGGTGACCATATCCACCGCCAGGTGACGGGAACGGGCAGCGTGCGCCCCAAGTATCTTAATCTTCCCCGATTCCCGTCCAGATTCATCCTCCACCTCCATCTATAAATAGGTCGTCAACCCCCTCGATCTTTTCATCCGCCATTTTCCTGTCATTCCACCTCCGAGTTCCGAGAGAGGGAAGGACGAGTGACAGAAGCTCTTCCCTGTTCGTCGAGTCACCGCGAGGGGAAGAGAGGAGTGTGCGAGATCATAGCTCCGGCGTCGCAGATCCCTACTCCGCCGAGAGTTCAGCCTCCGGATCCGCCGTCCGTGGAGGCGAAGACCTCTGGAGATACGCTCCAGACCCCATGCGAACAACCACGGCATACGTTCCTCCTTCCAGGTTAGTTCCTCTGCAGATTCCTATTTTTCGTCGTCTTTCTCTGTTTCTCTGTTCTCTATCTCTCCATCTCTGATCATTCTCTCCTTAAATCCCATTTTTTCCCCTCAACCTCCTGTATTCTCTTCTCAATCCAAACTTTTCCTCTGATTGCGATACAAAATCCACCAAAAATCCATCGAAAATCATATATTTCCCATCGATTCCTTCCATTTCCACATCCATTAAATCTGTTTTATTCATCCTTCCGATCTGCATTTTGGACCGAGTCTTCGAACTCGAGTCGATATGGTGATTGTAGGAGAACGGAGCTGAATCCATTACTGCTCTGTCCTAATTCAAAGCCGCGCGTGGAGAACAAACGAGCATCGTATCCTGTTCAACTTCCAAAAAAAAGTACCTTCGCGCGTTCTGTTGGACATCGAAGCATTTATGCTCCCTGGAAATGTCGCAGCTTTACCACTGAAATCGAAAGCAAAAGCAACATTAATCTCCACATTTGGAGGAGAAAATACCTGCATGCAACGTCATCTTCGTTTGATAGCTGGAGATTGGATTTGGCTTTCATCTTAACACCTTGGAACAAAGCCATAACCATAGAACAAAAAATATATATATAATCAATCACCATCACTGTTGTTCGGCCGATCATTCCCAACACATCGCAGCACAAAGAGTGAATCTGTACTCCGGCCGCAATTGCAAACATCGGCCCCATCTACGCCTCCGCACGCCACAGGGGAACGGTCGAACCTTCGCCGAAGAGCAAGTCGACATCATCGAATAGGAGCTGGACCGATTTCGCCACACGTCAGCATACGAATCCCGGATTCAACATGCGTCGGCTTGCAACATGATGCACCGCCCACCGCTACAGACTTGAGCGACGCAAAAGCACAAACCCGTACAGCGAAGCCGAGGCCTTTGAAGAGGAGTATCACGTGACCAAGCAAGTGCATACTGGCGATTTGCATATATATTCCCAGTGGAATCCGATAATCACGAATAGACTTTACAGGTCCAGCTTGCAGGAGACTCACGTGTTCCACCACGTGATTCCGGAAAATTTTGTGCGCGAGTACCCGCGGTCTCTGAAATTTACGCGCGCGCCCTCCTATTTCTGTATAATTACACCAGTACCCCTGCATCTGTATATAAACCATATATCCATACCCTATACATATTACATCCACATAAAAAAAATACAAAAACTCCTCCTAAAACTCCTATAAAATTACTCTTAGTATATTTTACCATATTTTGCATATTAAATCAAAAACAAAATAAAAATTAAATAATAAAACCGATAAAAAATATAAAACACACAAAAACCTTTAAAAATCATAACTAACTCAATAAAATTCGCCTAAAAACGCACAACATATCATTTTAAATGTAATTTCATCTACTTTCTACAGAAAATATAAGAAAAATATTTCTACATTCTTTTCACTCTTAAAAATCCAAAACACGTCGCAGTTTTCAATGAACACTTACTTTTTACCTTAAAAATAAATCAAAAACTATAAAAATCATAAAAACCCTTTAAAAATTTATAAAAAAAACAGTAAAACAATTTTAAAACATAAAAAGTACAAAATAAAATCCAAATAAAAAATTTCATTAGAGATTAAATAAGAAAATTAGGAAATCCAAAATCTAAGCTTTCTTCTTCAATAACCCCTAGTTTCCAACAGTTTGCCTTCCTGAGTTCGACACTCCCGTACGAATCCACTATACACATTTATTTAGGAGTATAAATAAAAAGAAGATTAATTCATCTTAATCTTTTCTGGTAAAACTCACCTGGTCGATACGACGACCGAAATCTCTTTTGTCTCTTTTATAGGTACAGAAGAAGACAAGCAGACCGGGTGGTTTTTCAGATGGCGCCGTTGCCGGGGAGGCAGCGCTAGGGCAACCATAGACTTAGGTTTAGGATTTCTCTTTGCGTCATTTTACTTCTCTAACCTCACGGCTTTTTGTTTCTGAGTTGTGCAGCACAGGCTGAGCCGCATATCTGAGAACCGTAAAGCCGCAAAATTTCTTTCTTTGTAATTTCTTGTAAAAAAACATATAAAAAAGTGTCGTAGAAAGGGGCCTCGTAAAGGCATCCCGACTTGTAGTCCTTCTCGGGGTCTGTTTCACCAGGGATGTACTCCTGGGGGAGCAGGGCACCCACCGCGGCGTTTTCGATCGCGATTTTTCTCGACAGTTTTTCCGCGGTTTTCCGAGTTAGGTGCTTGTTAGGTGTTTTACGATTTTTCCTTCTCTGCGCATCATAGCTTAGTTTAGATGTTTGCTTAGGATACGACCCTTAGGTGATTGTATCTAGGGACAAACCGAAAAAGACCAAAATACGTTAGACGTCTTTCTCTGAAAATATCCAAAAAAGTGAAAACCGAAAATTAAAACAGGGACTGTTAATTTCTATTTGACTTTAAAATAAACGTAAGGACTCACTTGTTTTGGGAGAGTAATCCCCGAAAAAATTACATCTCAGATCTCATCTCCAGATCAGTGAGAGAGGGACGACACATAAGGTAGAGCCAGAGTCTGGGCTTTTATCGAAATACTACTTAGTTCACACCTTCAATCACCTTATCTTCAGTGGGTAAGCTCGGGTAGCCGGAAACGGTCCGAGTTTACTTAGCAGAGTGGGAGGTTTAAAAGACACTGCGTAAGGCTCGGTCCTTAAGGAATACGGGTAGCCGAAAACGGTCCGTACTTACTTCCATACTGGCTGAGACTAGGTGATTCCTGGCGAGAACTCGGGACAGTACGACGTCGAAGTCTCAGGCACCTATCTGATCTCGCTAATCTGTAAGAATTTGTTTGCCAAACAATCGTAAAATCGAAAAGATAAACGACCGAACTCTTACGGTCATCACCAGGGTTGCGTTGGTGAACTCGGGGTTTGCTTTGTGTTTGACTTATGGTGTGAGTTCTATATCTTCCAGATCTCAATCTCATCGATCAGGAGTCTATTGTCTCATTACGATGATGGGTAGACGATCTCTTAGGCCGACTCTTATGGCAGCACTTTCAGGCGCATCTACCCGATCATTTAGGTCCTCGAACCTGAGTTGAGTCCTCTGATCTTCTCCGAGTGTGACTCTGACCTCGGAGAGTCGTCTCCTTTTGTCTCTCTATCTTCTCCATCTCCTTCTATCCCTTTCTCTTCGTATCCATCGAGTCAGCCTTCAGTTGCAGTGACAGCTGAGCAGATGTATGAGACCCGTGAGCCAGTTTCAGATCAGATGAGAGATCCGAGTCCACGAGTTGCTGAGACAGGAGTGCGGATTGAGCAGCCGCCATCGGGAGTTGAGTCAGTTTCTACATCGAGTTTACCAATCTTCCTCATTGACTCAGATTTCGTCTCATTGCTGTCGAAGTTTCATGGAAAGCCGCACGAAGAGCCGTACGAGCATCTTTACGAGTTTGAGGAGATTTGCAGCACTCGATTCTACGCAGATATTACACCTGAGGATGCCATGAAGAAGACCTTTCCCTTGACACTCAAGGATGGAGCCGCGAGATGGCTCCGACTTTTGGGAAAGGAGAGAGGTAGCTGGGGTATGCTTCGAATAGCTTTTCTGAGGAAATTTTACCCCATTAGCCGAGCCAATTTTATGCGGTCAGTTATCAGAGACTTTACACACGATCCCCACGAGCCACTTCAGGATATGTGGCTCCGATTTCATATTCTTTTGAGGAGATTTCCCGACCACGGGATCTCCAGAGCTGAGTTAGCTCAGATATTTTATCTGGGGATGACCGCAGAGCAGCAAGTTGGTCGATGCCTCGTGTGGAGGTTCACACCGCAGTCTTGACGAGGATTCACTTTGGAATCTCTTCGGAGAGATTTCTGATGTCAAGACGACACACGAGGGTGATGCCAGACCACCTCGATGTGATCAACCTTCTGTTGAAGTAGGGATCGCACATCAGGTAGTTGATATGGACACTGATGCAGTCTCGAGGATGGACGTTGAGCTAGTAGTGGAGAGCTCTTATCTCCAGAGATCGACACTTCTTCCGTTGAGTTTTCAGCCAGAGTATGAGTCGGTCCCGTACTTCCATGTTCAGGAACCTTGGATACCTACTCTTCAAGTAATCCAAGAGACCGAGCGAGAGCCCTTGCTGTTTCAGCCGACGTATCAACCGATGCAGTTTTCATATCAGGACCATTGCTACGAGCTGCCACCTCAGGAGCATATCTTCTCAGATTCACTTAATCATTCTGAGCGTCTTCAGCAACCTGAGATGGATGTGGGACACTACTTCGAGAGCCTTGATATAGACGGTCCCACATTCGACCATTTTGTCCGTCTAATTCATGAGCAGACTACCGACTGTAGAGAGCAGATGGACACCTTCAGAGATTTTATTGCCAGCATCGTCACAGAGCCGAGATCAGTTTCAAATTTTTCTATCTCACCCGAATTGTTGAATTCTATTTCCTCCAGTTCTCATGATGACCAGAAGCAGCCTGCAGTTGCTGAGACATTCAAGAGCGATGAGTGTGTAGCAGGCAACGGTGCGGGAACACATTCAGATTCTGATTCTCCACATAGCGAAGTCGAAAAATCACAAAAAAATAGAAAAAGAAGAAAATACAAAAACAAAAATAAAGACAAGACTCTGGATTCTTCTGATGGATCTATAGTTTACACTCTTCACAAAGTTAGTCCCCGTTTTAGAAAAAGATCTTCATCTTTTTCTTCTGATCCTCCGAGTGTACATACTGACACGGAGGATGTACATATTCCCTTCCCAGATGCTCTGAATCTAGGAAGAGGTGGAAAATCATAAAAAAATTAAAAAAATCAAGATACAAATTTCACGAAAGAGATGCTGGACCGAATTCAGATCAAGCTCACTCTTTCGGAGGCATTGGTCCACATTCCTCTTCTTCAGAAATGTCTGAAGCAGCATACCACACCGAAAAGGAAGAAGAGGCGTAATCATTGCTCTGAGAAACAAGTGTTGACCATTGCCACTTGTTGTGCCATCCAGCACATATCTCCCAAGAAGCAAAGAAATATATGGGAGCACCATTTGTTAGCTGTCAGATTTCAGATCACGAGTTCGAGCATACCTTGTTAGACAGCGGTTTGTCAGTGAACATATTACCCTTCCATCTTCTCGAGACTCTTCATTTAGGACCTCTGAAACGAGCCAGAATGATTCTTCAGTTTCCGGACCGATCGGTCAAGAGGCCGAAGGGTATACTTAAGGACGTTGTCGTGATGGTACAAGGCACAAAATTCACTGTGGATTTTGTTGTCTTAGACTCTGAATCTTCGGTACCATCACAGGATGCTGCCATCATTCTTGGTCGACCTTTTCTGCGTGCAACCAAGGCTGTATTGATTATGGGACGGATAGTGTTACCTTTCCTTCCAACAGCACAGAGCCGAGCTCCAAGCCTATAGAGACTCTGCCAGTAGATGAAAGTGCTTCCGGGCCATCAGAGACAAAGACATGTGAGATCACAGCTAAGATTATACAAGATCATATTCCTTCTGATTTATAGAGACTCGAGATTTCCTTTCCCGAGAGGAAAACTCGAAGATCACATCTTTTGGTGATCCGAGTACACATGTCTGGAGATGTGTTGACGAGATTCAGAGTATCTACATCATTGAGACGAAACAGCTGGTGGCACAAACTTCGAAGGCTGATCCTATTTCAATTGTTGATCATTCACTCGAGCCTTCCTGTTGTGAAATTATTGAGCCCTCTTTTCATGAAGATTCAGATAAGGGCTTAGCTGATGAGAAGATTGATCAGATCGCAGCAGAGTTCGACCTCTTTCTTGAGTCTACTTCAGAGACTATGGAGCACATTTCAGAGGTTGGTTCTGTCCATCTTTTCGGCCATCTGGGCCGCTCCTCACTGGTCGACACAGATCAGGGATTCTCTGATTCAGATATGGATATCTCTGAGGATGACCCTGATATCGACCTACATCTTGTACATTCTATTGTTCCTCGATCGCACAAGAAGGCCACTCTTCGGCTTTCTTGAGCTTGTACAGTTTGTTCAACTTGTACATACTTTCGATTTTAATTCTCCTTCCTTATGTTTGTCTTACACCCTTAGGTTCATCTAGATTGTGCTATACTTAGGATGGGCTTTATCCTAAGTATAGGGGGGGTGTAGACATCGTGTTATTGTTTGTATCGTCCTGTTCGATTACCTCTGTTTTGCCTATACTTAGGGTGTACTTTACCCTAAGTATGGGGGGGGGGGTAATATCGCTCATTTCCCCTTTTGATTGTCGTTGATTTTTGTCTCATCTGTTCCCTCACTTGTCCCTCATCTTTTGATATTCATCTCTATACTTAGGGATATTTTACCCTAAGTATAGGGGGGACAAGTCGAGCCGTTGAGTTGTGTACATTCTCTTGACCTCGATCATCTTCGGTTTTTGAGTCGGCTATCCTTAGGGTTTCTTGATCCTAAGGATAGAGGAGATGATCGCCTTCTATGTTTTATTCGTTATACTTTGAGTCGTTGTAGTATAGAATTCTTTTCACCGATCTATACTTACCCGAGTTATGTCTTCCTTAGCCGCTTCTTTGGTCACTATGAGGACATAGTTCACGCTAAGTATAGGGGGGTGTCGTATATATATGCTATATATACTTTAGAAGCCATAACTCGTACTTTATTGTATTTGTAATAATAAGGCTTCCTAAAAGTATGGTGTATATTTTGAGTTTTTAAAAGCCGCAAGAAAACCGTAAAAATGTCTTATAAAAAAACCGTTTAAAACCTTTACATAAAAAAAGTTGTAAAATACTTTTATAAAATCCTTAAAAATTTGAAAAATAAAATCCTTGTAAAATCATGTATAAAAGCCGTATAACTTGTATATAAAACTTGTATAAAATCCCTTGTAAAATATAAAAAACATTCGTGTAAAATTTGTGTAAATCGAATTAATCCACTAACTTTTACAAAAAGACCCCTAAAAATTGAAAAATTTTAAAATTCAATAAAAATTTGCAAGTCTTTAGAAACCACTTAAAGTATTTAAGCCGAAAAATGTACCTCATAAAAAATTGTTGCATTCATTAGCATTTTTCAGAACAAGTTCGATTCTTGAACCGAATGGATCTAAGTCCGAGAGATGGAGCTTGGTTTAGGCCTTAATCCACTTAATTCTATAGGGACTTTATTAGGACCGGGAATTGAGACTCTTCAGGTCTTGTAGACTTAATTCTTTGGGTTCTATGAGACCGTGTTTGGAATTCAACTTGAAAGTGCCTAAGTAGGACACCTGGTGTCATCCGTTGAACTCTTCTCCATTTGAACCAATTTTGAACTCTAGCACTCTGCACTTAGCTCGACCTGCCTGGGGCCGCGAAGGGCAATCCATTTCGGTGGTGCATTTCCATCCTTGTCTGGTGGTGATGAGGTCTTAAGACGGGAGAGATTGGGGTTGAAATAAAGCTTTGGATGAGGGAAGGATCTGCTGGCACAATTTATTCTAAGACCTCAAAACATGGGCGGAAAAAAAGATTTTATATCTGTCGAGGCACAAAAGACCTATGCAGTGCAACAATCATTACTACCAAAAAGAAGCTGAATACACCAAATACCAAAAATGACCACTATGGTCTGAGCTTCAGAAAAGCCTGCATGTCTTCGTGGAGACGGCTAAACTAGCCAGGCTGCACCGGAGATGTGATAACACTGATCACACTCCAGTTCTCTTCTCTTTCTTCTACCTTCTCTCTTATTCGATTGTGGACACAGCAGGACCTGACCTTAGAAGGAAATACCCCCCTCCTCGAGGATTGAGTTGTTGGACAAGGGCCCAATGGGAGTGTGTAGCCGTATGGACGGTTTCTTCGCTTCTTTAAGCGGGAAGAGCTAAACCTTTTCACACACAGTCAAGTTGTTTTCAAAGCCGAAAGGTTTGAGTGATGGATAGGTGGATCTGAGCTGGCTGTTGAGGTGGATCTGGATTAGGATTTGTGGAACTTGAGGGCTGTCGAGGCTTAAATCCTAATTCTAATAGAGTCCCGACACGCTATTAATCCAAAGATTTAAATCCAAGCTTCAGATTTCGGGTGAAATGAGATTCGGTTTAAAGAAACAAGCATGTTCTAAGTTCTTTTATTTTCCTTTTCCTTTTTCTTTTTGCTTGCACTTATTTATAGAATAAGTGTTTGCTAAGGGACTAGCAAAGGTAAAGTATAGGGGAATGATGAATCCATGATTCATCGTCTTTATTCTTTCATTTTGGCTAAAATCCTTGGTAAAATACATGTAAATAATCACTAATTCCAATTATATATCACTCTAACCACAATTATTAATATTATATATTTAACACTTAAATTATCTAATATAAAAGAATAAAATAAAAAGAAAAATAAAAGAAGGATGTATATAGAAAATATACAGACCGATCCTAACCCCGAGACCAGGTCAATATTGACCGGGTCGACAAAAGAAATAAGTAGGGGGAGATAAGGATCCTAACTTATAAAAATATCAAGAAAATCAAGACCAAAAATATAAATTACCCATTTTTCACTTTGTAAATATTTCACCTATTTTATTTATCATCAAAAGCATTTCAAATCAAAACACTTCTTTTATAAAAATTGTTCACAAAAATATATATATTATTTTATAAAAATATTATAAAAATATTTCGGCTTAAAAATAAAATAACCGTAATGAACCGGAAAAGCCGCAAAAGCCGACTTCCGAGGTTCATATCTATTTATAGAAAACTCTAAAATGACCAAACTCACTTTTAAAATCCGTTTTGTATATAATACTATTTATTAAAAAAATCAGAAAAATATTCGGATAAAATCGGTGAGTTTCGGCTTTTTGGACCCGTTGTCTATATGTACTGTATGTACAAACTTCCTCGATTTTTAATTAAATAACCGTAAACCGTATTAACTTAATTCTTTTTCCTAAAATCATCTAAAATTGTATGTAACAATATAAAAATAAAAGTAAATTAAAATGCCAATAAAATCCGGAGGCCCGAAGCCGCTACTTTTTTCGTCCGGGCCTCATAACTCGTCCGTATGAGCTCCGAAATTAGCAAACTCAGTCCTTAAAATTATATTTTTTCAATTATCTACAAAATGACACTAGTTTCGCTAAAATCAGAGTTAATGCGAAAAACACAGTTTTCGGGTCTGTATTGATATATGGTACAATAAGCCGTAACTTATATTATTATTTAATATTCTAATACATTTATTATTTTTTTAACTTAATTGATAATATTTCATTTAATTATTTATTTATTTAATTTATTTGTTTCATTAATTAAATTATATAATTAATTTACTAATTTAATTAATTACTTAATTACTTAATTACTTGATTACTTATTTAATTAATTACTTAAATATCTTATCAACCATATTTAATTATTAATTATTTATTTAATTACGAAATTATTACTTAATTAATAATTATCTAATTATTTAATTCTTAATAATATTACTATTATTTATTTATTCTAATTAATTAATTAATTTAATTATTTCTCTCTCTCTCTCCCTTTCTTTATTTTCTCTCTCTTACTTTACCCTTTCTTCTTCTTCCCCGTTTCACCTTCTTCCTCCTCAAACCCATCTCCTCCAACCTCCCTACTCCCTCAACGGCTCGGCCGTTAGCCGGCCGTTCTCCAACCGCCTCCTCTGGCCGTTAGGCCGTTCGACCAACCAACTCCGGTGACCATATCCACCGCCAGGTGACGGGAACGGGCAGCGTGCGCCCCAAGTATCTTAATCTTCCCCGATTCCCGTCCAGATTCATCCTCCACCTCCATCTATAAATAGGTCGTCAACCCCCTCGATCTTTTCATCCGCCATTTTCCTGTCATTCCACCTCCGAGTTCCGAGAGAGGGAAGGACGAGTGACAGAAGCTCTTCCCTGTTCGTCGAGTCACCGCGAGGGGAAGCGAGGAGTGTGCGAGATCATAGCTCCGGCGTCGCAGATCCCTACTCCGCCGAGAGTTCAGCCTCCGGATCCGCCGTCCGTGGAGGCGAAGACCTCTGGAGATACGCTCCAGACCCCAGGCGAACAACCACGGCATACGTTCCTCCTTCCAGGTTAGTTCCTCTGTAGATTCCTATTTTTCGTCGTCTTTCTCTGTTTCTCTGTTCTTTATCTCTCCATCTCTGATCATTCTCTCCTTAAATCCCATTTTTTCCCCTCAACCTCCTGTATTCGAGGAAAATTCGTGTGGGGGGTAACTTGGTAAACATATTCACTGTATGCGGTCGGAATTATTTTTTTTATTAACTACCGTAGATAAGCCGCCTCTTGAAGAGGCGGCTTTGGTTAAGTAAGAGCTGCCTCTTCAAGAGGCGGCTTTAGACAAAAGCCGCCTCTTGAAGAGGCGGCTCTCAAAAAATCCGCCTCTTGAAGAGGCGGCTTCACTCCATAACCTTAAAAAAAGGGGGAAGAAGCAGCTCTGCAGCTCGCAGAGCTGCTGCTTCCCCCTTTTTTTTAAGGAATTGTTATGTTGGCGAAGTGAACGTCATGCACAGTATGTAAGACCAAATATGATATTAGAACAACTTTAAAAGATAAGATTCATAGACAATAGTGAAGTGAAGACAGTAGTGAGATTAATAGAAAGTAACTTGATCATATAGAAGGTTCATAACACAAGCGACAAGACAATAGTTGCAAACACTATAAATTACATGCTTGGTTTACATTACAAAAAATGCCAACATCACATTCTATGGTCTACGCTCCCTCCTCCTTTTGTATTGTAATTTGACAGGTCTTTCATCCGCCATGGTGGTCTGCGGTGGTGTAGGGTCAAATCCATGCAGTTGGCTGTTGCGATCTATGTCGTCGATGTTGGTCATCTCGGTTCCTTCAACTCCAAAGAAGGACAACGGGAGGGGTGAATGATGTGAAGGTCCTGCATTGTGCTCCGCTCGATCCCTCCGTGGTGCAGGCGGCGTTGTAGGCTCCCTGGATGTCCCACACTTTGGAATTGGGGTCTAAAATTCTATGCCAGACTGAGGGGGTTGTTGTGTATCCACTGGGACATCTCCCTCTCCAGTAGGCCTCTCTCCCCTTTGTCGTTGACCACATCCCCGTCCACGTCCTCGAACACGTGAACGGGGATGAGTTGAAGCTTCTGCATCGGCGTCTTTCTGTGAATGCTCATCGGTAGGACCATCTCGGAACTGTCGCTGTATAGACTCACGTATCCTAGAACTTGCTTCAGCAACAAGTTCTCTAATACGTGGTGCACCATCATCGCAAAGTCGAACAATCTCCTCGAATTGAGACACCTGCAATATGAACAATTGTTGTCAAAACATGTTAAATCATACTACAAAATCTAAAATTAAGTAAATGCTATCTTACCGCGTAATCAAGCGTGCATCCATGTCGTCCAATGAAACGTCTTGTAATTCGACGATACCATGTCAAGTACTCGGCGGTCGTATCTGGTCCTCCCAATGAAATGGGAGTCATCGACACCACGTAGTCCCTACGGATGTTCCATAGTCTTATATAAACTGCATGGAACTCCATCCAATCGACGTTGCTCTTCCCTCGGAGATCGATTGCATGTAACTGAGATGACGTGTCACAAGCCATTGGAACCCCCTGAATGCCCCCAAACTGTCGAAGGACTTTGTCCGGTGTGTGTAGCTCCACAATACAGAAATGAATCAGGGGGACACGAGCCACATGTAACCACTCATTGCCAAGGCAATACAATGGTAATTGGGACAACACGTCCTCTGTATATGGCCTCCATATCACCTGCGTTAAATTAGAAATATTATAAAACCCGTTATAATTGAAAATTAAATGTAATAACGTGATAACTGAATACCTGCTCATCTAGCTGTAGGTCAAGTGCATCCCTATATGGCCGAACCACATGTGTAGATTCCGCTGAGATATCAAATTCTGCATGCCACCTTGCCCCCAAGGGCTTCCCTTGCCAAAGAGGTCGGTGGTGAACTACCGGAGCGATATGGGGGAATCGCTCCCAAGCCCACAACTGCAACAGTATCAAGCGACCCCCAATCTCTACTTCCTCAGCCTTCGATGCAACACACAACTGCCTGTACAAGTACGCCAAACAAGCAGAACCCCAACTGTACCTCCCACAACTCTCCAGGTCCTCCAAAAAGGGTAGGTAGATCAGGGAGACCTCGTTTCCGGACTTGTCCGGAAAGATCACACCACCAAAAAGCTGTAGAATGTACGCCCGTGTGTATCGCAGAATGGTATCATCATCGGCGTCCTCTGGCAGAACTGAGAAGTGCTCTAGTAGCCAAGTCATGCGGACTCGAGCGCCATCAATGTTGGGTCGTTCTGGCCGATGATCTTCTCCGAGTGTGACTCTGACCTCGGAGAGTCGTCTCCTTTTGTCTCTCTATCTTCTCCATCTCCTTCTATCCCTTTCTCTTCGTATCCATCGAGTCAGCCTTCAGTTACAGTGACAGCTGAGCAGACGTATGAGACCCGTGAGCCAGTTTCAGATCAGATGAGAGATCCGGGTCCACGAGTTGCTGAGACAGGAGTGCGGATTGAGCAGGCGCCATCGGGAGTTGAGTCAGTTTCTACATCGAGTTTACCAATCTTCCTGATTGACTCAGATTTCGTCTCATTGCTGCCGAAGTTTCATGGAAAGCCGCACGAAGAGCCATACGAGCATCTTTACGAGTTTGAGGAGATTTGCAGCACTCGATTCTACTCAGATATTACACCTGAGGATGCCATGAAGAAGACCTTTCCCTTGACACTCAAGGATGGAGCCGCGAGATGGCTCCCACTTTTGGGAAAGGAGCGAGGTAGCTGGGGTACGCTTCGAATAGCTTTTCTGAGGAAATTTTACCCCATTAGCCGAGCCAATTTTATGCGGTCAGTTATCAGAGACTTTACACACGATCCCCACGAGCCACTTCAGGATATGTGGCTCCAATTTCATATTCTTTTGAGGAGATTTCCCGACCACGGGATCTCCAGATCTGAGTTAGCTCAGATATTTTATCTGGGGATGACCGCAGAGCAGCAAGCGTTGGTCGATGCCTCGTGTGGAGGTTCACACCGCAGTCTTGACGAGGATTCACTTTGGAATCTCTTCGGAGAGATTTCTGATGTCAAGACGACACACGAGGGTGATGCCAGACCACCTCAATGCGATCAACCTTCCGTTGAATTAGGGATCGCACATCAGGTAGTTGATATGGACACTGATGCAGTCTCGAGGATGGACGTTGAGCCAGTAGTGGAGAGCTCTTATCTTCAGAGATCGACACTTCTTCCGTTGAGTTTTCAGCCAGAGTATGAGTCGGTCCCGTACTTCCATGTTCAGGAACCTTGGATACCTACTCTTCAAGTAATCCAAGAGACCGAGCGAGAGCCCTTGCTGTTTCAGCCGACGTATCAACCGATGCAGTTTTCATATCAGGACCATTGCTACGAGCAGACACCTCAGGAGCATATCTTCTCAGATTCACTTGATCATTCTGAGCGTCTTCAGCAACCTGAGATGGATGTGGGACACTACTTCGAGAGCCTTGATATAGACGGTCCCACATTCGACCATCCGTCTAATTCAGCAGACTACCGACTGTAGAGAGCAGATGGACACCTTTAGAGATTTTATTGCCAGCATCGTCACAGAGCCGAGATCAGTTTCAGATTTTTCTATCTCACCCGAATTGTTGAATTCTATTTCCTCCAGTTCTCATGATGACCAGAAGCAGCCTGCAGTTGCTGAGACATTCAAGAGCGAGGAGTGTGTAGCAGGCAACGGTGCGGGAACACATTCAGATTCTGATTCTCCACATAGCGAAGGCGAAAAATCACAAAAAAATAGAAAAAGAAGAAAATCCAAAAACAAAAATAAAGACAAGACTCTGGATTCTTCTGATGGATCTACGGTTTACACTCTTCACAAAGTTAGTCCCCCTTTTAGAAAAAGATCTTCATCTTTTTCCTCTGATCCTCCGAGTGTACATACTGACACGGAGGATGTACATATTCCCTTTCCAGATGCTCTGAATCTAGGAAGGGGTGGAAAATCAGAAAAATTAAAAAAAAATCAAGATACAAATTTCACGAAAGAGATGCTGGACCGAATTCAGATCAAGCTCACTCTTTTGGAGGCATTGGTCCACATTCCTCTTCTTCAGAAATATCTGAAGCAGCATACCACACCGAAAAGGAAGAAGAGGCGTAATCATTGCTCTGAGAAACAAGTGTTGACCATTGCCACCTGTTGTGCCATCCAGCACATATCTCCCAAGAAGCAAAAGAAATATATTGGAGCACCATTTGTTAGCTGTCAGATTTCAGATCACGAGTTCGAGCATACCTTGTTAGACAGCGGTTCGTCAGTGAACATATTACCCTTCCATCTTCTCGAGACTCTTCATTTAGGACCTCTGAAACGAGCCAGAATGATTCTTCAGTTTCCGGACCGATCGGTCAAGAGGCCGAAGGGTACACTTAAGGACGTTGTCGTGATGGTACAAGGCACAAAATTCACTGTGGATTTTGTTGTATTAGACTCTGACTCTTCGGTACCATCACAGGATGCTGCCATCATTCTTGGTCGGCCTTTTCTGCGTGCAACCAAGGCTGTATTGATTATGGGACGGATAGTGTTACCTTTCCTTACAGCAGCACAGAGCCGAGCTCCAAGCCTATAGAGACTCTGCCAGTAGATGAAAGTGCCAGGAAACTCGAAGATCACATCTTTTGGTGATCCGAGTACACGTCTAGAGATGTGTTGACGAGATTCAGAGTATCTACATCATTGAGACGAAACAGCTGGTGGCACAAACTTCGAAGGCCGATCCTATTTCAATTGTTGATCATTCACTCGAGCCTTCCTGTTGTGAGATTATTGAGCCCTCTTTTCATGAAGATTCAGATAAGGGCTTAGCTGATGAGGAGATTGATCAGATCGCAGCAGAGTTCGACCTCTTTCTTGAGTCTACTTCAGAGACTATGGAGCACATTTCAGAGGTTGGTTCTGTTCATCTTTTCGGCCATCTGGGCCGCTCCTCACTGGTCGACACAGATCAGGGATTCTCTGATTCGGATATGGATATTTCTCAGGATGACCCTGATATCGACCTACATCTTGTACATTCTATTGTTCCTCGATCGCGCAAGATGGCCACTCTTCGTCTTTCTTGAGCTATTACAGTTTGTTCAACTTGTATATACTTTCGATTTTAATTCTCCTTCCTTATGTTTGTCTTACACCCTTAGGTTCATCTAGATTGTGCTATACTTAGGATGTGCTTTATCCTAAGTATAGGGGGGTGTAGACATCGTGTTATTGTTTGTATCGTCCTGTTCGATTACCTCTGTTTTTGCCTATACTTAGGGTGTACTTTACCCTAAGTATAGGGGGGGGGGTAATCTTGCTCATTTCCCCTTTTGATTGTCGTTGATTTTTGTCTCGTCTGTTCCCTCGCTTGTCCCTCATCTTTTGATATTCATCTCTATACTTAGGGATATTTTACCCTAAGTATAGGGGGGGACAATTCGAGCCGTTGAGTTGTGTACATTCTCTTGACCTCGATCATCTTCGGTTTTTGAGTCGGCTATCCTTAGAGTTTCTTGATTGTACTTTATTGTATTTGTAATAATAAGGCTTCCTAAAAGTATGGTGTATATTTTGGGTTTTTAAAAGCCGCAAGAAAACCGTAAAAATGTCTTATAAAAAAACCGTTTAAAACCTTTATATAAAAAAATTGTAAAATACTTTTATAAAATCCTTAAAAATTTGAAAAATAAAATCCTTGTAAAATCATGTATAAAAGCCGTATAACTTGTATATAAAACTTGTATAAAATCCCTTGTAATATATACAAAAAAAATTCGTGTAAAATTTGTGTAAATCGAACTAATCCACTAGCTTTTACAAAAAGACCCCTAAAAATTGAAAAATTTTAAAATTCAATAAAAAATTGCAAGTCTTTAGAAACCACTTAAAGTATTTAAGCCGAAAAATGTACCTCATAAAAAATTGTTGCATTCATTAGCATTTTTCAGAACAAGTTCGATTCTTTAACCGAATGGATCTAAGTCCGAGAGATGGAGCTTGGTTTAGGCCTTAATCCACTTAATTCTATAGGGACTTTATTAGGACCGGGAATTGAGACTCTTCAGGTCTTGTAGACTTAATTCTTTGGGTTCCATGAGACCGTGTTTGGAATTCAACTTGAAAGTGCCTAAGTAGGACACCTGGTGTCATCCGTTGAACTCTTCTCCATTTGAACCAATTTTGAACTCTAGCACTCTGCACTTAGCTCGACCTGCCTGGGGCCGCGAATGGCAATCCATTTCGGTGGTGCGTTTCCATCCTTGTCTGGTGGTGATGAGGTCTTAAGACGGGAGAGATTGGGGTTGAAATAAAGCTTCGGATGAGGGAAGGATCTGCTGGCACAATTTATTCTAAGACCTCAAAACATGGGCGGAAAAAAAGATTCTATATCTGTCGAGGCACAAAAGACCTATGCAGTGCAACAATCATTACTACCAAAAAGAAGTTGAATACACCAAATACCAAAAATGACCACAATGGTCTGAGCTTCAGAAAAGCATGCATGTCTTCGTGGAGACTTGGCTAAACTGGCCAGGCTTCACCGGAGATGTGATAACACTGATCACACTCCAGTTCTCTTCTCTTTCTTCTACCTTCTCTCTTATTCGATTGTGGACACAACACAACCTGACCTTAGAAGGAAATACCCCCCTCCTCGAGGATTGAGTTGTTGGACAAGGGCCCAATGGGAGTGTGTAACCGTATGGGCGGTTCCTTCGCTTCTTTAAGCGGGAAGAGCTAAACCTTTTCACACACAGTCAAGTTATTTTCAAAGCCGAAAGGTTTGCGTGATGGATAGGTGGATCTGAGCTGGCTGTTGAGGTGGATATGGATAAGGATTTGTGGAACTTGAGGGCTGTCGAGGCTTAAATCCTAATTCTAATAGAGTCCCGACACACTATTAATCCAAAGGTTTAAATCCAAGCTTCCGATTTTGGGTGAAGTAAGATTCGGTTTAAAGAAACAAGCATGTTCTAAGTTCTTTTATTTTCCTTTTTCTTTTTCTTTTTGCTTGCACTTATTTATAGAATAAGTGTTTGCTAAGGGACTAGCAAAGGTAAAGTATAGAGGAATGGGGAATCCATGATTCATCGCCTTTATCTTTCATTTTGGCTAAAATCCTTGGTAAAATACATGTAAATAATCACTAATTCCAATTAATTATCACTCTAACCACAATTATTAATATTATATATTTAACACTTAAATTATCCAAAATAAAAGAATAAAGATAAAAAGAAAAATAAAAGAAGGATGTATATAGAAAATATACAGACTGATCCTAACCCCGAGACCAGGTTAATATTGACCGGGTCGACAAAAGAAATAAGTAGGGGGAGATAAGGATCCTAACTTATAAAAATATCAAGAAAATCAAGACCAAAAATATAAATTACCCATTTTTCACTTTATAAATACTTCACCTATTTTATTTATCATCAAAAGCATTTCAAATCAAAACACTTTTTTTATAAAAATTGTTCACAAAAATATATATATAATTTTATAAAAATATTATAAAAATATTTCGGCTTAAAAATAAAATAACCATAATGAACCGGAAAAGCCGCAAAAGCCGACTTTCGAGGTTCATATCTATTTATAGAAAACTCTAAAATGATCAAACTCACTTTTAAAATTTGTTTTGTATATAATACTATTTATTAAAAAAATCAGAAAAATATTCGGATAAAATCGGTGAGTTTCGGCGTTTTGGACCCGTTGTCTATATGTAATGTATGTACAAACTTCCTCGATTTTTAATTAAATAACCGTAAACCGTATTAACTTAATTCTTTTTCCTAAAATCATCTAAAATTGTATGTAACAATATAAAAATAAAAGTAAATTAAAATGCCAATAAAATCCGGAGGCCCGAAGCCGCTACTTTTTTCGTCGGGGCCTCATAACTCGTCCGTATGAGCTCCGCAATTAGCAAACTCAGTCCTTAAAATTATATTTTTTCAATTATCTACAAAATGGCACTAGTTTCGCTAAAATCGGAGTTAATGCGAAAAACACAGTTTTCGGGTCTGTATTGATATATGGTACAATAAGCCGTAACTTATATTATTATTTAATACTCTAATACATTTATTATTTGTTTAACTTAATTAATAATATTTCATTTCATTTATTTATTTATTTAATTTATTTGTTTCATTAATTATATTATATAATTAATTTACTAATTTAATTACTTACTTAATTACTTAATTACTTAATTACTTATTTAATTAATTACTTAAATATCTTATTAACCATATTTAATTATTAATTATTTATTTAATTACGAAATTATTACTTAATTAATAATTATCTAATTATTTAATTATTAATAATATTACTATTATTTATTTATTCTAATTAATTAATTAATTTAATTATTTCTCTCTCTCTCTCGCCCTTTCTTTATTTTCTCTCTCTTACTTACCCTTTCTTCTTCTTCCCCGTTTCACCTTCTTCCTCCTCAAACCCATCTCCTCCAACCTCCCAACTCCCTCAACGGCTTGGCCGTTAGCCGGCCGTTCTCCAACCGCCTCCTCTGGCCGTTAGGCCGTTCGACCAACCAACTCCGGTGACCATATCCACCGCCAGGTGACGGGAACGGGCAGCGTGCGCCCCAAGTATCTTAATCTTCCCCGATTCCCGTCCAGATTCATCCTCCACCTCCATCTATAAATAGGTCGTCAACCCCCTCGATCTTTTCATCCGCCATTTTCCTGTCATTCCACCTCCGAGTTCCGAGAGAGGGAAGGACGAGTGACAGAAGCTCTTCCCTGTTCGTCGAGTCACCGCGAGGGGAAGAGAGGAGTGTGCGAGATCATAGCTCCGGCGTCGCAGATCCCTACTCCGCCGAGAGTTCAGCCTCCGGATCCGCCGTCCGTGAAGGCGAAGACCTCTGGAGATACGCTCCAGACCCCATGCGAACAACCACGGCATACGTTCCTCCGGCATACGTTCCTCCTTCCAGGTTAGTTCCTCTGCAGATTCCTATTTTTCGTCGTCTTTCTCTGTTTCTCTGTTCTCTATCTCTCCATCTCTGATCATTCTCTCCTTAAATCCCATTTTTTCCGCTCAACCTCCTGTATTCTCTTCTCAATCCAAACTTTTCCTCTGATTGCGATACACAAATCCACCAAAAATCCCTCGAAAATCATATATTTCCCATCGATTCCTTCCATTTCCACATCCATTAAATCTGTTTTATTCATCCTTCCGATCTGCATTTTGGACCGAGTCTTCGAACTCGAGTCGATATGGTGATTGTAGGAGAACGGAGCTGAATCCATTACTGCTCTGTCCTAATTCAAAGCCGCGCGTGGAGAACAAACGAGCATCGTATCCTGTTCAACTTCCAAAAAAAAGTACCTTCGCGCGTTCTGTTGGACATCGAAGCATTTATGCTCCCTGGAAATGTCGCAGCTTTACCACTGAAATCGAAAGCAAAAGCAACATTAATCTCCACATTTGGAGGAGAAAATACCTGCATGCAACGTCATCTTCGTTTGATAGCTGGAGATTGGATTTGGCTTTCATCTTAACACCTTGGAACAAAGCCATAACCATAGAACAAAAAATATATATATAATCAATCACCATCACTGTTGTTCGGCCGATCATTCCCAACACATCGCAGCACAAAGAGTGAATCTGTACTCCGGCCGCAATTGCAAACATCGGCCCCATCTACGCCTCCGCACGCCACAGGGGAACGGTCGAACCTTCGCCGAAGAGCAAGTCGACATCATCGAATAGGAGCTGGACCGATTTCGCCACACGTCAGCATACGAATCCCGGATTCAACATGCGTCGGCTTGCAACATGATGCACCGCCCACCGCTACAGACTTGAGCGACGCAAAAGCACAAACCCGTACAGCGAAGCCGAGGCCTTTGAAGAGGAGTATCACGTGACCAAGCAAGTGCATACTGGCGATTTGCATATATATTCCCAGTGGAATCCGATAATCACGAATAGACTTTACAGGTCCAGCTTGCAGGAGACTCACGTGTTCCACCACGTGATTCCGGAAAATTTTGTGCGCGAGCACCCGCGGTCTCTGACATTTACGCGCGCGCCCTCCTATTTCTGTATAATTACACCAGTACCCCTGCATCTGTATATAAACCATATATCCATACCCTATACATATTACATCCACATAAAAAAAATACAAAAACTCCTCCTAAAACTCCTATAAAATTACTCTTAGTATATTTTACCATATTTTGCATATTAAATCAAAAACAAAATAAAAATTAAATAATAAAACCAATAAAAAATATAAAACACACAAAAACCTTTAAAAATCATAACTAACTCAATAAAATTCGCCTAAAAACGCACAACATATCATTTTAAATGTAATTTCATCTACTTTCTACAGAAAATATAAGAAAAATATTTCTACATTCTTTTCACTCTTAAAAATCCAAAACACGTCGCAGTTTTCAATGAACACTTACTTTTTACCTTAAAAATAAATCAAAAACTATAAAAATCATAAAAACCCTTTAAAAATTCATAAAAAACAGTAAAACAATTTTAAAACATAAAAAGTACAAAATAAAATCCAAATAAAAAATTTCATTAGAGATTAAATAAAAAAATTAGGAAATCCAAAATCTAAGCTTTCTTCTTCAATAACCCCTAGTTTCCAACAGTTTGCCTTCCTGAGTTCGACACTCCCGTACGAATCCACTATACACATTTGTTTAGGAGTATAAATAAAAAGAAGATTAATTCACCTTAATCTTTTCTGGTAAAACTCACCTGGTCGATACGACGATCGAAATCTCTTTTGTCTCTTTTATAGGTACAGAAGAAGACAAGGAGACCGGGTGGTTTTTCAACGTCAAGGACACAGAATCGGTGTGAGCGTCGGCGGGGTCCCGACTAATCCATCTGTGTGATGACATTCTGAGATGGTCAAAAGAGATAGATGATGTATGAAGAGCACAATGGCAAATAAGGAATAAAATAAGTGTAAAACATTTTAAGGCTCACAATAAGCAAGGGCCAAAGATAAGGAGAGCAAAAGTGTGTGAGTGCGTGATATTTTGATCTTGATCTTCGTAAGACTAATCAATCAAACCTCAAATTAATGGATTCACCAACTCGACCCATGAAGCCGTGAAGGTTCGACAATTATCTTTGTAAATTTTAGATTTGATTTTTAGGAAATTTATCTTTGAATGAGTCCTTAGAACTCTACTCCTTTAGGAGTGAGATTACTTCCAGAAAAGTATCAAGTACTTGTCCTCCTCCTTTGTAACATGTAATATGCACTTTTTAAGGTCATTATAACCATTCCTAGATCCCTACTCAGCCAAAGACCTAGAGGGAGGAAGCCGATAGGTAAAACAATTACTTTATACCTTGCTTGCAACGTAATCACCATTTAGTGTGCAAGGACCTACTCGGGCGTAAGACGTTGAGGCAGACACAGCCGTGAAGGTGTGGACTATGCTCAAAACTTCAAAAAGTCCCATGCTCTACATAATATAGAATATCATCATTGACTAAGCCCTACTCGTCTACATACGATATAAGTGCCAATACTTCAGAAATCCAGGTGATACACAAGGCAACCACATACTGGGTTTTGGGCTCTAATCCTTATGATTATGCTCTCTTACTATTTTTTGGATTTTTCTATGATAGAGAGTAAAAATAGTTCTATTTTTTATTTTTAAAAAATTGAAAACCAGTTTAAATTACTCCACAAAAACTATATATGGTTATTTAAGTGGTAGTGCATCTAAATAAATTTTGTTGAGATTTTTCAGCACTTGGAGGTATTTTCACAAAATAAAGTCAACATATGGAAAATGCATATTAACAATGGAATATATGTAAGAAAAATAAAGGTACTAAACCAATATCGAATCACAAAATGAACTACAAGGGCTTAACGTACAAAATACCCAAGTAATAAAAATATTCAAGTCCTGGCAAGGGTATCAATACAATATTTAAATCGTCTAGGTATGAAAATGCAAATTTTCTAAAAAACATTACACTTAATATTCAACTTACTAGACTAAACTAAGATACCCAACCCTAGAGGAGTATGAATGTAATTGCACAAAACACTACATGAATACCCATGTGTGCCCCGATGATAGGGGTAAACGAGTAAATAATCGAAAGATTGGGTTACAAGATGCAAATATTCCATAAAATATTACACTACAATTTAAAGATTAAATACTGAAAATAAAAAACAAAAAGGTGTCGCGGTGAAGAACGAAAAATATCCAAGGGGCGCGCTAGTGGACGATTGAGATCACCTCGCTTGTACATGATGGACGGTCCATATCACGCCACACCGCTTCGATTAAGGACATACAAAATTTGATCTAAAGGTGCATCAGACGGCCCGAACGAGCGACAATCGAACAACAGCTGGAGGACCTGGAGACCTCCCTCGATCGGACGGTGGTGAAACGTCTTGAAAGAACCAGGAAGAAGGTTCAGCAAGGCGAGCTTCGGTCTTTGATGGCTTGTGTCTCTGATGGTGTTCTGCACTGCTAATGGTCTGTACACGTTTGATAGGTTGACCCGCATCGGCTGGAGGTGAAAAGAAGACTCGAGGTCTCCTGGAAGAGGTCCGACGAGGCTCGAGACCTAGAGATGGTCCTCCTGCTTCAAAAATCCCAGAAAGATGGTCTATTATCTCTATTTCTGCAGGAAAGGTCTAGATGAAAAAGGGAAAAGCTCTGGAGAGCTTCAATGGTGTTGTGGAGGTGTAAATGAGTGGGGCGGAGATCTCCAACGGGCGGTGGAGAAGGGATATCATATGTCCTGATCAAGGCAAAATCAAGGTGAATGAAAGGATGTTGGGTGATCAGAGGATGATAGGGAAGGAGATGATCGTGACCAGAGAGGCTAAGAGTGATAGAGGTGATCGATAACAACAGGCGGAGCTGGAGATTTACCGGATGATGATTTTGAATTTTACATTAAGTTTGATAGTTTAAAGAAAATTAAAATGCAAACCTATTCTACTACTATGTGAAGGACCTAAAAAAGCAAGAAAAGGTGGTAGAGCTCACTATTCTTCGCATATGAAGCATGCTTCCAGCGGAGGAGGTGGAGGATCTGGATCTCTTCAATTCGATGCTCGCACATGCCATGGAAGGTTGAATCTTCTCCTCCTCTCACTAGGAGGAAGATTCGAAACTCAAATCTAGGGTGTGTGGAGGGAAGAAGGATCAAATTTGAAATTTGGATAAAGGTGATATTATATGCAGGTGGTGGAGCAACTCCAAGATCGGAGTGTCTGGAGTGATGTAGTGATCCGCGGATCGAGGAGATGGTCTGTTGTGCAAGTTCAATGAATTGAGGAGTAAAAGTCATCAAGGAACCGAGACGAAATGGTGAAAGGGTCGAGCCAAAAAAATTGATGAGCAACTGGTTAAACGTAGGGCTGTCAGAAGGGGCGGGGGTCAGCTAGTTGACCAAGGTCCACTAGCAGAGCCACTGGGTTGGTCTACATGGACCAACCAGGAAAACCTATACAAAATTATATAAAATTTACATAATAAATAATAAACGATTTAATAAGAATAAAGTTATAAAATTAAAGTTGTTTTTCTTCTTTTTTAAGTTATTTTAATGTGATTTTTATTTATTTTTTAGAGCTTATTAATTACAAGTTAAGTTTTAGGGTTAATTTATAGGTATATTTACCTGTTTTTTTTATTTTTTTATTTTTTTATTTTTGATTTTATTATTTTATTTTCTTATTTTATAAATTTACAATTAGTATATTATACTTAAAATATATTTTTATTGTATTTGTATGATATATTAATTTATACTTAAGTAATAGGTATAATATTATATAGGGTATAAGGTATTTCATCTTTTATGTTTTATATACATATTTGATTTTAATATTTTATTAACGGTTTGTTATAGATTTAATATGTACATATGTTATAAATAATTATAACAACATTATAAAGATATAAAATTATGAAAATAATGAATACTAAATAAAATGAATATTTTATTCAAGTATATTATACATTAAGGTCCAAAACTAAACTCACACCTTAATGCCAAAAAATATGAAACAAATTTCATTAATATCTTATTAAAAGTTATATACAATTAAAGGTGATTTTGATATAATTTTGATTTTTTATTTCAGAGATATGGGTCTAGGAAGTTGACATTTTAGCATTTTATTTAGAGCATAAAAATAACACTATATATTATCTTTTGCGTGAAATAAATTTTACATTTTTCTATATATTATTATCTACAACATTCATGTACAAAGTGTCTTTATTTGAGGTATAAAAAGTGGAAAATAAAATAGGTCCCAAAAATGAAGAAATGGTGAATAAATAAATGGGACTTTTATTGTATTTCTGGCCCTTATCCCCTCCTACTTTATTCCTTGACGATCCAGTCAACAAGATGACTAGGTCTCTAGGTATAGGGTCACAAAATACCTTTGGTACTTTATTCTTGTTCTTTTATTTTTCTTTATATTATGTATTTTGGCATTGAAAATAGTATTTTATACAGTAGTTTTACGGCAAAGAATGGAATGCTAATTTGTGCAAATTAGGACCATTTACTTGCATTAACTAGAATTTTAAGGCCAAAATGATAGAATAAATGTGATGAAATGGATTTTCATCACAGTCCACTTTCACCAAAGACTTGTGTAGTGTTTATGGATGCTTGGTTTAAACTAACACTTGACTCAGGTTTAACAATTCTTAGTAATTAGGATTTATGTCTTATTTACTTGAACTCCTTAGTTTAAAAGATATGCACCTTAAAGAGAACATGACCTGTACTTGTACGACTAGATAAACAAAAGTATTGAGTTGTAGTACTAGAACGAGAGGTTTCAGTTTGGACCTGATTTTATGATGTTCAGGGATGGGATAAAATTTAATTAAGGCTTCATGAACTGTGAGTGCTATTGATGAATAAGTGATTTATTAATATTTCTATCATATGTTTTCTTAAAACCCTTAACAAATACATGTAAATATGTACTAATCATCACTTCTTATCAAAATAACACTCACGGATAAAAAACTCACTTTTATGCATTAAAAAAACTTAAAAATGACATAAAAGAATAGAAAAAATACCTGATGTAAATTTGGTACAATGTACGTATTGTATAGTATGACTCAAAAAGATAGATATAGCTGTAATATGTATATATATAATGTAACCCCCCAAGATCAAGTCAACATGAATTGGTAGACAAAGAATAAAGTAGGGGAAGATAAGATTAAAAAACCTAAAATAACTATTAAATTACATTTATTTATTATATCGATAATTTCCACATAAATCACCAAACTCTTTACCAAAGTGTAGATATATTATATATACACACATATATAAATCCAACTTGTATATATGCAAATTCATCGAACATCAAATTTATCAATTTTACAACTTACGAACCTCGTAACTTTGTGATACGAACTCCAAATCACTCTACTCACCTTTAGAAGTTCTATATATGAAATTCTCTAAATGATGAAGGTAATTGATGAACCACATTTCATCATCTTTATTCTATCATTTTGGCACCAAAAACCCTAGCAAATGCCTGTAAATAGCATTAAAATCATCATCTTAGCATCCATGCATGTGCATTATATTAGTGTATAAAATACTGTAATTAAGGCCAAAATTATAGAATAAATAAAAGAAAAAGAATAAAATATTGTAAATATTTTTATGACCTAAAACCCCCAGACCTAGGCATCTTGATGAATAGGTCGACCAGGAATAAAGTAGGGGGAGATAAGTCAGAAATACAGATAAAATACCTATTACTTTTATTCATTCTTTATTTCATTTTGGGACCTATTTTGGTTCCACTTTTATGCATCAAATAAAGAAACTTTGTTCACGAAAGTTGTAGATAATATTATATAGAAAAAGAACAAAATTGATTTCACTGAAAATAATGTACAGATAAAAAGATATGGTCTGAATAAGAATCCCAGAATCTCAACTTCCCAGACCCGTATCTCACAACTGACAACTCCAAATGCAGCATACTCACCTTTAATTGTATATAGAATAAAATAATCTATTTAATGGGTGATGGTTTCGCATTTGGCGGAGCTACGGTCTGAAAGTTGACTTTTGGACCCTTATTGTATACTTGTACAGATTAAAATATTCAATTTATTATTTATTTATTATTTTTTTCATAATTTTATATTTTTATAATTTTGTAATTAATACTTATAATAATTATGTACATTAAAGTTGAATAAAAACCAAAACAAAAATAAAAATAAAATACTTGTATATAGAATACATAGATATAATACTCATATACATACCTATATAAATACTCTTAAATTTATTTAAATAAACAAAATAAATCAGAAAAATAAAATAAAAATATATTTGTGTATATAAAAGTATTCTATAAATTTTATAAAATAATAAATAAAAAATAATAAAATCAAAATACACAAAATAAAAAATAAAATACTAAAAATATATAGATATTACACCTATATGGGGTATAAATGCAAACTTGTAAAAAATATAATTCATAAAAATAATTAAAAATCGTAATAAAATACCTACATAAATAACAAATATTTTTCATTTTATAATCATAGTTTAATTCGGCTTATTTCTATTTTTAATTAATTAATAAACCGTTTTTCCATGGTTTTTCCTGGTTGGTCCACGTGGACCAACCAGGAGGCCAGACTGTTGACCAAGGTCAACAGTCTGACCTACACCCTGTAGCCCTGCGCGCCTCGTTTTTTTTCCCCGCTTTTGCGGATTTTTCGAGGCCGCGCCGATCGTCCTTTGCCGCCGCTCTCTTCATGGAAATTGTTCCTTGTGCCATCACCTCCATCGGCCGACCTCCTAGATCTACCCAGATCTCCTCCTCTCGCCCGTGACTCCTCCTCGAAGTCAGCTGCCTCCCCACTCTTCAAATACAACCCCGTCACTTCCTTCCCCGGTTTTGAACCGCGATTTCCCAGATTTCTTCCCCTTTTGGCCGTGCTTGAGACGCCTGGAGGTGACAGCTCCGAGCTCCGAGCTTCAAGGCGGCGGAATATACCAAGATCTGAGCGAGTTCCACACCTCCGGCAAGCTTCACCGTCGAGGTATTTTCTCCCTCTGGCCCTCAGGCCATCGCGGCCGTTCTTCACCTCTTTTTATCCCCTTAGCATTCGTCGTATACTTAACATCATCCTGAGCATTTTCCCTCATCAAAACGCTCCTCCGATCACTTCAACTTGCACCTCGCCGGAGCGCAACTCCGGTGAGCCCTCATCTCGCCTGTCGCACCCCATCGAGAGCCACCTGAGGTCGAGGCACTTTGCCCTCGACCTCCTTAAACCTTTTGTGCAGGTGCTGGTGTACATTGATGCGTCTGGAGCCCCTTTTGATCCTTCGCCGGAGCACCTGGAGCACCGCATCTTCCGTGTCGCCGCTGAAGAGCTCCGCCGACCTCCACGCCACTCCATCGCTTCCAGACGACAGAGGAGATCTCCAGCAACCTTCCGGGCCCATTTTGAAGCTCATTCATCGCCGGAGCGCGTCGCCACTGCCGGGAGAAGGTCGCCACGGCGGTCCTTCTTCCCTGCTCTTCCATCGAGCCTCGCTGCCGTCCGATCAAGAGGAGGCCCCAGTTTTGACGTGGACCGTCCGATTGCCTTCACCCGCCGACGTCGGATCTCATCTGAGATCTAATCCCAGCGGTCCACGGGCGAACCGTCATCGCGCCTGGAGGAGATGCCACGTGGATAAGTGGCGTGCCCTACGCCGCTGGATCGCGCCTAAAGCCCAACCGTTGGATGTCCGCCACGCGTCATCGCCTTCGTCAACGTCGTCGGATCGCCCGTGCGAGGGTATTTTGCAGTCAACCCCCGCTTATTTTGCAATTTCTATTTAGTCCAGAAACTTTATTGCGTAGTTTAAATATTTTGTAATATTTGCACAAAGACCCCCAAACTTTCTATATTTGCATCCAGGTCCTTCGCCACGTCACCTCACGTGACCTGTACACGTGAGGTGTGGGCATTTTGCAAGGATACCCTCGGTCTTTATTGTATTTTGTTTTAGTACCAAAACTTCACTTTCACATGTTATATTTTTGGAAAAATTGCATGTAAGCCCCTAGGGTTTGGAATATTACATTCTAGTCCTCGCCAGGCGCGTGCAAGTCACGCGCCCTGGTGGGAAAATTTCTAAGAAACCCAGGCGGTTTTTTGTAATGAGATGTTGGAGCTATAAATCGAATATCTAGTTCAAACTTTTGTGGAAATTTGCATGTATGCCCCTGGACGTTTTGAAAATTGCGTTTATATCCTTGCCAGGACTGTTTATTGATTGGATGCTTGTTGTATTTATTTTATCTATCACTCTAAATCCTAAAAATCCACAAAAATAGGGTTAAGCTCCTGGATACGTGTACTTTGGCGCTATCAATTTAGTTTTTGATTTTATTTTATTTTCATATTTATTAAAAATCAAAAACTCGCTTTTTGTGCACTGTCTAGCTTAGAAAATGCCAAAAAATATCAAAACCCTCTCAAAAATTCCAAAAAAATTACCTAGTGTCTATTTTGCCCTATTTTAGTGTCACTCCAAAAATCACTAAAAATCTCAAAAGAAAAACACTAAAAATTCAAAAACACTCTAAAACTTCAAAAAATCTAAAATAATCAAGGAAAACTCCAAAAAATACAAACTCATCTCCTGTTTGTTGTATATTTCAGTAGCTTTATTTGAAAATTAGTGTGAAAAATTTTGAGTACTGGTTTCTATTTTTAATTCTCATTTTACTCACAGCCAGCTCATATTTCACTGTTTTGCCTTGTTTTGCTATTTAAAAATCTCAAAAACACCTCCAAAAATCCTCAAAAATCAAAAAAACAGTAGAAAACCACGAAAATACCAAAATGATTTTATTTCTGAATTTTTGGATATTTTAGCACATTTTTATAAATACTTTATCTTGTCTTTCATTACCTTACCTTTCAATTCCAATATTGAAAAAGAAATAAAAAAATATAAAAATATAAAATATAAAAATCAGAAAATTAAAAATCAAAATACAAAATTAAAAATTAAATAAAAAAAATATTTAAAAATTAAAAACCCACAGAAATTTCATTTGATTGCTTGCTTAGTGTAGACATATCACACACACACACTTGTGCACATTTTTGTGAATTACCCTGCTTGCTCCCTGTGTTCGAACTCTCGGCATACTTGTCACTATACACATTTTGTGCAAAGTTAAAAATAAATTTTAACTCCACATTAGTTCTAATTTATTGATCTTTAGTGTGGGTTAATTGTTGATTAAATACACTTTATTGTGGGTCGCCGCATCGACATCGGTTGTCTCCGCCTTGTGTGAGACATACTCTTTAGACCTACGATAATTTGTGTTTATCAAATGGCGCCGTTGCCGGGGAGCGGCAGCGAGTAGTTTACCTTTTTGTTTGCTTGTGATTACTGTCTACCATAGCTTATCTCTCTTGCACTTTTGATACATTTATCGATTGAGCTATTCTGACCATCCTTTCTTATCTTTTTGCGAGGGACCGTGGAGCGAGGCGGATCGCTTAGGTGACCCGGAGCATCCTTGGGAAGCAGAGCCGGCTATTCTTTAGCCAAGCCGGCAGGAGAGAGCAGGAGGAGTGAGAGAGTGATTAGATTAGCTTACATTTATTTTTGTGAGAGAGAGACTATTAATTTGTAATAATACAGGTACACTTGGACTCTTGGACACTACCGGGCCTAATTTCCGGGTGTTTGTTCACCCGGGGGCTCACCGCAGTTTTTGACGAGTTTTCCTCGCTTGTCATTTTCCGCTTTTGTTTTCCTTTTTCATTTCTTTTGTGGATTGAGCTCTTAGTTATAGGTCCTGCTTGATTCGATTAGAATAGGTCCAAACACCCTAATTATCTTTGCATGCTCCTATAGTTCGTACTTGGACTTAGACTAATTAAACAGTTAACCCCCTTTCTTAGATCCGCCGCGCCGCGAGCCCTCTCCATCAAGCGCTACTCCTGAACTCGATGTGTCGAGAAGAGGAGGGGAGGGTCTAGACCGGACTCTTAGGATCGACGATAGGAGGTTGACTTGTGGTTCTTCACCTAGCAGTTGCCTATTCTAGGATGATTTCCGTTGTGCATATCGGCATATAGACTAGGTTTATAAAATTCTGCTTTGCATCCCGCATGGAGAGAGCTGGGATTCGCTGTAAGTCTTCTTACTTTGCATCCATCATTTAGGCACAAAGGTGAGATTTCCATCTTTGTGTCGACTTGCACGGCTTTTCCGACTCTATTCTCCCTCTGTTTTTGGACAAAGTAGGATCAAGAAAATACAAAAATCGTTAGGCGCTTGTTTGAATCTACTCAAAAGAAGCGATAACACCAAAAAAATTAAAAAAGGGAATGCTAAGAAAACTTGACCAAAAATAAAATCGGTAATTGGATTCATTGCTTGGGGAGAGTAACACCCTCACTTGTATTCAGGTTGCATGGGAAGGTCTCCTTCCAAGTGAGGTGAGCGCTTCGTAAGGATTAGAGCCAAAAACCCAGCTTGTGGCTGCCTTGTGTATCGCCTGGATTTCCGAAGTATTGGCACTTCTATCGTACGTGGACGAGTAGGGCTTGGTCAACATTGGTGACTCTCTATTGTGTAGAGCATCGACCTTGTCCGAAGTATCGAGCCTAGGCCACGCCTTCACGGGGGTGTCTGTCTCATCGTCTCGCGTCCGAGTAGGTTCTTGCACGCTCACGGGTGATTCCATTGCGAGCGAGTTCCGAAGTATCAGTTTCTCCTATTGGCTTCCTCTCTTATTCTTTGGCTGAGTAGGGATCCAGGAAGGGTTACAAGGACCTCAAAAAGTGCAAGCTACAGGTTACACAGGAGGAGGACAAGTACGGATACTTTTCCGGCAGTACTCTCTCTCCTTTAGGCGTAGCGTTCTAAGGACTCGTGAAAAGATAAATTCCTGAATCAAGCTAAAATTGACAAGATAAAAGCCGAACCTTCACGGCTTCACGTGTTGAGTTGGTGAACTCACCCCTGCTTTGTGTTTGATTGCTAGATTTGTTTAGGTCAAGATCAAAAACACCGCACAATCGTGCGCAATTTTGTTGCATCTCATTTCACTCTTCTTCTTCTAAATTCCCTCTGATCTTCCCAAATAATCAAAATGATGGGACGGAGATCTCTTAGGCCGACTCTGTCGGCACCGCTATCCAGCACTCCTCCTCATTCATTTAGGAATACCTCAGAGAGTCCGCTCTCTGAGCCTGAGTTTACATCCACCCTGTTCCCCCTCGACCACCCTTCTCATTCTCCTTCCATCAGTCCAAGAGTGTCAGAATTCAGTACATCACAGTGTTCAGCTCATTCAACAGCACCTGAGATGGCCTCTTTTGCTTTTTCAGAAAATCCAGACATGGCAGACAGAGGCGAGCATGCTGATGATCATGAGCACCCTCCGTTCCTATTTGATCAGGAAGCCATCAATAATTCCTTGTTAGCATCCCTGGAGACTATGCAGAGGCATATCCGTGATCAGGGTACATTCATGGGTGATCTCATGAGGGAGATAGCTCAGATGAGAGAGAACCGAGATGGCGGAGAAGGTGGTGGAGGAGGAGGACCTGATGCAGGAGGAGCAGATCCAGACGCTGAGAGACCGCCACAGACTATCATGAGGGAATTGCACAATCCAGCCGCATCCCTCACTCACCGTTGGATCAGACTCCCGCCCATCCACAGAGATTTCGAGCTTCGGCCCCACACTATCCAGCTGCTACCCAAGTTCCATGGGTTGCCGACCGAAGAGCCGCACCTCCACCTCCAAGAATTTGAGATGATATGCAGCACCATCCATGATCGGTTGATAACCGAGGACACAATCAAGATGATTGCCTTTCCATTCTCTTTGGTTGATAGAGCCGCATATTGGCTCAAGCATCTTGGGCACTTCGTCGACACTTGGGCAGATCTCCGGACCGCATTTCTGAAGAAATATTATCCTCTCGGCCGGACCAATGCAGCTAGAGCTATGATTAGCAATTTTGTCATGATCCCAAATGAACAATTCCATGAAGCCTGGGATCGATTCAGAGAGCTCATTGACCGGTGTCCACATCATGATATATCCAAGCCCAATCTAGTTCAGAGTTTCTTCTGTGGGCTGACACCGGAGCTGCAGGGGCTTGTCAACGCCTCTTGCGGTGGATCATATTTTTCCAAGGGTGAAGATGACGTCTGGGCCATCTATGAAGGCATGGCAGAAAATTCAACCGTGATGACCCAGGACCGAGTCTACACACAACAAAAGCCTCCGCAAGGGGCAGGATCATTCCATAGGATAGCCCGCATCGATGCCGGTCCCAACACACCGTCGGTAGCCGCAGCCCAAGCTGAATCAGCCGCAGCCGACATGGGAATCATCAGTGAAAAGTTGGACCGCATGGAGATCCTAGAGAAGAAGCAGAACCAAGGTCTTGCCCAAATGGACCTTCTCACCAAAACCATGAGTGACCTGAAGACTCAAATCTTATGCATTCAGGAGGCACAAGCTCATTCCCATTAGCCTCCCAGGTCACGGGCTGACTCCAGCAGTAGTAGTTCCAGCCAGGCTTCTACCTCATATCGCCAGGTGAACCATATTCAGGCAGAGCCGGTCCCACTGCTACAGTTCCATCCAGAGCGACCGCCGTCTCAGGAGACTCAGATGGTGGTCTATCAGCCGGAGCAGCCACTGGCCGTTCTTCCTCCACCTTCCTTTGAGCAGGACCCATTGATGGAAGTCAATGGGATTTGGTACGACCGATACCCTCAGCCCGGGATTCGTCATGATCACCCCGGATTCCGTTGGGGCAATGGTGGATCCTCATCCCAGCAGCAGAACCCTGCCCAAGGACATCAGAGCAGCCAGCAGCAACCACAACAACCCCAGTATGCCCACCAGCAACAGTTTCAGAGTGGTCCTCGTCCCACCTATCAGGGACAGCAGTGGAGGCAGCGACAGCAACCTCAGCAGTCTTATTCCCAGCACCATCCGTATCAGCCACAACAACAGCAGCAGCCCCATCTCCAGCAGGGACAGCCATCCGGTTCTCAGGGTCCTGCCTTTGAGAACCCAGCCCTTGATGATCTTGCCCGCTTGCTATCTGAACAGCGAGCCTCCTTCAGGCAAGAAATGGATGAATTCCGGCAGGAGATGAGGGACATCATGAAAGGCAAGACCGCCATACCCGCTCAGATTGAACCTAACCCGAACAATCTGAAAAGGAAGTCTGAGCAGGTAGAGTTTACAGAGGATACCTCTCCTAGTGATTATTTGAGTGACATATCTTATTCCTATCATGATGCTGATTTTGTTACTACTAGGAGCGGTAGGATGCCAGCCGGCGGCGCCTCTTCTGAGCGACAACCAGACGCAGAATCAGGAGCGCCAGAGGAGCAGAGGAGCGGTGCTGATGCCGCTCATGATGATGTTGACGATAGTGCTGATACCACCCATGATGAAGTCCAGGACGACGATGCTGACGCCGTCGTGATACCAGTTGCATACGGTGGTGCTGATGCCACCATTTTGGATGACGAGCCAGAGTGCGGTGCTGATGCCGCAGAGACAGGTGCCGGTGGTGGTACTGAGACCACCACCTCTACTTTTGTTGAGCCACCTTCTGTGATGTTGCCACATTTTGTACCCAAGGACTGTGGGAACAAAATGAAAAACAAAAATATGAATAAAGGAAAGGCTTCTGTTCACATTACGGATCCATATGTGTTGCATGATGATGGTTGTGTGGATCCTTCTTCTTCACAGGCACAGGAACCGAGTCCTAGTCCTCCATCTGAGGAGGCCCCTACAATCCCCTTCCCTGAAGCACTCCACCGAACGAAGGGGAATAATAAAGAAAACCCAAAAAAGAACCAGCAGGTAGAGTTCGGCAATCAAATGATTGACAGATTTCACATTCAGCTGACTCTACGAGAAGCATTTGAGCATATCCCCTTCTTCAAAAAGAACTTGAAAGATACAACTACTGTCCGAAGGAAGAAGAGGCACAGAGATCAAATCCATATGCTCACTCATGACACATGCTGCACCATCCAGAAAAAGCTACCAGCCAAGCGACCAGACGCAGGAGCTCCCTATGTCAGAAGCGAGATTCAGGAGCAGCAGTTTGATCGTACTCTATTGGACAGCGGCTCTTCAATTAACCTCCTTCCGGCAGCCTTACTCAAGCGATTCGAGTTTGGCCCTCTTCTTCGAAGCAGAACAGTCCTTCAGTTTGCTGACAGATCGATAAAGAGGCCGAAGGGGTTATTGAAAGACATGGTCGTTACCATTCAGGGCCTGAAATTCCCCGTGGACTTCGTTGTGTTGGACATGGAGATCCCTGAGTCGGTAACCGATGCCCCCATCATACTTGGACGCCCATTCTTGGCCACAGCCAAGGCGGTGACCGACCATGATTGCGGGAAGGTGTGCTTTCGCGTAGAGGGCGAGACCATACAAATAGAGACGATCGAGGAAACCAGGGCTAGAGAGTTAGAATGCTCAGAGCAGTCCAGTGAAGCAGCGCAGATGACAGAGGAAGAGCTAGACATCCACCAGGTTTGTGATTTTGAGATGACTGATGATGAATCCAACTGGACAGATTGATGAATCTCCATTTCATCACCTTTATTCTATCATTTTGGCCTTAAAAACCCCAGCAAATGCATGTAAAGAACATTAATTTGTACATATTAGCATCTATTATTTATTGTATTAATTATACATAAAATAAGGTTTTTAAATGCCAAAATTATAGAATAAAGAGAAGAAAAGAAAAAGGAATAAAATATTGCAAATATTTTATGACCCTAACCCCGAGACCAAGGCCAGCATGGAATTGGTCGACAAGGAATAAAGTAGGGGGAGATAAGGGCCAACATTCAATAAATACATCATTTATTCATTCTTCCATTATTGCATTTTTGGCACCTATTTTGTACATAATTATTTATTCATCAAATAAAGAAACTTTGTACATAAAAGTTGTAGATAATAATGTAAATAAAATTACAAAATTGAATTTGTGCAAAAAGAATATACAGTGTACATTTTATACACAAAATAAAAAGCAAAAATCTCAACTTCACAGACTCATATCTTGCAAATAAAAACTCCAAATCAATCAAACTCACCTTTAATTGTATCTAGCATTTCATAAACTATTTTGTAAAATTATTTCCATAATTTTTGGAGTCCATCTGTGGAAGTTAGGTTTTTGACCTTCCTTGTACATAAGACTGATTAAAATACTCATTTTATTCAATATTTAGTAATTGTACAAAATTATATTTTTAAAAGTTTGTAAATAGTATATATAATACATGTACATGTTGAAATTACAAGAAAACCAAAAAGAATTTGATAAATAAAATAAGTCTATAATAATCATAGACAAAAGACCTATGCTACATACATGTATATAAATAAAAAAAAAAGGGGAACTTAATTCTTTTATTCTTTGATTCATCCATATTTTATAATAATGTACATATAATATATCATTCATTAAAACTACAGAACAAAAATAAAAACAAATAAAATTCATTAAATAAATTAAATGAATATAATATATAGGTAAAGTACCTATAAGTATACATACATACACATACATCTATTTATTTAAAAATATAAATAAACTCATAAAAATAAAATAAAAATATACTTATACTCACAAAAATAAGTTATAAAATTATAAAATAAGAAACTAAAATAATAAAATAAAATAAATAAATTAAAAATAAAATATACAAAAATACATGTAGATATACACATATACACATTATTCAATTAAAACCGTAATAAAATAATTCATAAAAATAAATAAAAATCGTATTAAAATACTACATACAATAATAAAGATTTTTTATTTTATACTTGAAAAATAATAAAATCGTTTATTAGCTTAAATAATTCATTCTTTGATACTCCAGCCTATTTTGTCTTCTAGCGGCCCCCGTGGACCAACCACAGGCCGGCAAAAGTTGACCTCGGGTCAACTCTTCAGACTCAAGGACGGCCCCTCTGACAAGTCACGAGAGGTCCCTCTTCCTCGATTTTTCACGCCGATTGTGTTGCTCGAGGGTGATAAGACCCTTTATGAGATTTGTTCCTCGAACATCCACGAATCACGCCGCATCCCATGATTCCTTGTACAGCATCTAGATTCACCAAGATCTGCCGGCCAATAAGGGCGCAAACTTTGCTTATAAATAAACCCTCCGACCTCCTCATCCATTTTGGCCTCCCTTTCCGTCGTTTTCCACCGTCTATTCCAGTCCTCTGAGGTTCCTTGTGACAGGAGGGTCCTCCTGGAAGCTTCAGGCAGTTGGAGGAGTCGAAGGAGCGCCCACGGCCGCCGCGTCGCCGGAGGTCCTGCTCCCTGGTCGCACACCAGGTATAAGAGCTGCTTTCTTTCCGTTTTTAGCTTAGTTTTAGTCGTTACTTCGTAGTTTAGCTTTTAGATCAGTCAGTAGAGCCTCAGGTGCTCGATTAGCTTAAGATCGAAGTTCGCCGGAGTTTAGCTCCGGCGAACCTCTCTACTCTGATCAGCACGCTATCTGACCCTTCGCCCCACCTCATCGCCTTCCCCTACGTATTCTCCACGCACCCACGCTCCAAGATCAACCAGAGCTCGCCCAGCTCTGCGAATCGAGGTCCTCCCTCCTCCGCTTCGTCGGACCTCGCCGCCCTCCACCTTTCCCCGTTCGTCTATCCTAAACCTCGGGTCGAGGAAGACCCCCTCGAGCCCGTCTTTCATTTGGTGCAGGACTCAAGCTGAAAGGAGCCCTCTGGGGCTCGATTCAAGTCCCTTCAAGGTTCCAGGACCCCCTTGTCTTCTCCGAGCTCGTCCAGCCGATCCAGGAGGTCCTGGACCTTCTGGAGCATCTCGAACGGTGCGCACCGCTTCGCCGGACGCCTGGAGGGCACAAGCAGCAACATTAAGCGCCTGGAGGCGGAGGAATCACCGATCGAAGCCAGGGAAGTCAGCCGTTCTTCCCTGTTCTTCGCGAGCAGCAGCAGCCGTTGGATCAAGAGCGCAGGTCCAGATCGAAGCCCAACCGTCCGATGAAGCCACGCAGCAACCGTCGGATCATCTCAAATGATCTAATCCTAACGCTTCATCGGCGAAGCGTCATCGGGCGAGGAGACGGTGACGCGTGTCAAGTGGCGAACGAAGAACCGTTGGATCGCGCGCACTTAGAGGGTAATTTTCACATATACCCCCGCTCTTTTGTATATTTAATTTTTAATATTGTAAATTAAATAGCACGTTGTAAATAAATTGTATATTTTGCAGAAAGGACCCTAAGTTTATTAGATTTGCATTTAGGTCCTTCCGCGCCTCACGTGCAGTCCCACGTGAGGCGCGTGAAAATTGCAAGTATGCCCTGGCGGTTTTTGTATATTGTAGAATAGTTCTAAAAATTAAAATAAATGTTTATCTTAGTATGTATTTTTGCACTGATGCCCCTGGAGTTTATTTTATTTGCAAAAATACCCCTGCCAGGCTGTTTTAATTTCGTATCTTTACCTATTTATTAAAAATACCAAGATGGCTCCTAAAAATCCACAAAAATTAGAGTAGATGCTCTATGCCATGCTGGTTCACGCGCGTATTTTATTTTGAATTTTTGGCATTTTTCCTGATTATTAAAAATAGAGTAGGAGCCATTTTTGCACTGTTTGATTTAGAAAATACAAAAAAATTAGAAAATGTTTTTGGAAAATTCCAAAAAAAAAAAATTGCATATGGTATATTTATTTCTATGTTGAGTCCAGAAAATGAAAAACCCTAAAAATAATAAAAAAAAAATAAAATAAAAAAAAAGAGAGACCCACTTCACTCAAGAATGACTGGTATGCACATATAGGCTCATGCATTTTTGTATTGCTCTCTGTGGTTCGACCTCTACATGCTTGTTCCCTATACATTTTATGGTAGAGTAAATAAAGATTGATTCACACTTCCTTTGAGCTTGATTGTTTTATTCTTTGATTGTGGGTCAATTGTTGATCACTCGCCTTTTATTGAGGGTCGCCACGACGACATATTCAGACCCTTGATAAAAAGCGCGTTCATCAAATGGCGCCGTTGCCGGGGAGCAATGAGCATAGCCTATGTTATTTTTGTCATTCTTGTGTGCATTTTTGATTCATAATTGATGATATTTTGTGAGCAGCTATTTTATTGCCATTAATCACTGTGCTTCATTGATCCATTTCTTGTGATTATCTTTATGTGCTCTATAATTGATTGATTCGAGCTATTCTAATACACTCTTTTTGTGACTTTGATGCGAGGGTCCGCCACGCAAGGATGGCTTCTTAGGAGGCCAATGCAGCCAAGCTTGGAGGAGGATGGTCTTCCCTTCGCATGACCATCAGGGGAGAGTATCAAGGAAGCAAGGAGATGTGGATTAGATAGGCTTAGAACACTTAGGATTATCTCTGTAATTTTTGGTGAGAGAGAGACAATTTTGGCATGTAATAATTAACAGGACTCTACTCTTCACAATGAGGTCCAGTGCCCGGGTGTCTGTTCACCTGGGGGCCTCATCGCTGTTTTCCGCGATTTCTGCCGCCTTCTTTCCTTTGTTTTCCGCTGTTTTGTGCTTTTCGCCTTTATTTTACTTTGTTTTGTGTGCTTGGAGCCCCTAGATATAGGTTGCTTGACTCGGTAGCTAGGTCCAAACATTAATAAGAATGCATGTTCCTATAGTCTACTTCGTATGGATCTAGTCAAACTTAAACAGCTAAGTCATTTATCTCTTAACCCACGTGCCGTGAGCGAGCCCCATCAAGCGCTACTCCCGAACTCGAGTGTGTCGAGAAGAGGAGGGGTGAGCCAAGACCGGACCCTTAGGTTAAAGATGAATGACCAAGCTTATGGTTCTTCACGTTAATAGCAGCTAATGTTTAGGGCGATTTTGACGACTGCACACCGCCATGTAGATAGGTTTAAAAATTCTGTTTTGCATACCACATGGAGAGAGCTGGGATGCACTGTAAGTCTTCTAACTCAGCATGCATCATTCGGTTCAATGATGAGATTTCCATCATAGAACCACTTGCATGGCTTTTCCGCTATCTCCCTCTGATTTTGAGCACCTAGGACTTAAACGAAAATCTACCAAAACGTTAGGCGCTGGTATGAAACAGATCCAAAAAAAGTGAAAACCCAAAAAAAATTAAAACAAGGGGACTGCTAAATAAACTTGACCTTAATTAAAATCCGTAATGGACTATCATTGTACCGGGTTCATAAAGCCCTCATTGTTTTCAGGTACCTTGGAGGGGGACCAAAACCCTACTCCCTTGAGCGAGTGCGACCCCCTAAGGATTAGAGCCAAAAGCCCAGTCTGCAACTGCCTTGTGTATCGCCTGGATTTCCGAAGTAATGGCGCTTCTATCGTACGTAGGCAAGTAGGGCTCGGTCACCAACGATGACTCTCTGTTGTGATGAGCATCGACCCTGTCCGAAGTATCGAGCATAGGCCACGCCTTCACGGGGGTGTCTGTCTCATTGTCCTACGTCCGAGTAGGTTCTTGTACGCTCACGGGTGATTCCGTTGCGAGCAAGGACCGAAGTAGCGGTTTCGCCTATCGGCTTCCTCTCTCTATTTCTTTGGCTGAGTAGGGATCCAGGAAGGGTTACGAGGACTCCAAAAAGTACAGACTACAGGTTACACAGGAGGAGGACAAGTACGGGATACCCTTCCGGCAGTACTCTCTCTCCTATAGGGTAGCGTACTAAGGACTTGTTACAAGATATGCCTGAAATAACAACTCTAAAAATGAAAAGATAATAAATAGCCGAGCTTTCACGGCTTCACATGGCGTGAGTTGGTGAACCCGATTTTGTCTTGTGTTTGTATGGATCTAGGTTAAGGTTCAAAGATCCAAGTCCCGCGCCTTTGCGCAAAATTTGGTTGTGTCACTCCTCTTTGACCCCCGCTCAGTTTGAGCCTTTTCTACTGTTTTGCACTCCTTTGAAATCCTCGTTGACCATCGTATCTTTCATCCAACATCCTACCTTCTCTTGTACTTCGCGAAGTTGATCCATGGATGGTTTCCGTCGGGACCATGCCGACACCCACATCGATTCCATGGACTCAACTCCGCCAATAACTTCGAGGTGATTCACGAGAACCTAATCCGGACTTTGCGGATCGGTCTCTAGACTCCTCGTTTTCTACCTTTCTCTTGACCACCCAATAAACTGGGATCACCTTTGTCCCACTTTCGCCGTTGTGAAGGGAAGTCGATCACAGGCTACATCCTTTTCCATTCACAACATGCTGGGGTTAACCTGAATTCCAGCATCATCTCGACAGCTGAACATTGATTACAAGCAGTCTGATCAGGACTATCTCCTCATGCAGATAAAAGACAGAGCAAGCCCTGGAGACTACTCCGGAGTTCATCTCTTCCGACTCAGACCCTGACATGGCTCCCGGAGGAAAGGGCAAGGGTCAGCAGCCACCCACACCAGAGGGACAGGCGCCAGATCAGAATCAGGTCAATGCACAATTACTGGCATCTATCCAGGCCATCCAGCAGCAGCTGACCGAACAGGCCCTCACTCAGACAGCTTTCCAGGACATGTTGAATGATGTAATTAACCGAGATGATGGAGGAGGAGGCAGAGGCAGAGGAGGCAGGAGAGGAGAAGGTGAAGGTGGAGGAGGTGGTGATGACCACAATGATGATCTTGAATTACCACCACAGAAACCTACCCTTAAAGAAACATACAACCCGGGAGACAGCCAGATGACCGAATGGATCCTCATTCCACCGGTACACGCTCACTTTGAGCTGAAGCCCCAATTCATTGCTCTTCTTCCTGCATTCCATGGAAACACCAGCGAGGAGCCGTACATCCACCTGCAGCAATTCTCCCGCATTTGCCGTACGACTCACTATCCCAATGTCCCTCTGGGCATTGTCAAGATGACGGCTTTCCCCTTCAGCCTACAGGATAAGGCCCTTTATTGGGTCAATCATATGGGAAAAGTTGTGACGACCTGGGAGGAGCTGAAGTCCGCCTTCTTGCACAAGTACTACCCTCTGGGTCGGCTCAACCAGATGCGAGCCCGTATCAGTAATTTCTCCCAAGGACCCCATGAGTCGATACATGAAGCATGGGAGAGATTCACTGACCTGCAGGAGAAATGTCCCCATCATGATATTCCGAAGACCAGCTTGGTTCAGCATTTCTTCGGGGGACTGAACATTGAAAGTCAAAGGCTCGTAGACGCAGCATGTGGGGGCTCACACTTCAATAAGGATGAAGACGTCGTCTGGCAGATCTTTGAAGAAATGGCCGAAGGAGAGGCCGCCCTCTCTTCATCCAAGGCTTATCAGAAGCAACCCCAGATCCTTCAAAAGCAAGTGCACATGGCAGCGTCTAAGGAATCAGAGAGAGATGAGAGCTCCAACCTCAGCATCATCGGGGGCCATCTCTCTAAAGTCGACATCATCGAGAAGCGATCACAGGATCTCGAAAAACTCGCCGTGATCGAGAAGAGGACCCAGAGTTTGGACAAGCTGGATCACATCACCAAGCAGCTAGAACTGCTAGTAGGTACCATCAATTCTGTTCAGTCGGCAGCACCGCTCGAAGCTCCAGCTGAGAGAAAAGACGAGCAACCACCGCTATACCAGCCTCAGCCGAGCCAGCAACCACCGGCGGTTCAGCACGTGTACTACGTGCAGGCACCTGATCAGAGCCAGCCGCAACAGCAGATGGTTGTGTATCAACCAGAGTTTATTTCAGAATCCGATTCAGTGTTCCCACCACCACCCCTGGTCCAGGAAGTTAATGGGGTTTGGACTCATGACGCACAGCCGACCCGTCCTATGGGACAACCACAGGGTCAGCCATTTGCCAACCGGCAATACCACCAACCTCAGGGTGGTCGCTTTGGGCAATCCTCCCAGCACAACCATCAATACCAGCAGCCTCCCCAGTTTGGACATCAGTGGAGGCAGAACCATCCATACCAGCAGCAGCCGCAATACCAGCACCCACAGCCGTATCACCAGTACGCGGCTGCTCCGCCTCAGCAATACCAGCAGTATCCACCTCCGTCTTATCAGCAACTTCAACTTCCTGCCCCGCCTCAGCATCACCAGCAACAGTCTCAGCATCAGCAGATGCAACAACAGCGTGGTCTGCACGCTGACACCACCGAGGCATCTCCAGTGAACCCCTCCATGGACTGTCTAGCCCAACTTGTCAAAGGGCTCGCAGAGATGACCAAGCGGCTTGATGACCTGACCGCCACTCGCACTACCATTCCGGCGCAGGTCGAAGCCAACCCCAACAATTTCAAGAAGAAGGAGCAGGTAGAATGTGATGTCCAGTCCGCGTGTGATAATGATATTACTGCTTTTTCTAATGCTGTTACTCTCAGGAGCGGTAGGGCCTTGCCTCCGCCTGCTACCAGATATGGGGTGAATAAGGAAACAGGTGGATCGTCATCTTCCGTATCAGCCGTACCAGCCACAGGGGCGGGTGAGGAGGAAGAAGAAGGAGAAGCCAGTCCAGCCGTCGTGCCATGCCAGCAACAACCTCAGCCGAAAATACAAAAAAATCAGCAAAAACAAAAACAACAAAAAGAAGCTCGTAGCAGAAGCGAAGCCGCGCCAGCATCGGAGGAGCCGACAGCAACCGCCGATCCTTCGCCAGCCGATGGAGCAGATGCTACCCTTTTTGATCGCCCAACAACACCAGCATGCCAAGACCCAGCTTGTACCCTTTTTAGTAATTCGAGTGTACAACATTCTGTGGGCGATGATTTTGATGTAAATAAGAACTCTGATTTTCCTGCCAGTAGTGTACCTATTCCTTTTCCTCATGCAATACAAAAATCCAAAAAAATTGCAAAACAAAAAAATGCATTGTCTGACCCAGGTGTTGTGGACATCTTGGACAAATTGACTGTTGAGATTCCCTTGCTAAAGGTCGTGGAATACATGCCAGCCGTGAAGAAAGGACTGAAGGAAGTATGTACCACTAAGCGTCGCCCATCAAGAAAGAACAGACGCCAGCAAGTTGAGAAACATGTCCTCTCATTAGCCACAGTCGCAGCTATCAGCAATCTCCCCCAGAAGAAACAAGACACCGGAGCACCTCTGATCAGTTGTGTGATTTTTGACCAAGTCTTCGAGCGCACTCTCTTGGATAGTGGTTCTTCCATCAACCTTCTGCCCTCGACCATAATGCAGGAATTTGGGCTGGGACCGCTCAAGCAGACACGCATGATCCTTCAGTTTGCTGACCGATCCGTCAAGCGGCCCCAAGGTCTCTTGGAAGACGTGATAGTTAAAGTGCAGGAAATGAAATTCCCAGCTGACTTTGTAGTCCTTGATATGGACTCACCTGCACCCTTGCTCCAGACCCCTATCATCCTTGGCAGACCATTCCTTCGTACTTCAGGCGCCGTGGTCGATTACGGGTCTGGGAAGATCACTTTCAGCTCGAATTCCCAGCAAATCACGATAAACATGAACAAAGAGCAGAATGCCACAACAGATGAGAGCCAGGCAGCGTCAGATGCGGACTGTGAATTTATTGCGGAGATCAGAGACTCAGTTTTATCATTGAACGATTCATGGACCCTAGAAATCCTCACTCTCGAGGAGGACTTGGGAAGCGCAGTCAGCATGTGCTCCGATGATTCTTGGGAGATAGATTCTCAGATGCAGGCGCATCTTCTGGAGCAGTCATTCCAAACCGAACATGATCAGCTTAGCGCAGACCCGTTCGGTGCATCACCGGGATCTCAACAGAATATTGAGGATGGCAGCCTCTTCACAGAAGCACTGCCCACCTACAGTATGATGTCAGAGGTGACAGACAAAGTGGACAGATCAACACCAGAACTCAAGCCACTTCCGGCAGGCCTGAAGTATGCTTTCCTTGCGGGTGAAGAGCAAATGTATCCGGTCATTATCAGCAGCAGGCTGAGACCAGATCAGGAATCTCGACTTCTCGAGGTTCTAGAGAAGAACCGCAAGGCACTTGGATGGAACGTATCAGATCTCCGCGGGATAAATCCAGCCTTGTGTTCACACCACATCTATTTAGAAGAAGACGCCAAGCCGTCCCGCGAATTTCAGAGAAGGTTGAACCCTAACCTTCGGGACGTCGTCATGAAAGAAATCACGAAGTGGTATGATGCAGGTTTCATCTATCCCATCTCCGATTCAAAATGGGTAAGCCCATTGCATGTAGTTCCCAAGAAATCAGGGCTTACCGTGATTACAAATGATAAAGGAGAGGAAATATCTACTCGGGTACCAACATCCTGGCGGGTTTGTGTTGACTACCGCCGTCTCAATGCAGCAACTAAGAAGGATCACTTTCCCTTGCCATTCATTGATCAAGTTCTGGAAAGATTAGTAGGCAAGGAGTTCTTCTGCTTTCTGGATGGGTACTCTGGGTACAACCAAGTGGCGATCGCCCCTGAAGACCAAGAGAAGACCACCTTCACTTGCTCGTTCGGCACCTACGCCTTCAAGAGAATGCCCTTTGGACTGTGCAATGCACCTGCAACCTTCCAAAGATGCATGTTAGCAGTCTTCGCCGAGATGGTAGGCAGTTTCCTCGAGGTATTCATGGACGATTTCTCTGTCTATGGTGATAGCTTCGATTCTTGTCTTGAGCATCTAGACAGAGTACTTCAAAAGTGCCGGGAAGTCAATTTAGTGCTCTCATGGGAAAAGAGCCACTTTATGGTCACCGAAGGTATTGTGCTGGGCCACGTCGTTTCCAAACGTGGCATGGAAGTCGACCCGGCGAAGGTGGACGTCATTTCAAATCTTCAGCCACCTCAGTCAGTCAAGAATGTGAGGTCATTTCTGGGGCATGTGGGATTCTACAGGCGATTCATCAAGGATTTCAGCCGCATTGCCCGACCTCTGACAGAACTCTTGTGCAAGGAGACGGATTTCATTGTTGATCAGCCAGTTCTCCTTGCTTTCAATCACTTGAAGGAGCTTATCACTCAGGCTCCGATCTTACAGCCGCCCGATTGGACTCTTCCCTTCGAAATAATGACCGATGCGTCCGATTTTGCAGTTGGAGCTGTTCTTGGGCAAAGAAAAGATAAAGCGCCCTACGCCATTCACTATGCCAGCAGAACGTTAGACGAAGCTCAAAGAAATTACACTGTAACAGAGAAAGAACTGCTGGCTGTGGTTTTCGCCTTAGAGAAATTCAGATCCTATTTGTTGGGATCCAAAGTCACCATCTTTACAGACCACTCTGCTATCCGCTACTTACAACAGAAAAAGGATGCCAAGCCAAGGCTGATTCGTTGGATCCTTCTACTCCAGGAATTCGATTTGGAAATCAAGGACAAGCCTGGAACCCAGAACGTGGTAGCAGATCATCTCTCCAGAATAGAGCATCATGAACCTCCCCTGAGCAATGCACCTATCACAGAAACCTTCCCTGACGAAACCATTTTAGCTATGGATTCTCTTCCTTGGTATGCTGAGATTGTCAATTACCTCGTCTCTGGGGTAATACCGTCGGATTGGACGAAGAACCAAAAGAACAAATTTATGTCGACCATCCGTTTCTACCATTGGGAAGATCCTCTTTTATTCAGAGAAGGGGCAGATTGTATTTGGCGCAGGTGCATCCCTCAGACGGAACAATCAAGTGTCCTCGAGCATTGTCACTCGCTCGAATCTGGCGGACACCACTCTGGAGATCGGACGGCAGCCAAAGTACTTCAGTGTGGCCTCTGGTGGCCTACTTTATTCAAGGATGCAACTGAATTTGTTAAACGATGCACTGACTGTCAGCGAATGAAAGGTACACTCACTGCCAAAGATTCAATGCCCCTGAAAATCATTCAGATAGCAGATGTCTTCGATGCATGGGGCATTGACTTCATGGGACCTTTCCCTAACAGTCAAGGATTTCAGCACATCCTTCTCGCCGTCGATTACGTGAGTCGTTGGGTTGAAGCTATCCCTGCTCGAGCCGCCGATAGCAAAACAGTTTGCCAGTTTCTCAAAAAGAACATCATTTCGCGGTTCGGGATACCGAAAATCCTTATCTCAGACGGGGGTAGTCACTTCATCAATAAAGAGGTCAAGAAGTTGACGAAGGAGTACGGCATTGACCACCGGGTTGCCACTCCTTACCATCCTCAGACCAATGGCATGGCAGAATTATCGAACAGAGAAATCAAGACTATCCTGCAGAAACTTGTTAGGCCAAACAGAAAGGACTGGTCTCAACTCTTGGACTCGGTTCTATGGGCATATCGAACCGCCTACAAGTCTCCCTTGGGCATGTCGCCCTATCGTCTTGTGTATGGAAAGCCGTGCCATCTGCCCGTGGAGTTAATTCACAAGTCTTTATGGGCAATCAACAGCTGCAATTTGGACTCACACAAAAGTGGTCAGAAGAGGAAAGATGATCTGAACAGACTCTTGGAATTTCGAGACTATGCATACAATAACACCTTGATGTACAAGGAGAAGGTGAAACGCTGGCACGACAGGCACATCAGACGAAAGACCTTCGAAGTTGGGCAGAAAGTGTGGTTATTTGATGCAAAGTTGCGAATATTTCCAGGCAAACTAAAGAGTAAGTGGACAGGGCCATTTCGAGTTTGCGAAGTGCGTGACAATGGAAGCATTGCCATATCCGAATTGTCCTCTAACGCACAGCCATTTGTCATCAACGGCCAACTACTGAAGCCTTACCTCGAACCAGATACATTTTTGGCCGTTGTTGATTCCGTCCAGCTCATGCAACATGACGATATCTCGACAGCACCTGCGGCATCGAAAGATTCAGACTATGCAATCCAACAAATTCTTCTCTGATTTTCTTCTTTTCTTCTTTTCTTCTTTTCTTCTTCTAGCCTATTCTTTGTATCTAAGAGGTGCCGACCTTGTGGACAGTTTTCTGTACTTAGCACGTACTTTGTCCTAAGTATAGGGGAGCGTGCACCCCGAGTAGGTCAATTCGTTGATCCTCTCCATTGTCTCCTCTCCTCGTCTATACTCAGGGATATCTTACCCTAAGTATAGGGGGAGGCAACCGGAGAACGATCTGTTTATTCTTACCCTTGACCCTCCCTGTGTTGTGTACAGTCTGCTATACTCAGGATTATTTGATCCTAAGTATAGGGGGGACGGTCAACTTCTCATTCATTCATTCATCCCGTTAATTATTCCTTCATTCTTTAGATCTGTCTATACTCAGTACGAGTTATGTCTTTGCTTTTCCTTTCGATCTATGAGGACATAGCTCAAGCTAAGTATAGGGGGGTCGTATATACCATGTATATACTATAAGCCATAACTCATACTGAAAAATAAAATATCATCTTGATATAAAATAGAACATAAAAAGTAGCTTTATAGTAATGAAAGATGATTGTGAGTTCCTCAGACTTTTTGTAATTATACTGACTAGTAAGTCAGAAAAGGGTTTTGTGTGAAACGTTTTCCTTTGAAAAAACTTGTGAAAGTTGTTTGAAAATAGCGTGAAAAAGTATTCAACGATTGAAAAATTAGTTTGTGTGTAAAACCTATTTTCTTTGAGTGAAAGCAAAAACTTTGTGAAAATTAGTGTGCAAATGATTGTGAAAATTGATTGTCAAATTGTTTTGAAAAATCTATCTATGTTGTGTAAAATCTTTGCAAAAAGGATTTTCAAATGCGTGTAAATATTGCAAAATTATTTTGGACTATAGTTCTCAAAATTCTTGTGAAACTGATCCTCGAATAAGTCTGAGGAGTCTGCACAAAAGTCTCTCATTTGTAAATAAGGAATAAGTTCAAATAAAGCCTATAAGACCAAAACCATAAAATACAGTTTCTCTTCTTTTGTATATACTGACTAATAAATCAGATACCTATATAGTATGATTTGAAAAATAGTGTGACCAGTTTTGAAAGATTTGATGTGAAATGATTTCAAACGGTGTGAAAATGGTTTTGATGGCAAAAATTTTTCTTTGTGTGAAAGAAAGGATTTGAAAGACCTATGTGCAAATATTTTGAAAAATGTTTGTCAGAATTATTGTGAAAAATGTACATATAGTGTGAAAAATTCTTTGCAAAAATAGTTTTCAAATGCGTGTAAATGATTGCAAAAATTATCGTGTACTATAGTTTGCAAAACTATGTTCAAAACTAGAACTGAAGGATAAGATCACTATTACAAATACCTGTAAATAAGAAATAAAGTACATAAAATTCTTTCTCAACAACCGAAATAAACTATTCCATGTAAAGTCTGTATAAATTCATACATTTTGTAAATAAAGCAGTACGCCCGTGTAAATAATGGTATATACTTTTTGTATGTGTCAAGCTCTTATTTTATTTGCAAAAATTCTTTGTGTAAAAATAGTCTTTGATTCTTTTTTAAAAAAAAAATCCTCTGTGAAAATTTGCATCATTCATTGTGCATAGCATAAGCATACCATGCATATTCTTTTTGAGTGAGCTTGATGATTGAATCAGTCTAATAAAGTCTCAGAGTGGAGCTCGGTTGGACCCTACTGCACCTAACTGCACTGGAACCTTATGGGAACTAGGTCTAAGGTACTTCAGGTCCAGTCAGACTTAATTCTTTGAGAAAGCAGGGCTGGGTTCAAGGCACCTCAGTGGACTAACTAGAACTTTTCGAAACACACACATGACTCTTGTCGGCCGTGACCTAACTTGGACACCTGCACCTTTCACATAGCTCTCCATGGATGAGGTGGTGAGGAGGCAGTTTCCTTTGGCTTGGGGTAGCATATGAGGGTAGTACTTCTAGGCGGAACCTCTCTTCTTCTTATAGTGAAGGAAGTGCACCTCAACTTGGTCTAGTGGTGATGAAGTCTAAGAACTGAAGCCGTGGGTTGCAATAAAGCTTCAAAAGAGGGATAGTCTACTGGCTTAAGGAGAAATTTCTTGTATGTATGCTGCACCATGTAGATATGTTGTACAGATGCAATTGAAAAAAAAAAAATCTTGCAAAAAGGAACTCCAAAAAAGTGGTGGGTCGGATTGAAAATTTAATAACCCCACCGGAGTGTATATAGTTCAATAAAGCAAAAGCTTATGGTATCCATGTTTCATCTCATGAAGCTTGCAGCGGGAGACTCGGCTACACTGGCTGAGCTTCCAAAAGTCTATACTTCTTCCCCCTCTTCTTGAGCCGGTTGCACTTGAACTTAGAAGGGAATACCCCGCTTCTCGAGGAAAGAGTTGCTAGACCGAGGCATTAGAGTTACCAGGTTGGGGGAGGGTGTTTCTTTGTCACTTCTGAGGTGGGGAGCCACTCTCACTTACACTGTACAAGTCAGCTTCATAGTCATAAGGGTTTGTGTATGGTGTAGGCTAGTTCTGACCAGGCTATTAAGGTGCTTTGAACCGAATTCTGCGACTATCGAAGGCTGTCGTGCTTTAAATTTGGTTCCCTACTAGGTTCCACACACATCCACACCTAAGGACTGACAGGAGCTCCAATCTCAGATTTTGTAGAGACATGCATTGCACTGAAAGCACCCCTATTCACTCTATCTTCATTTCATTTTCCTTTTTCTTTCCTTTATTCTTCTGATACTTATTGCATAAGTATTTGCTAGGGACCAGCAACGGCAAGTATAGGGGGGTGATGAATCTCCATTTCATCACCTTTATTCTATCATTTTGGCCTTAAAAACCCCAGCAAATGCATGTAAAGAACATTAATTTGTACATATTAGCATCTATTATTTATTGTATTAATTATACATAAAATAAGGTTTTTAAATGCCAAAATTATAGAATAAAGAGAAGAAAAGAAAAAGGAATAAAATATTGCAAATATTTTATGACCCTAACCCCGAGACCAAGGCCAGCATGGAATTGGTCGACAAGGAATAAAGTAGGGGGAGATAAGGGCCAACATTCAATAAATACATCATTTATTCATTCTTCCATTATTGCATTTTTGGCACCTATTTTGTACATAATTATTTATTCATCAAATAAAGAAACTTTGTACATAAAAGTTGTAGATAATAATGTAAATAAAATTACAAAATTGAATTTGTGCAAAAAGAATATACAGTGTACATTTTATACACAAAATAAAAAGCAAAAATCTCAACTTCACAGACTCATATCTTGCAAATAAAAACTCCAAATCAATCAAACTCACCTTTAATTGTATCTAGCATTTCATAAACTATTTTGTAAAATTATTTCCATAATTTTTGGAGTCCATCTGTGGAAGTTAGGTTTTTGACCTTCCTTGTACATAAGACTGATTAAAATACTCATTTTATTCAATATTTAGTAATTGTACAAAATTATATTTTTAAAAGTTTGTAAATAGTATATATAATACATGTACATGTTGAAATTACAAGAAAACCAAAAAGAATTTGATAAATAAAATAAGTCTATAATAATCATAGACAAAAGACCTATGCTACATACATGTATATAAATAAAAAAAAAAGGGGAACTTAATTCTTTTATTCTTTGATTCATCCATATTTTATAATAATGTACATATAATATATCATTCATTAAAACTACAGAACAAAAATAAAAACAAATAAAATTCATTAAATAAATTAAATGAATATAATATATAGGTAAAGTACCTATAAGTATACATACATACACATACATCTATTTATTTAAAAATATAAATAAACTCATAAAAATAAAATAAAAATATACTTATACTCACAAAAATAAGTTATAAAATTATAAAATAAGAAACTAAAATAATAAAATAAAATAAATAAATTAAAAATAAAATATACAAAAATACATGTAGATATACACATATACACATTATTCAATTAAAACCGTAATAAAATAATTCATAAAAATAAATAAAAATCGTATTAAAATACTACATACAATAATAAAGATTTTTTATTTTATACTTGAAAAATAATAAAATCGTTTATTAGCTTAAATAATTCATTCTTTGATACTCCAGCCTATTTTGTCTTCTAGCGGCCCCCGTGGACCAACCACAGGCCGGCAAAAGTTGACCTCGGGTCAACTCTTCAGACTCAAGGACGGCCCCTCTGACAAGTCACGAGAGGTCCCTCTTCCTCGATTTTTCACGCCGATTGTGTTGCTCGAGGGTGATAAGACCCTTTATGAGATTTGTTCCTCGAACATCCACGAATCACGCCGCATCCCATGATTCCTTGTACAGCATCTAGATTCACCAAGATCTGCCAGCCAATAAGGGCGCAAACTTTGCTTATAAATAAACCCTCCGACCTCCTCATCCATTTTGGCCTCCCTTTCCGTCGTTTTCCACCGTCTATTCCAGTCCTCTGAGGTTCCTTGTGACAGGAGGGTCCTCCTGGAAGCTTCAGGCAGTTGGAGGAGTCGAAGGAGCGCCCACGGCCGCCGCGTCGCCGGAGGTCCTGCTCCCTGGTCGCACACCAGGTATAAGAGCTGCTTTCTTTCCGTTTTTAGCTTAGTTTTAGTCGTTACTTCGTAGTTTAGCTTTTAGATCAGTCAATAGAGCCTCAGGTGCTCGATTAGCTTAAGATCGAAGTTCGCCGGAGTTTAGCTCCGGCGAACCTCTCTACTCTGATCAGCACGCTATCTGACCCTTCGCCCCACCTCATCGCCTTCCCCTACGTATTCTCCACGCACCCACGCTCCAAGATCAACCAGAGCTCGCCCAGCTCTGCGAATCGAGGTCCTCCCTCCTCCGCTTCGTCGGACCTCGCCGCCCTCCACCTTTCCCCGTTCGTCTATCCTAAACCTCGGGTCGAGGAAGACCCCCTCGAGCCCGTCTTTCATTTGGTGCATGACTCAAGCTGAAAGGAGCCCTCTGGGGCTCGATTCAAGTCCCTTCAAGGTTCCAGGACCCCCTTGTCTTCTCCGAGCTCGTCCAGCCGATCCAGGAGGTCCTGGACCTTCTGGAGCATCTCGAACGGTGCGCACCGCTTCGCCGGACGCCTGGAGGGCACAAGCAGCAACATTAAGCGCCTGGAGGCGGAGGAATCACCGATCGAAGCCAGGGAAGTCAGCCGTTCTTCCCTGTTCTTCGCGAGCAGCAGCAGCCGTTGGATCAAGAGCGCAGGTCCAGATCGAAGCCCAACCGTCCGATGAAGCCACGCAGCAACCGTCGGATCATCTCAAATGATCTAATCCTAACGCTTCATCGGCGAAGCGTCATCGGGCGAGGAGACGGTGACGCGTGTCAAGTGGCGAACGAAGAACCGTTGGATCGCGCGCACTTAGAGGGTAATTTTCACATATACCCCCGCTCTTTTGTATATTTAATTTTTAATATTGTAAATTAAATAGCACGTTGTAAATAAATTGTATATTTTGCAGAAAGGACCCTAAGTTTATTAGATTTGCATTTAGGTCCTTCCGCGCCTCACGTGCAGTCCCACGTGAGGCGCGTGAAAATTGCAAGTATGCCCTGGCGGTTTTTGTATATTGTAGAATAGTTCTAAAAATTAAAATAAATGTTTATCTTAGTATGTATTTTTGCACTGATGCCCCTGGAGTTTATTTTATTTGCAAAAATACCCCTGCCAGGCTGTTTTAATTTCGTATCTTTACCTATTTATTAAAAATACCAAGATGGCTCCTAAAAATCCACAAAAATTAGAGTAGATGCTCTATGCCATGCTGGTTCACGCGCGTATTTTATTTTGAATTTTTGGCATTTTTCCTGATTATTAAAAATAGAGTAGGAGCCATTTTTGCACTGTTTGATTTAGAAAATACAAAAAAATTAGAAAATGTTTTTGGAAAATTCCAAAAAAAAAAAATTGCATATGGTATATTTATTTCTATGTTGAGTCCAGAAAATGAAAAACCCTAAAAATAATAAAAAAAAAATAAAATAAAAAAAAAGAGAGACCCACTTCACTCAAGAATGACTGGTATGCACATATAGGCTCATGCATTTTTGTATTGCTCTCTGTGGTTCGACCTCTACATGCTTGTTCCCTATACATTTTATGGTAGAGTAAATAAAGATTGATTCACACTTCCTTTGAGCTTGATTGTTTTATTCTTTGATTGTGGGTCAATTGTTGATCACTCGCCTTTTATTGAGGGTCGCCACGACGACATATTCAGACCCTTGATAAAAAGCGCGTTCATCACAGATCCGGTAGCACCGACCCTCGCCTTGCCTACAGATTCACTGTGTCTCAAGCTCATGGCAGTCGAGAATCGGGAGAGCACACTCCTGGATGAGGATACACCTGAGGCTGACAGTGTTGGGACGAGTGGTGCCGATGATTTTCATTCTTGTTCATCTTCTTCTGATCCCTCGGATTCAGACATTGACTGGGATGATTTTGACGAATACTTACCTTGTCTGATTCCTTCCGAGCCGACAACCATGACGGAGTGCGAGCCAGTACAGTTTATTGACGATTCAGTGGGCCGTCTTTCGTCAGAGATTCATGCAGAGCGAGAGTTCTCCCATGCAGACCTGGTCGCCTTCACACAGACATACCAGAAGCCAGATCTGCCACCTCCCAGTTGTCCAGAACTGAAACCTCTTCCGCAGTCAATGAAGTATAGATTCCTTGCGGGTGAGCCAGAAATGCACCCAGTCATCATCTCAGCAGATTTGACTGGAGAATAAGAATCTCGTCTGATGGAGGTTCTTGAAAGGAACCGCAAGGCAATCGGTTGGAGTATAGCTGATCTCCAGGGGCTGAGCCCAAATCTTTGCTCTCACCACATTTATCTCGAGGATAACGCTAAGCCGTCGTGTGAATTCCAGCGACGGCTGAACCCTAATCTTCGAGACGTAGTCATGAAAGAAATTTCCATGTGGTGGAGCGCCGATTTTATCTATCCCATCTCCGACTCCAAATGGGTAAGTCCGCTACATGTGGTACCCAAGAAGACGGGTATCACTACAGTTGTCAATGAGTCTGGAGAGGAGATCGCTACAAGAGTACCAACTTCTTGGAGGGTCTGTGTGGACTACAGATGATTGAATGAGGCCACCAAGAAGGATCACTTCCCGCTACCCTTCATTGATCAGATTATCGAGCGGTTAGCTGGGAAGAGTCATTATTGTTTCCTTGACGGGTACTCTGGATATAATCAAGTGGCCATTGCGCCCGAAGACCAGGAGAAAACGACATTCACCTGTCCGTTTGAGACGTATGCTTTCAGATGGATGCCCTTTGGTCTATGTAACGCTCCAGCGACATTCCAAAGGTGCATGTTGTCCATCTTCTCGGACATGGTGGGTGACTGTCTCGAGGTCTTCATGGATGACTTCTCGGTCTATGGCGACGGGTTCGACGCTTGTCTTGACTGCCTAGACCGTGTGCTGAAGCGCTGCATTGAGGTCAATCTTGTATTATCCTGGGAGAAGAGTCATTTCATGATGACTCAAGGGACGGTCCTTGGTCACATTGTCTCCAACAGGGGCATGGAGGTCGATCCCGCCAAGGTGGATATCATCAGAAAACTCAATCCGTCGTCCAACTTGCGTCAGTTATGGTCTTTTCTGGGGCATGTCGGTTTCTACCGACGGTTCATTCAGGACTTCAGTCGTATTGCCCGACCGCTCACTGACTTGCTAACGAAAGACACCGAGTTTATTGTCAATGATAAGTGTCTAGCGTCATTTGAGACTCTCAAAGAAATGGTTGTTTCAGCTCCTGTCCTTCAGCCACCCGATTGGTCTCTCCCATTCGAGATCATGACGGATGCTTCAGATTTTTTGCCGTTGGGGCTGTTCTAGGACAGAGGAAGGATGGATTACCTTTTGCCATTCACTACGCCAGCCGGACTTTGGATGCCGCTCAGCGGAATTACACTGTGACTGAGAAAGAGATGCTGGCCGTAGTCTTTGCTCTTGATAAGTACCGATCATATATTCTCGGATCTAGAGTGACTATCTACACTGATCACACCGCCATCCGGTATTTAATGGCTAAGAAGGATGCCAAAGCACATCTCACCAGATGGATCCTTCTACTCCAGGAATTTGATATTGAGATTAAGGATAAGCCTGGAGTCAAGAATGTGGTGGCAGATCATCTCTCCAGATTGGAGAATCTTGAGGAATCTGAGCCCAGCACACCTATCACAGAAACATTTCCAGATGAGGCGATCTTGGCTGTCACCTCACTCCCGTGGTATGCTGACTTTGTAAACTATCTTGTTGCCAAGACAATCCCTCAGGGTTGGCCCAGACAGAAACTTGAGACCTTCCTAGCTAAGGCCAAGTTTTATCATTGGGAGGATCCCGTTCTTTATCATGAAGGAGGGGATAGTATCTGGAGGAGGTGCATCCCTCAAGAAGAGCAGCAAAGCGTCCTCACATATTGCCACAATCTTGAGGCAGGAGGACATCATTCTGGAAAAAGGACAGCACAGAAGGTGCTTCAATCCGGCCTATGGTGGCCTACTCTCTTCAAGGATTCTGATGAGTTCGTGAAGAGATGTACTGACTGTCAGAAAATGGGAACCTGCGGACAGAGAGACATGATGCCCATGCAACCCATTCACTTTTGTGAGGTTTTTGATGCATGGGGAATTGATTTCATGGGCCCATTTCCTAAGAGTCAGGGATTTGAGCATATTTTGCTCGCTGTGGATTATGTCAGCCGATGGGTTGAGGCCATCCCCGCCCGAGCCGCAGATGCGAAAACCGTGTGCAAATTTTTGAGGAAAAATATCATTTCACGGTTCGGGTACCTAGAGTCTTGATTTCAGACGGGGGGTCTCATTTCATCAATGATAAGGTTAAGGCCCTTGCAGACGAGTTCGGCATTGACCATCGGGTTGCCACTCCATATCACCCTCAGACTAATGGTCTTGCCGAAGTATCGAATCGGGAGATAAAGACCATCTTGCAGAAAGTTGTCCGCCCCGACCGAAAGGATTGGTCACAGCTTTTGGACTCGGTCTTGTGGGCTTATCGGACTTCTTTCAAGAATCCATTGGGGACATCTCCCTTTCGTCTCGTCTATGGCAAGCCGTGCCATTTGCCAGTGGAAATCAAGCACAAATCTTTTTGGGCAGTCACTGAGTTGCTTATGGATCCCGAGAGTATAGGAGACCAGTGAAGGATATGGTTAGATCCTCAAGCGCATCACGGAAGCGTGATCGTCGTATCGAATACGACGAAGAACGACTAGTCGCACTAGTTGTTCTATGCAGCGGAAATTAAAAATTTTTCTTGCGACGAAACCACATGATCCAAGAACACTTCTCGGATCATTTCGTCTAAACCACAACCAAGTATTAGGTTTACCTCTTGAAGCGTGGTTGCGATCAAGTCTCTAAACGAAGAGACCTCCTGTCTCAAGTCCGATCCGTCGGAGGAGACGCTTGCGAGCGCGGGGATGAACCACGTGCTTCTCGCAATCCATGTTGATGATCCAAGCGGCGGATCTCCTGATCTCGACACACGAGATCCGATGTCTTCTTCACGAGCGGGGCGCACCGAAGGAGACGGAGATCCACGAGCAAACCATCGGGCAGCATAACGACGATGCCGCGGCGATGGAGAACCTCTCTAGGGCATCCATGGTGGACGGCCACATGAGAGAGATGGAGAGAGGACGTGTAGAGAGAATGAGAGAGAGAGAGAGATTTGTTGCCTCAACTTATGTGTCTAGAAGAGCAATGGGGTGCCTCTCCTTATATAGGGTTTTGGGATCCATGGATCTCAATCCATGTGTCAACACAAATCCAATGGTCCACATCAATTTGTGTTTCTTTCAATGGTCATGATTTGTTGCTAAAAACACAACAACAATTAATTTAATTTAAATTAAATATATGTTGATAAATCAACACAATTTAATTACAAAATTAAATCATCAATACATGGAGATAATGAAAGGAGAGAAAGCCTCCTTCCATGTGGAGAGGGGGGACGGCCTCCCTTTCCTAATGGGAGTGGTGGCCGTCCACCCTCCTCCATTAGGAAGGTGGCTATTTCACCTTTTATGTAATCTCCATTATTTGCAACAACTTTTGTTGCAAATTATTTCACAAAAAATAAATCCAATTTATTTTGTGAACATTGCAATCATGCCATTGAAAAATTGTGAATCACATTCACAACCCAAAACAAAATGTAAATTACATTTTCAATTTGATGTCCAATGTGAATCCAATTCACATTAACATTTAATTAACAAATGTAAATTACAAATAGCTCTCTCTTATATATTATAAATCACATTTATAATATATATGACTAATATGGATATTGCTATCCACATTATTCATATCCATGATAATTAAATCATATTTAATCATCTTGGATCTCTATTCTCTTGTGTCCAAATAATATGAATCACATTCACATTATTTACATCTTTGATAATTAAATCTCATTTAATTATCTAAGATAACTCTCTTTATAATATGAATCAAATTCATATTACTCATGATAATTAAATCACATTTAATTATCCATTTTTCTCAATGCTCGGATACATATATCAACAATAGAATTATCCATGAACTCCTTCAAGGATAATGCGCTTTCTCCGCAGATACTTGGAGATAAGGACAGGGCGATTGTATTGTTCCACGTATAGTGACATGGATATTGAGATCGTATCTCAAATCCAGATCGCGGGCCTCCCATAGATGCTTGATTAAATCAAGACCGTAAATCTAATCTTCTCATTGTATCTGAATCACATTCAGATCAATGTCCAACACTTGGACCAAGATCTGATCACTTCTCTACTGAGAGGAGTCACTAAAATCCAGACCCGTTTCATCACTCCCTAGGAATGGAAGCGTCATGGTTATACAATCGTTTATGATCACATCACCCTCAGGTATTCCCAATACCTGTACATCCTGCATACTGGAAGACTCAGACTAAACCCGAAGTATTCGATCAACTTTATACTGTCTACTTCATGGTTTTATCGGTAAGTTTCTCATTCGATCATTGGGAGTCGGTATCGATCATATACTTTCCAAAAGCATATATCATACCTAGGTCTTGATCATATACTTTCCAAAAGTATATATCAAACCTACAAATTCAGTCAAGCTTCCAAAGCGAGACGACCGTGCGCACGGAATTTGATTCTTCCCAATATCTCATGAGTGAGCTCATGTCTTCCGGTTCAGTAACTGAACCTGTATGATCCCTTTGAGAGATCGTATTACTCATATGCCCTTATATGCACACCAGCGCGCCGGTGTGTAGACCTTGATTAGGTCATCAACCTATTGGTCTGCCAAGTGTACATACTTAGACATATAGCAACACATCTGTCTCCGGTCAGAGGATGCGTGCCTATATCCTGACAGCATACGATATAGGACTTTGGTTATCTCGATCTCGTTAAGTCAACTCTTTGACCTAACTAATCTGACACCTCCGAATCTCTATTCCTATGCAGAGGACCTGCATCAAGAGGTCGGTCAGATATCAGCCTTCAGAGATAAGGATTGCCATCTCCTACTCAGGCTGGAGATCATCTCTTAACAATCATCTGACGGTGCTTGATGAGTCCTCAATCTAATTCTTTAGATATTCATTCAAGCACCAGCCTCTATGATTCAATAGTTGAATCAACAGCTGTATGATCATCAAGATGGCCATGGTACATAACCCTAATTGTACTAAGGGACCTATTATGCAAATTACGTATTCTTCATTTCAGATTAAGGAGTGAATTGCAATAACATTTATTGCATAATGGCTCGCCGTGGGCTCGCATTTCCAACAATCTCCCACTAGCCCAAAGAGCCATTAATGGGCTAATCATTTAAACCCGCACTCATGTGACAATCATAGGCTATTTAGAAAATAGCTAGGTAAGCTGATCAGTCACTCTGTTCCCGCGAGACTATGCCAAGTTCTTTTACGGCACTTGCATATCCCCAGTAACAGTGCTCGCATCTAATGCGAATGTTGCATCTCATGCAACCAATACTCAATCTAGTTGGTTACATTGTTCCTGACATCATAACCAGTATCCCCATAATCCTTATTAGAATACCTTCATTCCCGGAGATCTCTATCTCCTAAGGTATCTAAAGTTTAGACCTTTATAGATCACTATCTACATGGTCTTAAACTTTTGAAGATAAGACTTTGAGATTACTATCTCAAAAATCTCCACATCTATGAAGATTTTGTTATTATTGCAATCAAGTGTTTTATCTCTACAGTAGGATTAGTAACAATTTACTACTCCCACTGCATGACAGACATCTGGTATTTGTACACTCTAGCATACACTCAGCTTCTCGTAACTAATGCACAAGTGCAAGTAGTTGTAGCATTTACTTCCTCAACTCTTTGAGGTGCTATCCCTTAAGATAGGTCAGTACCATATCTTAAGGGTTAGAAGCCTTTCTTGGAATTTCTATGAATAGAATATGTCCAAGGTATACTACAAATGTGACAGTCCAATTATCCTCTTCTCTTGGCTTCTGAACAACTTCAGAACTAAGATCTAAGAGGTATCTTTGAAATCATATTTCAAGATATGGAATAACCAGATTATAAAACACTTATTATTATCCTTATATCATTTTAAATGATCAGGATATCATCTACATTTAGCGCAATGAACACATAGGCACTCCCACTAAGCTTCGCATGGCTCATCAAGATTTCATTTGAAATCATAGCATTTATAATTTCATCAAATCTTATGGTCCATCTCAAAGAAGCTTATTTGAGTCCTTAGATGGATTCCTTATCTTGCACACCTTGCTTTCCTCAACCATGAAGCCCTGGGGCTACTTCATGTGAATATCCTCAGAGAGATATTCATAGAGGAATGCAATCTGGACTTACATCTTGAAGATGCAATAGTCAAGTTGTGTATCTAAGGTTAGCAATATTCTGATGATTTTAAGCATGTTCACCGAAAAGCAAGTCTCATTGCAAGCAATGTCTTCTCTTCCATGTGTAGCTCATTGCTACGAACTATGCTTTGAAGGTATGTACCTTCTCATCAGGTTCCCTTTCTCTTGAAGATCCATTTACACCTTTACGGGTCTTACCCATATAGGTGGATCCTCGAGGGTCCATATACAACACTTGTACATGAAGTCTACATTAGACTTTTATTGCTAACATCCATCTATCCATGCTATGATCTTCAGAAGCTTCATCACATGAAGTTCGATCATTGTCAGATTTCTCTGACACATGGAATCCATCCTCAAACTTATTTGAAGAGGTTTTAGTGTTTCATCTTCAATTATCCTTTTAGTTTCCAATTTTAGGAGCCTCATTATCTTTTCAAGATTAAATGAGTTCCTACACTTCATTTTTATCTTGATTCTCAAGAGTCTCAACCTCCAAGAATCACATTCTCAGAGATGAGATATTTCAAGAATCTCAAGGTCATAAAGTAGGTATCCAATACCATCCTTTATTTTCCTAATGAAGCAGCACTCTCAAGTGCTAGATTCCATCTTGCATGGAACCTTATTAAGGATATACATTGTAGTCTCTACTACACATATATACCTGGAAACTAAGGGATAATTATGCTAAAATTCATCATTGATAAGATCATGTCACACATGATCCAATTGTATCTGCCTATAACTCTATTGAGTTAAGGTGTGTTAGGGGGATTGAGATAGAAATGATATTCATATCTCTATAAGGTATTCTTTGAATTTATCTAACAGGTACTTGCTACCTAGATTAGATCAAATTCATTTTATCTTCCTTCAAACTTTTGGTTTTAAACCAAAAATAATGAAATCTTTGAACATTTCAAAGGTTTCTTAGGTGAAGAGAAGAAATCTCATATCATACATAATCATCAACAGATATCACATATCCATAATGTTTACTATGATATAGATGATCAACATACATCAATATGTATGAGATCCTGAATACCTTGACATCTTACACCTTTCTCTAAGAAGGGTGTATTGGACATTTTTCTTTGAATACAATATTCATAAGTATGTAAGTTTTGAAATTTTAGACATTCTAAAGTTTCATCTCTTACTAGTCTATTGATCAAATCAATAGACAAATGTCCAAGGCTTAATGCTAGATCATTGTCAAATGATCTTCATCCTCCTATTGATCTTAAGGTTTAATTTCAGTATTTAGAAATGTTAATGAACCATTCATTAATTTTCTAATTTAGTGGAGTCCACTAGATTTTAGATTACTATCTGAAATATCTCCATCATAACTTTTTATGATAGTTCTACCTCAGAATTCATGTTTATTTCCAACATTTAGAAACAAACAATGAGTGTATTCTTATATCTAGGTCATAGAGACATTCTCTAAGACTAAGGACTCTCCCACTGAAATTAACAAGTCTATCAATCCAACAGAGATTGTTGCAACAATTGCATCAATATCCATGTGGATAACTATAAACCTTTAAGATCAAATTTTCCAGTCTTCTAAAACATATGCAACCTATTGCAAATGTCATCAGAAGATTGAGATACAATTATTTGACTTTATCTTATCAATGATTTATGTAGATTAATCAGATGCTCCATCCGAGTCCTTCTCTAAGGATTCTAGATAGACTTGATAGTCATACTATCAACACATCAACTTATTGCAGTATTGGCATTCATCCAACTCTTCGGATGACATATGGAAGTCATAGATGTATAGTCAACTCTTTGACCATACTTCTTACTCGGGTCCAACCCATGCTTCCACTGCGCTCCCTTTATCTATAAGCAACCATTGCTTAAGACTAAGGATCTCTTATGTAAGAGCATTTCAACATTTATACATGCTTCATTAAATTCATACAATATGAATATTATGAAGCTTCATGAATGATCAGAGTATATATAGTAGAATGATGACACTCATCATGTACATCCATCTAAACTCTTAAAACATAGGTTCAGGTAGGTACTCAAACAATTTGAATACATCATCTCTTATAGAGCCACCATTCTGCATGATGCAGTGAACCATCTCATTCATGTTAAATGTCAAGAGCACATGTGTATGCCAGAATATCTTCATAAATTTTATAAGGATTATTTGACAATTGCGATCATCATCGATATGTCACTTCCAAAGTACATCCGATGAGAGATCAAGACTATAGAGACATACAAACCCTAGGGTTGTAGTCTTATTATCTATTTAATTGTCATTCCTCAATATTATGAGGAAACTTGCACATTGCAACCACATACATTATGTGTCCAATTGCAAGTACAATATCTGGATCATGAGTCCAATCCATGATATTTTACTGGTTATTATTGAGTATATCATTGAGTGGGTTTTAATGAAAGATTATCTGAAATAAGAAATTTGCATAAATATATAAATATATATATTTTACTTTGATTTAGGATTTTATATCAAAGTTGTCTTGTCTTGTCAACACTGAAAGTTCATTCCCTTAATCACTTTCAATGTAAGAGATATACTTACCATTATATCTCAACAAGATCTGGGATCTCCTTCCTTATCTTTGTTGCATCCCAATAATATGAGAACCTACAACTCGGATAAAAAGAAGCGGGAACACATTCCGCCTTGCAAGTCCAACTTGCATCTCCCAATTCGGTCTTTAACACCCGGGCCCACCACCCCTAAGGCAATGTTGACCCGTCATTAATTGAACCAACCGTCAACAGGAATACAACTCGCTATGCGCACTCCAATATCGCCCCAATAATATGAGGACCCGATATTGGGGTCACTACGCATACGTCCTTACTCTTTCGAGAAGCGAAGAGCCCGATCCAAATGGATCGTATGCAGGAGCTGTCACTTCGGACAGGCGTCTCCTACATACAATATCTGGCGACGGAACCCTTCGCCTTGACGGGAGACCATGGATGTCACTTATGTGATCCTCCATATCATATTCAAATTCTAATTAATCATTATGAATCATATTCATTATGATTAATTCTTCCAAGGGAAATAACACATCTATTTATAATAGAGTGTCTTAATTTTAATTGGATTCCAATTAATCTAATCATATTAAATTAATGATCCAATTAATATCCAACAAACATTTTAATAGTTACTTGAATTATGGTATTATCTCAAATACGTATTATTTCGAATTTTAATAATTAGAAAAATACATCTTAATCCCTCGGACATTATCCCGGCCCTACCCGCTGTCATGGCCAGTACCGACGAGAGTGGGACGGACCACATACGTTGCAACCCGCAACCCCAATGCTCTCCGACTAGGCACCATATCCGCCTCGGGAAAGGATAATGCCAAATTGATTAATTTGTACTTGAGATGATCATCGGTTCTTCAACCGAAATTGTACCATATAGTAATAACCAAAACATTTTTGATTAACATTATAATGAGATTTGCTAAACAAATCCCAAGTCCTATTCAAGCAACATGTTTGTTGGAATGTTGATCATGTAGATCATGTAACCAATCTTGATCTAGATCACATCTAATCATTTGTTGGTTAGGGCAAAGTCATTTAAGGACATAATTATCATTAAATATTTCACAAATATTTATGCATAATTATTCCAGGAAATTAAACAATTTAATTTCACTACTTAATTAAATGACAATCACTAGGTTCTTGATTATGAAAGTATTTTCAGCAGTGACCCTCACTTACTAAAAATACCATATCTCAATCAATTTAAATCCAAATTAAGCAAAGTAAATTTCTAAAGTTTGCTAACTTGATTTACAACAGAACCCAAGAGATTTGCACGCATTTCAAGGCGTTTCAAATCCGCAATTAACATCTTAATTACGTCATGATCCGCAGTCCCCGAAACAGTGGATACATGTTCACTAAAATGAGCATATCTAGAGCAAACGGAATCAAAATCACGCAAACTCAGATCCTACGGTTTCCTTATTTAATGGGGAATAAAATCCAAATATTATTTTCGTATTTAAACAATTTAAACAGTGCCGAAAATAATATCAAAACAGAGATGCGAAAATGAAATGCAAGAAAACTTTCGCATACCCTAATGAACCCAAGTCGTCCTCGGTTTACGGATCGTATCCAAAACCACCGACCTAAGGCTCTGATGCCACTTGAAGGATATGGTTAGATCCTCAAGCGCATCACGGAAGTGTGATCGTCGTATCGAATACGACGAAGAACGACTAGTCGCACTAGTTGTTCTATGCAGCGGAAATTAAAAATTTTTCTTGCGACGAAACCACATGATCCAAGAACACTTCTCGGATCGTTTCGTCTAAACCACAACCAAGTATTAGGTTTACCTCTTGAAGCGTGGTTGCGATCAAGTCTCTAAACGAAGAGACCTCCTGTCTCAAGTCCGATCCGTCGGAGGAGACGCTTGCGAGCGCGGGGATGAACCGCGTGCTTCTCGCAATCCATGTTGATGATCCAAGCGGCAGATCTCCTGATCTCGACACACGAGATCCGATGTCTTCTTCATGAGCGGGGCGCACCGAAGGAGACGGAGATCCACGAGCAAACCATCGGGCAGCATAACGACGATGCCGCGGCGATGGAGAACCTCTCTAGGGCATCCATGGTGGACGACCACATGAGAGAGATGGAGAGAGGACGTGTAGAGAGAATGAGAGAGAGAGAGAGATTTGTTGCCTCAACTTATGTGTCTAGAAGAGCAATGGGGTGCCTCTCCTTATATAGGGTTTTGGGATCCATGGATCTCAATCCATGTGTCAACACAAATCCAATGGTCCACATCAATTTGTGTTTCTTTCAATGGTCATGATTTGTTGCTAAAAACACAACAACAATTAATTTAATTTAAATTAAATATATGTTGATAAATCAACACAATTTAATTACAAAATTAAATCATCAATACATGGAGATAATGAAAGGAGAGAAAGCCTCCTTCCATGTGGAGAGGGGGGACGGCCTCCCTTTCCTAATGGGAGTGGTGGCCGTCCACCCTCCTCCATTAGGAAGGTGGCTATTTCACCTTTTATGTAATCTCCATTATTTGCAACAACTTTTGTTGCAAATTATTTCACAAAAAATAAATCCAATTTATTTTGTGAACATTGCAATCATGCCATTGAAAAATTGTGAATCACATTCACAACCCAAAACAAAATGTAAATTACATTTTCAATTTGATGTCCAATGTGAATCCAATTCACATTAACATTTAATTAACAAATGTAAATTACAAATAGCTCTCTCTTATATATTATAAATCACATTTATAATATATATGACTAATATGGATATTGCTATCCACATTATTCATATCCATGATAATTAAATCATATTTAATCATCTTGGATCTCTATTCTCTTGTGTCCAAATAATATGAATCACATTCACATTATTTACATCTTTGATAATTAAATCTCATTTAATTATCTAAGATAACTCTCTTTATAATATGAATCAAATTCATATTACTCATGATAATTAAATCACATTTAATTATCCATTTTTCTCAATGCTCGGATACATATATCAACAATAGAATTATCCATGAACTCCTTCAAGGATAATGCGCTTTCTCCGCAGATACTTGGAGATAAGGACAGGGCGATTGTATTGTTCCACGTATAGTGACATGGATATTGAGATCGTATCTCAAATCCAGATCGCGGGCCTCCCATAGATGCTTGATTAAATCAAGACCGTAAATCTAATCTTCTCATTGTATCTGAATCACATTCAGATCAATGTCCAACACTTGGACCAAGATCTGATCACTTCTCTACTGAGAGGAGTCACTAAAATCCAGACCCGTTTCATCACTCCCTAGGAATGGAAGCGTCATGGTTATACAATCGTTTATGATCACATCACCCTCAGGTATTCCCAATACCTGTACATCCTGCATACTGGAAGACTCAGACTAAACCCGAAGTATTCGATCAACTTTATACTGTCTACTTCATGGTTTTATCGGTAAGTTTCTCATTCGATCATTGGGAGTCGGTATCGATCATATACTTTCCAAAAGCATATATCATACCTAGGTCTTGATCATATACTTTCCAAAAGTATATATCAAACCTACAAATTCAGTCAAGCTTCCAAAGCGAGACGACCGTGCGCACGGAATTTGATTCTTCCCAATATCTCATGAGTGAGCTCATGTCTTCCGGTTCAGTAACTGAACCTGTATGATCCCTTTGAGAGATCGTATTACTCATATGCCCTTATATGCACACCAGCGCGCCGGTGTGTAGACCTTGATTAGGTCATCAACCTATTGGTCTGCCAAGTGTACATACTTAGACATATAGCAACACATCTGTCTCCGGTCAGAGGATGCGTGCCTATATCCTGACAGCATACGATATAGGACTTTGGTTATCTCGATCTCGTTAAGTCAACTCTTTGACCTAACTAATCTGACACCTCCGAATCTCTATTCCTATGCAGAGGACCTGCATCAAGAGGTCGGTCAGATATCAACCTTTAGAGATAAGGATTGCCATCTCCTACTCAGGCTGGAGATCATCTCTTAACAATCATCTGACGGTGCTTGATGAGTCCTCAATCTAATTCTTTAGATATTCATTCAAGCACCAGCCTCTATGATTCAATAGTTGAATCAACAGCTGTATGATCATCAAGATGGCCATGGTACATAACCCTAATTGTACTAAGGGACCTATTATGCAAATTACGTATTCTTCATTTCAGATTAAGGAGTGAATTGCAATAACATTTATTGCATAATGGCTCGCCGTGGGCTCGCATTTCCAACAACCAGAGAAGAGCAGAATTGGCAGTCTTGGAAGAACTGAGAGACACAGCCTTCTCCAACAGCCTACAGTACAAAGAGAAAGTAAAGACATGGCACGATTCGCATATCAGCCATAAACAGTTTGAGCCAGATCAGAGAGTATGGTTGTTTGACTCTAGGCTGAAATTATTTCCAGGGAAATTGCAGAGCAAGTGGAAAGGTCCGTATGTGGTTAGGAAGGTGCATGACAATGGCAGCATCGACATATCCGAACCGTCATCCTCCTCTACCTTCCGCGTCAATGGTCAACGCCTGAAGTTATATCTAGATCATGACCCGCCGACCATTGACGTTGCCCCCATTCTTCTGGTATGAGATGTGTCCTTTGACTCATATCATCTGCATCTCATACATGGTGATCACTTTTATCTTCCGCTGTACAGATCATCTGTCCATATCACTCTTTCATCGGTCGATCTATTTTATTCTTTTCTTCTTTTCTTCTTTTCCTCTTCTACCTTCTTCATATATCAAAAAGGTGCCGCCCTTGTAGACAGTTTTCCATACTTAGGACGTACTTTGTCCTAAGTATAGGGGGGCGTGCACCCCGAGTATTTCCATTCTTTGATCCTCTCCATTGTCTCCTCTTCTTGTCTATACTTAGGGATATTTTACCCTAAGTATAGGGGGAGACAATCTGAGTACGATCTGTTCATTCCCGCCCTTGACCCTCCCTGCCTTGTGTACAGTCTGCTATACTTAGGATTATTTGATCCTAAGTATAGGGGGGACGGTCGACTTCTCATTCATTGATTCCTTCGTTATTTATTCATTCTTTAGACTTGCCTATACTTAGTACGAGTTATGTCTTCTCTTTTCTCTCTGATCTATGAGGACATAGCTCAAGCTAAGTATAGGGGGTCGTATATACTACGTATATACTTTAGCCATAACTCGTACTTTCGTAATAAATATGGCTAATAATTCTTTAAAATTCATTAAGAATCCTTAATAAAAAGATGTGGTTATTCCTCAAATTCTTTTTGTATTTACTGATTAATAAATCAGGTGAAAATGTTTTTTGCAAAATGTTTGAAAAATAGTTTGAAAATCTTTGTGAACATCTATTAAAAACTATTTTGAAAATATTTTGTTACATGTTTTCAACCTTTATAAAAATGTGTGGTTTGTAAAACTTCTTTTCTTTGTGTGAAATAACATGTTTGAAAAATGATTTGCAAATGGTTTGAAAAATGGTTGCAGAAATATTTGAAAAACCTATATATACTGTTTTGAAAGCCTTTGCAAAATAATTTTCAAATGTGTGTACATGTTTGTAAAAATGTTTGTAAAAACTATTTTAGACTATAGTTTTCAAAAAAATCGTGTGAAAAAGCTTGTGTCAAATAAGTTTGAGGAATATTTACATCACACTAAAATCCACTATATATATATGTACTTATAAAATTGACCACTTACCCTGTAAATTCTTAAAATCCATTTCTTGTAAATATAAGAAGCACGCCCGTGTACATATTTTTCACCTAGTTTTCAGCCAAAAATCTTTTGTTCCAAAAACATGTGCAAAATTTAAAATAAAAAAAAACATTTGAAAAATCTTTTTGAAAAATACAAAAAAATGCATCTGCATGCATCATCATTATCTTTTCAAAAATCCATAAAAAGTTCAAAATCTTGAAAATTGTATCACAAAAATATTTCTTGCATTGCATAGCATTCGCATTTTTCGGATTGAGTTTGATAGTTGAACAAGTCTAAATAAAATCCGGAGATTGGAGCTTGATTGGACCTTAAAATCTACCTAATAACAGGAACCTTATAGGAACTGAGTTTGAGGTACTTCAGGTCTAGTTGACTTAATTCTTTGAGGATCACGGGACTTGGTTCAATGGATTCTTGACTGCCTAAGTAGAGTATTTCAGAGCACACACACGACTCTTGTTGATAATGACCTAACTTGGACACCTGCACCTTTCACAGAGCTCTCCACGGATGAGGTGGTGAGGAGGCAGTTTCCTTTGGCTTGGGGTAGCATATGAGGGTAGTACTTCTAGGCGGAACCTCTCTTCTTCTTATAGTGAAGGAAGTGCACCTCAACTTGGTCTAGTGGTGATGAAGGCTAAAGACAGAAGCCGTGGGTTGCAATAAAGCTTCAAAAGAGGGATAGTCTACTGGCGCAAGAGGAAAATTTCTTGTATATATATGCTGCACCATGTAGATATGTTGTACAGATACAATTAAAAAAAACTCCAAAAAAGTGGTGGGTCGGATTGAAAATTTAATAACCCCACCGGAGTGTATATAGTCCAATAAAGTAAAAGCTTATGGTATCCATGTTACATCTCATGAAGCTTGCAGCGGGAGACTTGGCTACACTGGCTGAGCTTCCAAAAGTCTATACTTCTTCCCCCTCTTCTTGAGCCGGTTGCACTTGAACTTAGAAGGGAATACCCCGCTTCTCGAGGAAAGAGTTTCTAGACCGAGGCATTAGAGTTACCAGGTTGGGGGAGGTTGTCTCTTTGTCACTTCTGAGGTGGGGAGCTACAGATCACTTACACTGTACGAGTCAGACTCATAGTCGTAAGAGTTTGCGTATGAGTTGAAGTATTTCTGACCTGGCTATTGAGGAGACTTGAACAGAGTTTTGGGATTCTCAAGGACTGTTGGATTTCAAATTTGGTTCTCATTAAGGTTCCGACCGCACTAAAATTCCCAAGGTCCGACTTAAGCTCCAAACTTTGATTTTGTGAAGACAAGTTTGATGATAGAACTAAATCCAAGTTCTTCTTTTTCTTTTCTTTCCTTTTCTTTTGCACTTATTGCATAAGTGTTTGCTAGGGACTAGCAAAGGTAAAGTATAGGGGTGTCCCTAGCAAAGGTAAAGTATAGGGGGATGATGAACCCACATTTCATCATCTTTATTCTATCATTTTGGCACCAAAAACCCTAGCAAATGCCTGTAAATAGCATTAAAATCATCATCTTAGCATCCATGCATGTGCATTATATTAGTGTATAAAATACTGTAACTAAGGCCAAAATTATAGAATAAATAAAAGAAAAGAATAAAATATTGTAAATATTTTATGACCTATAACCCCCGAGACCTAGGCATCTTGATGAATAGGTCGACCAGGAATAAAGTAGGGGGAGATAAGGTCAGAAATACAGATAAAATACCTATACTTTTATTCATTCTTTATTCATTTTGGGACCTATTTTTGGTTCCACTTTTTATGCATCAAATAAAGAAACTTTGTTCACGAAAGTTGTAGATAATATTATATAGAAAAAATACAAAATTGATTTCACTGAAAAATACTGTACAGATAAAAAGATATGGTCTGAATAAGAATCCAGAATCCCAACTTCCCAGACCCGTATCTCACAACTGACTACTCCAAATGCAGCATACTCACCTTTAATTGTATATAGAATAAAATAATCTATTTAATGGTGATGGTTTCGCATTTGGCGGAGCTACGGTCTGAAAGTTGACTTTTGGACCCTTATTGTATACTTGTACAGATTAAAATATTCAATTTATTATTTATTTATTTATCATTTTTTCATAATTTTATATTTTTATAATTTTGTAATTAATACTTATAATAATTATGTACATTAAAGTTGGAATAAAAACCAAAACAAAAATAAAAATAAAATACTTGTATATAGAATACATAGATATAATACTCATATACATACCTATATAAATTCTCTTATAATTTATTAAATAAACAAAATAAATCATAAAAATAAAATAAAAATATATTTGTGTATATAAAAGTATTCTATAATTTTATAAAATAATAAATAAAAATAATAAAATCAAAATACACAAAATAAAAATAAAATACTAAAATATATAGATATTACACCTATATGGGGTATAAATGCAAACTTGTAAAAATATAATTCATAAAAATATTTAAAAATCGTAATAAAATACTACATAAAATAACGAATATTTTTCATTTTATAATCATAGTTTAATTCAGCTTATTTCTATTTTTAAATTAATTAATAAAATGTTTTTCCAGGGTTTTTCCTGGTTGGTCCACGTGGACCAACCAGGAGGCCAGGACTGTTGACCAAGGTCAACAGTCTGACCTACACCCTGTAGCCCTGCGCGCCTCGTTTTTTTCCCGCTTTTGAGGATTTTTCGAGGCCGCGCCGATCGTCCTTTGCCGTCGCTCTCTTCATGGAAATTGTTCCTTGTGCCATCACCTCCATCGCCGACCTCCTAGATCTACCCAGATCTCCTCCTCTCGCCCGTGACTCCTCCTCGAAGTCAGCTGCCTCCCCACTCTTCAAATACAACCCCGTCACTTCCTTCCCCAGTTTGAACCACGATTTCCTAGATTTCTTCCCCCTTTGGCCGTGCTCGAGATGCCTGGAGGTGACAACTCCGAGCTCCGAGCTTCAAGGCGGCGGAATATACCAAGATCTGAGCGAGTTCCACACCTCCGGCAAGCTTCACCGTCGAGGTATTTTCTCCCTCTGGGCCTCAGGCCATCGAGGCCGTTCTTCACCTCTTTTTATCCCCTTAGCATTCGTCGTATCCTTAACATCATCCCGAGCATTTTCCCTCATCAAAACGCTCCTCCGATCACTTCAACTCGCACCTCGCCGGAGCGCAACTCCGGTGAGCCCTCATCTCGCCTGTCGCACCCCATCGAGAGCCACCTGAGGTCGAGGCACTTTGCCCTCGACCTCCTTAAACCTTTTGTGCATGTGCTGGTGTACATTGATGCGTCTGGAGCCCCTTTTGATCCTTCGCCGGAGCACCTGGAGCACCGCATCTTCCGTGTCGCCGCTGAAGAGCTCCGCCGACCTCCACGCCACTCCATCGCTTCCAGACGACAGAGGAGATCTCCAGCAACCTTCCGGGCCCATTTTGAAGCTCATTCATCGCCGGAGCGCGTCGCCACTGCCGGGAGAAGGTCGCCACGGCGGTCCTTCTTCCCTGCTCTTCCATCGAGCCTCGCTGCCGTCCGATCAAGAGGAGGCCCCAGTTTTGACGTGGACCGTCCGATCGCCTTCACCCGCCGACGTCGAATCTCATCTGAGATCTAATCTCAGCGGTCCACGAGCGAACCGTCATCGCGCCTGGAGGATATGCCACGTGGATAAGTGGCGTGCCCTACGCCGCTGGATCGCGCCTAAAGCCCAATCGTTGGATGTCCGCCACGCGTCATCGCCTTCGTCAACGTCGTCGGATCGCCCGTGTGAGGGTATTTTGCAGTCAACCCCCGCTTATTTTGCAATTTCTATTTAGTCCAGAAACTTTATTGCGTAGTTTAAATATTTTGTAATATTTGCACAAAGACCCCCAAACTTTCTATATTTGCAACCAGGTCCTTCGCCACGTCACCTCACGTGACCTGTACACGTGAGGTGTGGGCATTTTGCAAGGATACCCTCGGTCTTTATTGTATTTTGTTTTAGTACCAAAACTTCACTTTCACATGTTATATTTTTGGAAAAATTGCATGTAAGCCCCTAGGGTTTGGAATATTACATTCTAGTCCTCGCCAGGCGCGTGCAAGTCACGCGCCCTGGTGGGAAAATTTCTAAGAAACCCAGGCGGTTTTTGTAATGAGATGTTGGAGCTATAAATCGAATATCTAGTTCAAACTTTTGTGGAAATTTGCATGTATGCCCCTGGACGTTTTGAAAATTGCGTTTATATCCCTGCCAGGACTGTTTATTGATTGGATGCTTGTTGTATTTATTTGATCTATCACTCTAAATCCTAAAAATCCACAAAAATAGGGTTAAGCTCCTGGATACGTGTACTTTGGCGCTATCAATTTAGTTTTTGATTTTATTTTATTTTCATATTTATTAAAAATCAAAAACTCGCTTTTTGTGCACTGTCTAGCTTAGAAAATGCCAAAAATATCAAAACCCTCTCAAAAATTCCAAAAAAATTATCTAGTGTCTATTTTGCCCTATTTTAGTGTCACTCCAAAAATCACTAAAAATCTCAAAAGAAAAACACTAAAAATTCAAAAACACTCTAAAACTTCAAAAAATCTAAAAAAATCAAGGAAAATTCCAAAAAAAACAAACTCAGCTCCTGTTTGTTGTATATTTCAGTAGCTTTATTTGAAAATTAGTGTGAAAAATTTTGAGTACTGGTTGCTATTTTTAATTCTCATTTTACTCACAGCCAGCTCATATTTCACTGTTTTGCCTTGTTTTGCTATTTAAAAATCTCAAAAACACCTCCAAAAATCCCCAAAAATCACAAAAACAGTGGAAAACCACGAAAATACCAAAAAGATTTTATTTCTGAATTTTTGGATATTTTAGCACATTTTTATAAATACTTTATCTTGTCTTTCATTACCTTACCTTTCAATTCCAATATTGAAAAAGAAATAAAAAAATAAAAAAATATAAAATATAAAAATCAGAAAATTAAAAATCAAAATACAAAATTAAAAATTAAATAAAAAAAATATTTAAAAATTAAAAACCCACAGAAATTTCATTTGATTGCTTGCTTAGTGTAGACATATCACACACACACACTTGTGCACATTTTTGTGAATTACCCTGCTTGCTCCCTGTGTTCGAACTCTCGGCATACTTGTCACTATACACATTTTGTGCAGAGTTAAAAATAAATTTTAACTCCACATTAGTTCTAATTTATTGATCTTTAGTGTGGGTTAATTGTTGATTAAATACACTTTATTGTGGGTCGCCGCATCGACATCGGTTGTCTCCGCCTTGTGTGAGACATACTCTTTAGACCTACGATAATTTGTGTTTATCAGTAATCTCATACAAAAAGGAGTCTATTTGCAAAAAGTCAGTATTTTAGAACTTTTTAATTACTTTTTTGATATTTTAGTTTATTTATAAAATAAAATCCAAAATTAAAATCCTTATTTAATATTTTAAATAAAAAATCCCAAAAAAGGGTTTAAAATGAAATGTATTGAACATACATGTATTTATTAACTATGTAAATTAAATTATTAAAATCCACAAAATATAAAAACCATATTTAATATTGTATAAATTTATAAAATATAAAAAATGGTACTTTGTTTATTAAAATATTCAAATAAAAAATACAACTTCTATTTATAAAGTATATTCTATTGATATTTATTAGTATTTTATTTTTCTATCATAATATATACATTATTTATATACGTATAATATACAATAATTTAGGTAATTGATTTATCTATATTTTTATTTTTATACCTTTCCAAATAACATCATTTAGTAATTATTATACATGTTATAAATGTTTTCTTCTCTTGAATTATGTGTTGATGACTTGTATCAGCACCACTGCCTTCTTCCCAAGATCCTTCCAGCTCTCTCGGCCGAAAACTATGTAAATGTCCCACCTTTGCTATTTTTCTAACCTTTGATTCACAACAAACGAAAAATCTAATCTATAGATTTTCAAGACCTACTAACCCTAATACTCTCCCAACCTTCAACCTACCCAAACCGCCTTCCATTTCTTATATAAATCATCTAAGTTGGCATTAAACAACAACTTCCTTCCTGTTTAGTTCAAACAGAACAAAACCTCCAACTTTCAATGCCCCTCTCTCTCTCTCTCTCCTCGGATGATAGACAAGAAATATTGATGTCCAACGAACAAGAAGATTGATTGGAGAAGAGGTTCCAAGGCTCAAATCAACCTTGCATTGCATGTCGTGACATGTACAACTCCGATAAATCACCGTCTCGTCGAGCATCATCCTAAAGGTAATACGACTTCTTCCCCAAGTGAATTTCCTCTATAAAATTTGATTAGTTTAGTTAGTTATTAATCTAATTTCTTCAAATATTAGATACACAATCAATCCATCTTTACATATATTTTATCCGCACGTGGATTAAAGTGCAAAAACCTTTATTTATTTTCTTTTCATTTCTACCCATGTACTCGTTAAGATATTTGGACAATCTCTAGACATCAATTTTTTTTATTTTTCTCTAGGGTAGTTAAATAACTACCATAGTGAGGTTTTATTACATTTTTGAGATTTTTCTTTGCTTATTTAATTTGTTCATTCCAAGTTTGCATTCATTTTATGTTTTCTTTGAGTATTCTATCAAGCTCGTTGCTCGGTTTCATTCTCGTCTTACCTAGATTGTATTACCCATACATATTATCACATATATATTATATAGTACATTATTTTTAATAATATATTCTCTATTATGAAATTAAAAAAATCCCATTTCTTTTCTCAAAACCTTAATCTCTATATAAAATAGTCCATTACACTATACTCCACCTATTATATAATATCATCATTTTAAAAATTAATCACTTTTGAAGATTAAATAAAAATATCAAAATACATTAAATATTTGTAAAAATAGAAAAACAAATAAAAACCAATGAAAAGTAAAAGCCACAAAAATAATTTGTGGAGAAGAATTTAATCATAAAACCAATCTTAAATTCTTAGTATACTTCCTGACTCTTTATGTTTGACCCAGGGACACGTGCCTAGTTAATATCAAGTGAATAGAGAGACATAGTTTTCTTCTTATCACACGTATTCCTCTCTCTCTCTCTCTCTTCTTTATTTCTTTTTATTTCACTCCTCTTCGAGGATGTTACGTCTGACAAACCTTCTCAAAATCTGTGAAGGGAAGCGTTATCAAAATCACATAATTGTCAGTGAGGTGCAATCTATACATAGGATTCGGGATTGCTGTGATTTTTCTTCTTGTTTTGATCGGTTTCTCATTTTTTCTTTACGATTTTATCGTATTTCTTTTTAGTTCGATTTAGTTTTGATTTTATTTAAGGTTTTTTGTGTGCTGACAAGTGGTGTATGGCTTGCAGGATAACCTACTTCCTAGGAAGTTGAGTCTGTTAAGAGTGGAGAGATGAGATTTTTTACGAGTCAGTTGCAGAGGAGTAGTGTAAGTCAGTCACATTTTTTATTTAGATATTTTTTTGTTTTCTTTGTGAGAGGGAGTTTAGGGCACATGCCCATTTTCTATTTTATAGTAGAAGGGGTCTATTAGGGAAATCCTAACTTGGACCACGACATTAGATACTTTCTCCGGGTCTATTTCGCTAGCACAGGTGCTGGGGGCCTCACCATAATTTTTTATTTTCTCGATCACTTTTTCTTTGTTTCTCGTGATTTTGTGGAGCCTAGGAGTGCCTGCTTGTTTGATTAAATGGCTAATATAGAATATACTACCCTAATCTACACTTGGCGTAAATTCATACTATTTATGAAATAAATCAATTCTTATTCTAGAACTATCTTCTTAGGGTTGCGGTTTTCATCACTTTTTTCTTACTATAGAATTAGGTTTCAAATTCTATGTGAATCACTTGCATGTAGAGTGTTGGAGTGTAAAGCCCTGAACTTGGCATATCTCAGATCCTATTTAATAAGATCCGACTCGTTAAGAGGAAACCAACGGAATTGTTTCGTGTGAATCAGACTTTGTTTCGATTTCTTATGATTTTCAGAATAAAGAGAAGTAAGGAGGGTTAAGACGTCATTAACCCATAATGACTGTCATTAAGACTAATTAAATATGATTAAAGAAACTAATGACGGATTGAAAACCGTTAATGATCATGAGCAAACACTAATCAATAGTTAGCAAAAGATAAGCGTAAGAGGCGAAAGTTAAATTATGATTAGTGAAAGTTAATCACGATTAATATTAATTAAGCTTCATTAGCGAATCTAGAGTCATCTAGAATGTTCTAACTTAAGCCCCAAGTTTAAGATAAGTTTTGGCTAAAGTCATTATTCAAAACCATGGGCTGCTAAACCATGGTTAAGGTCTAAACCATGGTTTTCTGGAGACTATAAATAGACCCCCCTACCCATTCATTCTCTACGATTTCCACTACCACCACCACCCAAAGGGCTAGGGTCGAGAGGTCGGGAGGAGGAGTGGGAGGCAAGGGAGAAACGCCAGCGAAGTGCTGCCGGGATAATGAGGAGGAGAAAGGTATGATCCTCTCTTTGTTTGTTTCGTAAGATAGTATTTCAATTCATCCTCTTTTCTTCCATGCTTTGTTCTTGATTCATCTTTCTTTCCGATTCGTTTTCTGTTGTGGTTCGAGGAGAAATATGTATAACACCCTACTTAAGTGCGGGTGGCTATACACGTCAGTGAACCCTGTGATTCGTCACACATTCACTCATCTAAGAGGTGTGGTGTCTACGATTCTCCATCCCTTATGTTTCTATGCTTTCAATTATTCTTTTATAGTTATTTTGATGGATAAATCTGTGTAATACCCTACTTAGGTTTGGGAGGCTATGCACATCAGTGAACCCTGTGATTCGTCACACATTCACTCACCTAAGATGCGTGGTATCTACCGATTCTTCATCTCTTGTTATTTGAGTATATTCTTTTAGTTTCGTTGTTATTCCTCTCGATTGATTTTATAGAGGAAACTCTTTTCGTTTTTATTTTGAAATATGTCCTGTTATAAGGGGATACTCTGTTGAAATTTTCTGAGAAATATATAACAATATAAGGGGAAACTCTGTCGAAATTTTCCATAAAATATGTAATGAAATTCGATCTTTTCATTACATATTTTATGGAAAATTTCGACAGAGTTTGTTCTTCATGTTCTTGACATGTTCTTAGCGTTTTTGATACGAAAATGAAATTCGATCTTTTCAGGAACCTTAAAACATCCTTTCTGAAAACTAAACAGGATAAAACCTTGCATACACGAAAGAAAGCTCGATTAGGTAACGAAATCCATCCTTTACTGTTGGTTTTTCATACGAGATTATTGAAATTCTTGGTTTTATGTTCTTTGCTATGAAGAACCCTAATTTTGGCTATTTTTGAAAAAGTCTGAAGAGTTGCTTTGTGATTCCCACTAAAATAAAGTTTAAGCACCAAATTGATGCTGTGGTTTTGAAAGTTAGGGATTAGGAGTTAAAATAGGCATAAATACGAGTATATATGAATATGAATAATATATATGTGAGTCTATACTAAGTGTTGCTGATTATGCAAATCGAAGACTTAACGAAAGAATTACATCATAGGAATTGATGTGGTTTGAGTTGGATCTTGAAAAGGATCGTGTGTCACGTTAAGGATGACATGGAGTAGAACTACAGGTCAGGCATGCAACCTGTAGGTTTGTCGAAAGGAAACCGTATTGACGTTTCCCTACCTAGGTGGTACACGGTTGCCCTATTATTATAAGTGCGCATGAAATGAATGATTTGCAATGTTTGGTACTGGGAGACAATATCTTCGGGTTGAACGACGGAAGATGTGGTCATGCCATGTGGAGTCATGGGTGGTTCAATAGCGGCTGGGTCACGATAATATGTATTTAAAGCTGCTAGGTTATATGATTAAATGCTAGCCTAAGTTTTAAGCAACTGAATCCTCGAGGACGGTGTGCTCATTTGTTTTCCAGGCTGAGTGTTTGAGACCCTGTTTAACAGAAGAAAAGAAAATTGTCAGGGTACTATTGGAGGATTGGTTGAGGTGACGTGCGGCGGCATAAGCTTACCAAGATCAACACAATCTCCAATCCAGAAGTGTCCACCGCTTCGGAGTCCAATAATGGTGGGGTTCCCCTGGACAAATCCCTGACGTGGAATAGAAAGGAATAGGACTTAAATTAATGAAAGGATTGTATTTTTTAATGACAACAAGTTTAGAAAAAAAGTCACATAATTTGTTTGCTTTTCTCTTCTTCGTTACTTAGCATTCACTAATTGTTATCCTATGATTTATAGGCTTCGGAGTTCAAGAATGGTGGGGTTCCCCTGGACTAATCCTTGATGTGGAATAGAAAGGAATATAACATAAATTAATGAAAGGATTGTAACTTTTAATGACAACAAGTTTAGAAAAAAATCACACAATTTGTTTGCTTTTCTCTTCTTCATTACTTAGCATTCGCTAATTGTTATCCTATGTTATGGAAAACCCAATAGGTATCGGTGAGCCATCGCAAGGACTATAGTAGACATCCAGCCGGCCACAGTAGCTTTACTTTGTACGGTAGTATAATCTTGTGTATATTTTCCTTTCAAGCTGATGTACATGTAAATGGTTATAGTGGGACAATTTATCATCTGAACTTTATTTTGTGAATGGAAAAGTGTTGAAATACTTTCTTCTGAATATACTTTATTCGCAGTCTGTTTCTGAATGTTAGTTGTGATTGCTGAATATTATCTGAGTAACCAGATCCGGTTATGGGAGGATCCGATGGCCCAAAATTGTTGTTGTGACAGATTGGTATCAGAGCTTGGTTACTCCAGTAATTTATTTTGTAATTGACAACTATTAGCGGTATTTAGAAACTAAGGCTGTATTAAGATCCTTTGATCTTGATAACTGACTGCAGTACCATTCACAAGTCATTGTCCCTTACGTACATCTTTCTAAGACATATAGGATCTGAACATTGACCTTGACTCATCCCAGGATCATGGCAGACCAAGATGTCTCTAGGTAATTAGCTGCTACGATGGCAATGCTCCAAAACATGGGGCAAAGGCAGCAAGCATTGGAGGAGGGGCTCAATGCACAAGTTGAGAGACCTGAGGCATCTAAGCATGTGGATGCTAGGATTGAAGTTTTTGTCCATCTTTTTGAGGAAGAATCAAATTACCATCCTTCAACTGAGTCTTCTCCTATCCCAACTGAAGGAGCAATGGAGAAGGCCCTTCTTAGACACCAAACATTACTAGATAATTACCGAAAGGGAAAATTCCTCGATTCAAAGGTATAGAGATACCTTCCGAGACTGAATTATGGCTTGATGACGTTAGTAGGATGTTGAGTATAATCCATGCACCAGTTGGCACCTGGGTACACTTTGCTGATTACTCCCTAACAGATTATGCACGACGATGGAGGAAAGCAATTTCCAATATTTTAGCAGGTCCTGTTCCATGGGATATCTTTGAAGAGAGGTTCCGAGCTCACTTTTGTCCCTCTCATTGGGAAGAATTTAGGAGGAGAGAGTTGGTTTCTTTGAACCAGGGTTCTAAGACAGTACGAGATTATCATATCCACTTTACTGAGCTACTATGGTACTCATCACCTCTAGAAGCTTCACCACAAGAGTGTCTTGAAAAATTTATTAGCAGTCTTCAGGGAGATCTGTGAGAAAAGCTTGCTGGTTTTAGAGCTACAACCGTAGATGAAGCAATGGACATCGTCTCTCGTATTGAGATGGAGGGTGATGAAAACCGCCAAAGAAGAAGTTTCCACTTTAACGGTGGACCATACAAACGCAAGGCACATTATAACCGTAGAGATCATCACTATCATGCAGCCGATTCCAGTATAAGCTCACCACAGACCTTGGGTCAGGAATTATCAGGAAGAGGGGGTTTCTCTAGACCTCCACTATACTCCCGAAACTCAACACCAGTAACTAGTACCTCTGTGGTTGGGTCTTCAGCTCAGACAGGAACATGTGCATGTTATCACTGTCATCAAGAAGGTCACATTAGGAAAGACTATCCGTAGTTGAGAGGTTCATGGTTTAAACCAACCCTAATTAACAATATAACATCCACCTCGAGCAATTGATCAACACGCGGAGGAAGACATGGTAGAGTTCGTGGCATACAAGGAGCATCTCCTACACAACAGCCACCACAAAGTGTTGCGGGTTCTAGCTTGCCTATTCCTAATAGCCATCTCAATGCTATTACTGAAGAACAAGCCTACAATTCAGGCACGATCGTACTAGGTACCATTACTATTCATGGCTTTTCAGTACATGCCTTATATGATTCTGGTGCTTCACATTCATTTATTGCTCGATGGTTAGTACCTACTTTGGGTAAGATACCAGTAGAAGTACAACAGTCCTATCTGAATAAGGGACCAGGAGGACAAGTATTTATAATCTGAGAAATCCTGGATGTTGTGTAGTACTGATAGCAGGACATCACTTACATGTTTCCGTATTACTTATTGAAATGGATGACTTTGATCTCATACTTGGGATGGATTGGCTAGAAAGGCATCATGCATGTCTTGATTGTTTTCAGAAGAAAGTAATGCCATGATGCCTTTCTTCATGTTCTTCGTGTTCTTCGTGCTCTTCGTTCGTTCTTCACGTTCTTGGCACGTTCTTAGCATTTTTGATACAAAAATGAAATTCGATCTTTTCAGGAGCCTTAAAACACCCTTTCTGAAAACGAAACACGATAAATCCTTGCATACACGAGAGAGCTCGATTAGGTAACAAAATCCTTCCTTTTGCTGTTGGGTTTTCATACGAGATTATTGAAATTCTTGATTTTATGTTCTTTGCTATAAAGAACCCTAATTTTGGCTATTTTTGAAAAAGTCTGAAGAGTTGTTTTGTGATTCCCTCTAAAATAAGGTTTAAGCATCAAATTGATGCGGTGGTTTTGAAAGTTAGGGTTTGGGAGTTAAAATAGGCATAAATACGAGTATATATGCATATGAATAATATATATGTGAGTCTATACTAAGTGTTGCTGATTATGAAAATCGTAGACTTAACAAAAGAATTACATCATTGGAATTGATGTGGTTTGAGTTGGATCATGAAAAGAATCATGTGTCATGTTAAGGATGACTGGGAGTAGAACTACAGGTCGGACATGCAACCTGTAGGTTTGTCGGAAGGAACCCGTATTGGCATTTCCCTACCTAGGTGGTACATGGTTGCCCTGTTATGATAAGTGCACACGAAATGAATGATTTATAATGCATGGTACCAGGAGCCAATATCTTCGGGTTGAACGCCGGAAGATGTGGTCATGCCATGTGGAGGCATGGGTGGTTCAATAGCGGCTGGGTCATGATAATATGTATTTAAAGCTGCTAGGTTATATGATTAATTGTTAGCCTGTGGTTTTAAGCAACCAAGTCCTCGAGGACAGTGTGCTCATTTGTTTTCCAGACTGAGAATTTGAGACCTGTTTAAGAAAAGAGAATAAAATTATCAGGGTAGTATTGGAGGATTGATTGAGGCGATGTGCAGCGGCATAAGCTAACCATGATCAACACATTTTCCAATCCCGAAGTGTCCACTACTTCAGATTCCAAGAATGGTGGGGTTCTTCTGGACTAATCCCTGATGTGGAATCGAAAGAAATAGGACTTAAATTAATGAATGGATTGTAACTTTTAATGACTACAAGTTTAATAAAAAATCACACAATTTATTTGCTTTTCTCTTCTTCGTTACATAGCATTCGCTAATTGTTATCCTTCGATTTATGGAAAACCCGACAGGTGTTAGTGAGCCATCGCAAGGACCTTAGTAGACATCCAGCCAGCCACATTAGCTTTACTTTGCAAGGTAGTTAGTAATCTTTTGTATATTTTCCTTTTAAGCTAATGTACATGTAAATGGTTATAGTGGGATAATGTATCATCTGAACTTTATTTTGTGAATGGAAAAGTGTTGAAATACTTTCTTCTGAATATACTTTATTTGCAGTCTGTTTCTGAATGTTAGTTGTGATTACTGAATAAATTATTGCTAAGTTACCAGATCCGGTTATCTGAGGATCCGACGGCCTGGAATTGGGGACGTGAGACAGAGTCCGATATGATATTTATCTCCGTATGCATCGTGTTTTTGTGTTGCATTTTGTGATTCTCCCCCTGTGTGACATATTTTTCACTAGAAAAGGAAAACCGACTCTTATTAATTTAGTTTAAAATACCAAAAAATGTTAAAAATATGAAGTAAAAATTATTTTGCATTTCAGAATTTAACAAAAAAATGGACTTAATTACTTTGGGAGAGAAATCCCCTCATTGTTGCTAGTACTTTTCAGACGTGAGAGGGTGAGGATGTACATGCTAATTATTAGAGTCCAAAACCCTGGACTTGTGCCCTAAGTCTCTAGGTATGGACCTTCACTACTTGGAAATTGCAAGCGCTTTCCTTCGTCGATAGCAGTCATTTTGGTGTGATCTGCTTTACATTCCTTTTTGGGTCTTATATAACCCATAGCCTAGGCAGATGGTATATTGAATGTGGCGTGTAAATACATACGTTGGGCAACAGGACGACTCACTCCACATGCTTGTGTAACGCAACTATTTGATAACCTAGCTTTAAAACTAAAAAGATTACGACAGTAAATATTACAGTCATCACTATGTGAAGTTGGTGAATTGGGAGTTGCTATTGTGTTTGTTTTTGGTGTGTGTGTGTGAATCTACGCCTGACAAGCCTTCGTTCTGTATTTTAGATTGATATCATGCCCACATCTTGTATCTTTTGGCATCGAAGATGATGTATCAATGGTCTTTAGGCATGGACTTTGTGAGCCATCGTTCATCTACTATGGTACATATGTCTTCATGGACTCGGGATGACTCTTCCAGAGTCAGTTTCACCAAGTCACGAGGTGGGTCAGACCCATACTCCCTTGCATCCCAACCCTTTAGTGGTGAAAGTCCCTCACCTTGATATTTCTCTTTCTTATACACATCCTTCACTCAATGCTTATGAGGCCTTTTCCTTTTCGGTGCAGTTGAGAGACACCTTGGTAGCCTGAGGGAAAGGACTAGTTAAGGATAGACCGACAAATGATAAACAAGATATAAGATTAAATATTACTGCAGGGATTCTAGATACTCTCCAACAGATGAGTACACAGCTTCAGGATAATTTTAGATCCCATGCAGAACTTCGAGCTAAGTTTGCGACATTAAGATCCAGAGGAGGAAACCCACCGATTGCAGATATTCTCTTAGTCACATTACGTGATTAGTATGACCCTGTAATGAGTATGATACAACATTGGATTCATTTATCGTCGAACTTGGGCCTATATGATCTTAGACCATAATTCATATCACTTCTTCCCAAGTTCTATGGGAATACTAATGAGGAGTTGTTCACCTTTTTACAACGGTCTGAGATAATTTGTGGGACGGTTAGCTACCTGAACATTATGTAGGAGGCTATATGCCTTAAGGCCTTCCCCTTTGCCTTAGTAGATAAGGCACTTTACTGGTTGAACCATCTGAGAAGGATATCTCTACTTGGGCCAACCTTAGGTCCACATTCATGCGTAACTATTTTCCTTTTGGATGTACAAATGCGATGGGGAACCAAATTTCAAATATCATGCAACACTCACATGAGTCTTTCCATGAAGCATGGGAGTGCTTCAAAGACATGACATAAAAATTCCCTTATTAAGAGATCCCCAAGAAGGTGTTGATTCAAATTTTTTGGAGGGACTACGTGCTAATATCCAAGGATTGGTTAGCACTGCATGTGGTGGTAGTTAATTGAATAAAGATGTGATAAATCCCATATTTATCATAATTTATTATAATTTTTATCTCTTTTGCTTAAGTTATTCAATAAGATTCATTAACTAACAACACTAATTAATAAAGTTTGTGTTGAATATAATTAATGCTAATTAATATATATATATATATTATAGAACCCTATATATTATGCTAATATTTTATATTTTTATCCCTCACTAAAAATCAATTAAAAATTATAAGTAAGATAAGATAAAATAAAAACCCAAAAAATAAGCAAAAGAAAAATAAAAGCAAATGTTTTCTGTTGTTTTAATAAGTATTTAATGCTTAATTATGTACAGATAACCTTTGATCATTTTGACTTCTACATGAAAGCATCGAGATCTACAACTTCCATGATTACCACTTTCTCTAGTTCTTCATCTAACTATTTATTATTGATTATATTTGTATTTGAAGATTTCTGAGCAAGCCACGTGATGCATTATCCTTCAGCCATGTAGCCCTTCCCTCTTTATTTTTTCACCTCTATCCTCAACCGTCAGATGTTCTTTATCAAACTCAATCTCAACTTCTCTTAAGATCCCTTTTCCTAACCATTTGATTTGATCCATCGGGCGCATCAGAGCGCAACATCTGCGCTATAATCTTGGCGCTCTTATCCTAATCCATCACTCAGAGGAGAGTATTTAACCTCTGCCCACTTCCTCCAACAAACGTGACCCTTCATACACCCTCACCTTCTCTTTGTTTTCGCAATCACCTCTGCCAACTTCCCTTCCAAGCATCGCTGCCAATCTATTGACCCTTTGATCATGATACTCGCCAAACTACTTGAATCAATCAACTCTGTTTGGTACAACCACTGGTGGTGGATGAAACCACAGTTGTTGTCCAAAAACCTCTAAACTACCTTGGCCTCAAAATCCCATTGCCGAGCAACTTTCATCTCATCCGCCATTAGCGAGAGCTCTCCTCGAGCGATTCCAACCTTCCAGTGTCAGAGAGTGATTGAAATCGAGCGTAGATGGGAAATTACCACCAGCGGGATGCTTGGGTGAATACCAAGTTGTAGTGATAGAAGCACTTGCTCAGCGTCAATTCTTAGCCCAGATTGTCAAGCGACAACCTTTGAAGATCTCCAGCTTTGCATCAGGCTAAAAGCTTCTTCAAATCTATTGGTTCATTCCTCCATTTACAGGTAATATTTCTCACCTTCATTTTTTCTCATCTTCATTGTTTTATCATATGAGTTCCTTCCATCAGATATAGTCTAAAACCATAGAATTCATTGTGCCATCTCAATCTTCCTCGCGTATACCTGTAGTCAATCCACTCGCCTATCCATCATCATCCCCACATCGTTCCATTGTAGGAGTTCTTCGATCTGGACCCAACAAGGGATCCACTCCTTCATGCCCCTTGATCCCTCCATTCCATCTCGAATTCATTTCAAAATGTTTGCATAGTTCTTGATCGCAGTTCTATTAACATTGCATGATTCTAGAACTTCAATGATCGGACTTTGAAGTTGACCTCCGATCTCTATTTTCCTCGACGATGATGCTTCATCGATAAAGAGATCTGCAACCCTCTCATCTTCCTTATCCTTCGACGACCTTCGTAAAACATTCAGGTAGGTCATTAACCTACATAAGAGGCTGAGAGCATAGAGGAGCACAAGCGGTCTCGTTGGAGCCTAGCCGAGTGCCAGCATCCATGGTGAAGTCGAAGAACAAGAGGAGAGAAACAACCATTGATCTCCACAAATTAGGTCAGAATCAACAGTCTAGATTGACCCACGTCGATCGCCCAAAGCAGCGATTCACTCTTGAGGCTCAAAATCTGAGCTTGTGTTCGAGCCTTGCGTGAAGAAGAAGAGGAAACCACATATCTCGAGACTCCACTTCTAAACCTATACAAGTAACATGTAGTGCGTACGTGACTGGGTTATTTACAACACCAATTCCCAACTTTCCATGCATGAATCATTTCATCTACTAAGTGCTTATTTAGATCCTTAGATAAAGTTGAAAATGTCATTTTCGTGAGTAATTGAACATGATATTCACCTTGCTTTTTAGTGACTAATTTGAGTTAGTTCTAATCATTAATATTAAGTTACTAAATGGTTTAATTGCTTGTTGAAATATTTAGCATCAAAGTTGAAATTCAAGTTAAATTTGTGTTGAATTGCTTTTGAGACTGACTAACACTCAAACCCATTATTGGATTTGTTTTCATCCTTAATTAATTTTGAATTAATTTAGAGTGTTTTTGTAATTAACCCCAGTTGTCTATTATGTGTTTATTTATATTGTGATTGACTTATCTTATTGATTGTGAAGGATATGGAATGATCCTTAAGCTCATCACATAAGCATGGGATCGTATCATATACGATAGAGAACGACTAGTCGCACTAGTGGTTCAATGCAGTGGAATTTAAAATTTTCATGCGATGAAACCACATGATCCAAGAACGATTCTCGGATCGTTTCATCTAAACCACATATAATATAAAGGAATATCTCTCGTAGCATGGTTGCGATCGAGCCTCTAATAAAAGAGACCATCTGTCTCAAGTCCAATCTTCGGATGAGATGCTTGCAAGCACATGGATGAGTCGTGTGTTCCTCGCAATCCAAGATGGTGATCCAAGCAAGATAACTCCTGATCTCATAACATGAGATCGTATGTCTTCTTCACGAGCAAAACACACCAAAGAAGATGGAGAACCAAGGGTCGTCGAGGCAACAACACAATGGCGAAGCGACGACGATGACTTCTTTCATCTAGGGTTAGGAAGATGACCACAAATGGAGAGAGAGAGAGAGGGAGAGAGGGCAAGAGAATGAGAAACAAGGAGACACCTTGTTGTAAACTTGTAAACTTAAGAAGAGCAAGGGATGCCTCTTCTTATATTGGGTTTGGGGAGTCCATGGATCACAATCCATGTACCACCCAAAATCAATGTATGAAATTGATTTGAGTTTCTTTCAATGGTTAAGATCTTGGTGTAAAAATACAACAACAATTTATTTAATTTAGATTAAATATATTTGATAAATAAATAAAATTTAATACTTACTTAAATCATGTAATAATAGAGATAATTGAAAGGAGATTCCCTCGTTCCATATAGGAGGGGTGGATGGCCAACCTTTCCTTGTAGGAATTGGTGTCCGTCCCTTCTCTTATTAGGAACGGGAGATTTCCAATGCAATTTCCAAGACTGCATGATTCTATGTATCTTCAATATTTAACAACAATTGTTGTAAAATATTCTACAAAACAATTCATAATTATTTTGTGAATATTGCAGTTCTGTCATTGGAAATTTGTGAATCCCATTCAAAACCCAAAATAAAATGCGATTTACATTTTCAATTAATTATCCAATGAGAATTCAATTCACACAAATAATTAATAAACAAATATAATCATAATTAGCTCTCTCTAATACATTATAAATCACATTTGTAATACATTATGAATAATTGGATATTACCATCCACATTATTCATATCCAAAATGATTAAATCACATTATTAATGATAATTAGATCACACTTAATTATACATTTCTCAATGCTTAGATATAATTCAACTATTGAATTATTCTCGAACCCTTTCAAGAATAATGCATCTCTTCCATAGCTACTTGGAGATAAGGATAGGGGCATTGTATGGTCTATTTATAGTGACTTGGATATTGAGATCATATCTCAAATCCAGATCTCAAGGACCCCTCATAGATGCTTGATTAAATCAAGATCACAAATCTAATCTTCTTATTGCATCTGAATCTCAATCAGATCAATGTCCAACACTTGGACCAAGATGAGATTACTTCTCTACTGAGAGGAACCACTAAAATCGAAACCTATTTCATCACTCCCTCGAAATGGAAGTGCCATGATTATACAATCCTTTATTATCATATTACCCTCAGGTTTTCCTAATACATGTACATCCTACATACTGGAAGACCTATGATAAATCCTGAAGATATAGAGCAACTTTACACTGTCATCTTTATGCTTTCATCATCAAGTTTCTCAATCTTTGTCATTGGGAGTCAGTATTAATCATATGATCTCCCAAAGCATATATCATACCTTCAAATTCTTGTCATACTTCCAAAGCAGGACGACCATGCTTGGAATTTGATCAATCCCAATACCTCATGAATAAGCTCATATCTTCCAATTCACAAGTGAACATGTATTATCCCTTTGAGAGATCGTATTACTCATATGCCCTTACATGCATACAAGCTCGCCGGTGTATAGATCTTGGTTAGCTCTTCAACCTATTGGTCTGCCAAATGTACACACTCAGACACATAGCAACACATCTGTCTCAGGACAAAGGATGTGTTCCTAATCATAATAGTATTCGATATAGGACTTTGGTTATCTCAATCTCGTTAAGTCAACCCTTTGACCTAACTAAGATGATACCACAAAATCACTATTCCCTTGCAGAGGACCTGCATCAAGAGGTCGGTCAGATATCAGCCTAATGAGAAAGCATTGCCATCTCCTACTCAGACTGGAGATCATCTCTTAATAATCATTTGATGGTGCTTAATGAGTCCTCAATCTAACTCCTTGATATTCATCCAAGCATCAACCTCTATGATTCAATTAATGAATAAACAACTATATAATTATCAAGACTGTAATGGTACATAACCCTAATTGTACAGAGGGAGCTTATAGTGCATTCATTCATTTAATCTTAGAAAGGGAGTTAAACAATCAATAACTTTTATTGATAAATCATATATTACAATAACATTTATTATAGGAATGCTTCGCCTCGGGCTCACATGGCTAACAATCTCCCACTAGCCCTCTGAACCATTCAATAAATCCTTAAAACCATATTCATTACAAGCTGGTCGAAAAACTTTTATGTCAAAGGTTTGGTAAGAGGAATAGCAACATTATCGGCAGAGGCCACCTTGGTGATAACAATATCACCAAGCTTTTGAATCTCCCGAATGATGTGGTATTTCTTTTCAACGTGCTTGCCCTTTTGAAGCCATCTGAGTACCTTTGCTTGGGCAATGGTTTCCGTGTTATCACTGAGTAACCGGATGGGAGTATCAAAGGAAACTACCTGAAGTTCCAGGATGAACTTGCGCAACCACACCACATCCTTTGAAGCATCCGATGCAACAATCTATTCAGCTTCTATTGTTGAATCTGTTGTAGTGTCCTGCTTCTTGCTTCTCCATCTCACAACACCACCATTCAACAGGAACACAAACCATGATGTCTACTTTTGATCATAAATATCCGACTGGAGTTCTAAATCTGTATATCCCATGACTTGATCACCATCTCTATAGACCAAGATGTAAACGTGCGTATGTCTTAGATAATTGAAAATGTTCTTCACTGCATTCCAGTGTTTCTCTCCATATCAAAATTGGTAACAACTTACCACTCCCATTGTATGGCAGATATCTGGCCTAGTACACATCATGGCGTACATTAAGCTTCATATAGCTGATGCATAGGGGCAACCAACTATGGATTTCTTTTTCTTAACACTTTGAGGAACCATCCCTTTAGATAGGTGGATACCATGTCTTAAGGGAAGGAATCCTTTCCTGTAAATATTCAAGCAGAAACATTCAAGAATATTCATAATGTACCCATGTTGTTATAAGCCCAATATCCTCTTTTCTCAATTTCTGAACAACTTCTGACCTCAGATGTCAGAAGCTTCTCCAAGATTTCTCATCTTGAAGGTATGAGATAGCCAAATTTTTACACTGGTCATCATCCTTATATCATTCCCAATGATAAGGATGTCACCTACGTAAAGCTCGATGAACACAAGGGTGCTCCCACTAAGCTTCTTGTACAAACAAGGTTCATCAGGATTACACACAAAATCACAACTCGTATGGTTTCGTCAAATCTGATGTTCCAGCTACTGAGAAGCTTGTTTTAGCATATATATAGATTTCTTCAGCTTGAATACTTTACCATCCTCAGTTATGAAGCCCTAGGGCTGCTCCATATAGATATCCTCCTCAAGGTATCCATTGAGGAAAGCCATCTTAACGTCCATCTGCCGGATGTCCTAGTCAAGAGATGCATCTATAGCTAGTAGTGTCCTGATGGACTTAAGCATAGCACAGGAGAGAATGTCTCATCGTAGTCGATGCCTTCTCTCTATGTGTAGCCTTTGGCCATGAGACGTGCCTTGAAAGTCTCCAATTTCCATAAGGTCCCCTCTTTCTATTGAAGATCCATTTACACCCAATGGGGTTTACCCATTTAGGTGGATCCTCTAGGTCCATACATCATTCTTATGCATGGAGTCAATTTCTGACTTCATTGCTAGCATCCATCTATCCATATCATGATATGTGAGTGCTTTATCAAATGAAGAATGATCATTTTCAGTCTCTCCTGACACATGGAATCCATACCTTTCAGGTGGTGCAACCAGCCTCGAACTCCTTTGAAGAGGTATGAGTGTTTCATCTTGAACTATCTCTTCAGTATTTGGTTCAGGAAGCTCAGAATCCTCAAGGGATTCAATGAGTTCCTCTACTTCATTTTTGTTTTGACCTTTAAGGAAGTCATCCTCCATATATCTTACATCTCTATAGACGAAAAACCTTCTGAGTCTCAGGGTCATAAAGCCGGAATCCAATATCATCTTTAACATACCCAATGAAGTAACACTCATGAGAGCAAGATTCTAGCGTACTTGCATCCACGTTCTTCGCATGAAACAAGAAACCCCAAACCCTAAAGTGATTAACACTAGGTTTGGTTCCATACCAGAGCTCATGAGGAGTCTTAGGTATAGTTTTGCTAGGATTCTTATTCAGGATATATATTGCAATCTCTACCGCATATCCCCAGAAACTAAGAGGTAAATGTGATTTGGTCATCATTAAACGAACCGTATATATCATGGTCATGTTGCGTCTTTCAGCAATACAATTAAGTTGGGGAGTTCCAGGAGGAATGAGATTGGAGATAATTCCATTCTCTTTCAAGTATTCCTTGAATTCATCTGATAAGTATTCTTCACCTCGATCAGATTGAATCCATTTGATCTTCCTATCAGCTTGGTTCTCAACTAAAGCCTTGAACTCCTTGAACTTTTCAAAGGTTTCATATTTATGACCTAGTAGGAAGATAATCCCGTATCAAGAATGGTAATCAATAAACGTCAAATAATATTGATATCCAATTTGAGTAGCAGTATTGAAGGGACCACATACATTGGTATGTACAAGAATACCTTCGCATCTTGTATTCTTGTTATAGAAAGGCATCCTAGTCATTTTACCTCGAATGCAATCTCCGTAGGTAGGCAAAGATTGAACCTAAAGGAAATCCAAAGGTCCATCCTTTTTCAATCTATTGATCCTATCAACAGATAAATGACCAAGCCTTTGATGCCAAGTCATATTCGAATGATTTGCATCCTCCCTGGATCTTGTAGGGTTTTTATTATTATTAGTGGTAGTAACATTCAAGACATTTTCATCAATGCACAATTCATAGAGTCCACTAGAAGTCAAAACACCATCCGCAATATATTTATCATAACGATTTATGACTAATTTATTACAGAATAGGAATGAATATCCACTTCTAACAAGTTTAGATACATATATTAAATTCCTTCTAACTTCAAGTACATAAAAACACTCTTTATGTACTGGGACTCTTCCACTAGATAATGATAGTCGGCAAGTCCCGACATGACTGCTGTAACACTTGCATCAGATCTCATATGGATGACTATCTCCCCTTTTTCCAAATTCTTAGTTTCCTAAAATAGATGCAATATATTGCATACATGAATAGAAGCACCGGAATCAACAACTCAACTTCCTTATCGTCCAACGAGAAAGTTAGTTTCAATGATAAAGGTAGATTTCATACCTATAGGGGCTTTACCTTTGTCGACAGACTTCAAGTATTACGAGCAGTTATGCCTCCAGTGCCCTAGCTTCTTGCAGTGGTTACAAACGTCAGTTTTCTTCGACACTATCATAGTGGATGCATCAGAAGATGAGTCAATGCCTTGATTCTTCTTCTTTCTCTTCTGGGTCGGGCCCTTTCGAGAACCTTTCTTCCGACCATGCTTTCCATTGGCTTGTGCAACCATTGCACTACTTGAGTGGCCATCCGTCCTCATTACATCTTCAACAAAGTTTAATGCAGCTAACAGTCCATCGTTAGTAACATTAACTTTTTTCATATGGAGCGTGACAACAAAGTTGTTGAAAGACTTAGGGATCAACAACAGAATGAAGTCAGCTTCATGTCTGTCTCCATTTCAGCTCCAAGGGTTTCGAACTAAAAGAGGTACCCAAACATTTTGAGTACATGTTCCCTAACGGAGCATCCCTCCTGCATCTTGCAGATAATACATTCTCTCATTAAATTGTAACTCTGTGTGTGGTTTACATCACCGAACATTTCTCTGACATTAAACATAATAGCATTGCAAGTGTCCATTTCCATATGTTGCTTCTGCAGCACAATGGACGATGAACTAAGAATATAACATCTTGCCATATTATGATCTTCATCATACTTTTTATTGGAAGAAAATTCTTGATGACGTGTGGATGCAACTCGGGTTAAGGAATATCTATGGTCGTTGTGACCTGAATCGCAAGGCGCAAGCAACAAGAAAAAAAATCAGACCACCAATGAAATCAATCAAACAATCAAACACAAGTCAAGTGATCTTGCAAGTTTATTTAATTCTACGAAGTAGTCAGGTAATCAAGAAAGTGAAGTAATTTTAGTGGTTTTTAATTTTCAAATTTTTTAATGCTTTTATAATAAAAGGAATAAAGGAAAATCAAAAAGCAACTCTTAAGCAATTATTTAGAGTTTCAAAAAGACTCAAAAATACAAAACACAAATATTTTTATTTTTTAAAATATTTAAATGTTTTTTATGAATTTTATGGGGTTTTTCTGATTTTTAATTAATTTTCTAAAAATAAAATAAGGCCAAAAACAATGAGCAATGTATAACCTGGATATAAAGCAAATTAAAAATATTTAAAGTGCCTATAAAATCCTAGCAATAATTTTATGTGAAACTATAAAAGGAAACCTACCTACGAAACCTGGAAACACATTTTTTATTTTATATTAATTTTTAATGATTTTTATGAGATTTTTAGTCTTTTTATATTTTTAGGGGTTTTATAAAATCAAACAGAATAAAATTCACAAAGAAATTAAAACACAACGAAACAAACATCAATTTTTTTTTCAAAATTTTCAAGGCACTTTTAAATTTTTAATGGATTTTTCAAAACAAACAGAGACACTTTTCATGGTTTTTGAATTTTAGAAAATACCAAATATGATCAAAATTGGTCACAAAAATTAAAAATTTTACACAGTAGAAGGAGCCACATGCAAAAATTTCTGAATATTTGGTATACTTTTGATATGTATTTGACTAAAAACAAAACACACAGGTAACAAGGACTTAAATGCAAATTAATAAAGTTTTTGGACCGAGAAATAACAAGCGATAAAAGCTCAAGGTCAAATCTGTAAAAACTCCAAATCCACACGTGGACCGTACAAGAACCATGCACGCAAGGGTATAAATGCAAATCCTATTAATAAAGATTCATTTATTAACAACCATAAAGTTTAGGACTAATCGTGCAAATAACCAGAAAAGCACGTGGTGGATCACGTGATACACAAATAGAAGGACTGATATGCAAATATAAGAAACTACAAGGGTTGATGTGCAAAAATGTCTAATTGTATATTTATTTTACTGACTAAAATATAAACTAAAATAAACATAGGATGAAAGGAGCAATATACCCATGAAGGCACGCGAGAGGTGCGTGGAGTGACAATTGTCGTCCGCTGACAGGGCATGATCGTGCGGCTCTGGCTCGTCAGATGTCAGATCTGACGGTGTCTGCTGGTCGGGGGCGTGGCTGGTATGGGACCGTTAGATCTGTCATCTAACGGTTTGACACCTCCAGAGGATGAACGGTTGGGATGAAGTCTGGACGGTGGTGGTGATCCAACGAGGAGGAGATTTCTTGATGAACTTCTCCTGGGCGAACTTCGCCAGACCAAAGGATCGAATCCTCGGCTTCAATGAAGAATGTGAAGGAGCCAGTGGAATCGTGGGCCTCCTCCGCGTAAGATGATCAACTCTGATGGAGACTCCAAAGGTCTGATTGACGAGGTAGCATAGGTGAACTGGAGCTACTCCGGCGAGGATGGACAAAGGTCATCTAGAGGGTCTCTACGCGCGTCAAGACCAGAAAAGAAATGCACTGACTAGGAGCTACAGTTCGGTCAGTATTATTAGGTCTAAAAAGAAAAGAAGTGGTGGTGAATGGGGTTGGTCTTTGGCAGTCGCGAGAGATGGAAACCTCGAGCCTAATTTCGATGTGTTAACCGAGTATCAGGGTAATAGGGAGCATAAGGAGATGGAGGGTGAGTGTGTGAGTCGATCTGAACAGATAGATGAGGGTGACGAAGCTCTGACTGGCTCGTCGGAGCTGGCAGAGCTGTGACGACGATAAATGGAAGGATTGGATAAATGACGGATCTAGGAAAGATCAAAGGGGTACCTGAGGGCCCGAGCACGATCCTGAGCTCCAGGATATGTGGAAGTCAGGGTTGTGGCCTCGACCACGCTACGTTAGGCGAAGGAGGCTTCTCGCGACGGTTCTCTGACCATGATGGGTGATCTGTGGCTACACAACACCAATCCGACCATCGAAGGTGTCCTTCGACGTCTGTAATTACGAGGAAGGAGTCTAGGGTTTAAGGAAGGGGTGAGGCACTAGCTAATGAGCGGGGGAGGTGAATGAAGCTTTTCTAGAACATCCCAGGTAACTAAAAGAATCAGGTAGAGGCACACGAACCGAGGGTCGGATCCCTAAAGATTCCTACGGGAGTGGGTCATGGATCCTTCCTCTCTAATCGGAGCCTCAAAGTGAAGAAGATGGTGATCAGATCGAGTCTAGGAAATTTGGCGAAGAGAGGGCAAAAACCAGATCCGAACGGAAGAGAATCCAGGGGGTAGTTGACCGAAGTCAACAATCCTCCCTGGACCAATCGGAAATTTGCATTTACAAACAGATTTATAAAATCAATAAAAAATAGTAAATGATTTTAAATTAAAAAGTGTAGAAAATGAAAAATGTTCGTAATCTTTCAACTATTTTTTTCTGATTTTTATTTATTTTTATGAAAAATAAATTATGGTATATACAATATAGTGCATTATATAGAGGTATAAAATACCTATGAATTATGTACAATAATTTTTATTATTTTATTTTTGCAAATACACCCAAATTTCATATTCTATTTATTTACGATATAATATTTGGAATGTAAAATCATTTTTGTTTTATTTTTATTATTTATTTACAAGTATGAAATAAACAGGGAAGGATACACAAATACTTGTATTATATACAAGTGAGAGAGAGAATTTTATTCTATTATTTTATTTTCTTAACTTTATTTTATTTTTAGAAATATATAAGGAAGGTAACGAAATATTTTTATATTTATTTTTGTAAAAATAAATTATATACACATATGGTGCATATATACAATGTGAAGTAGCCCTATCTCTCTCTATCTATTTTATTTGGCGATCAGGCCAACACTTGGCCCTCTCTTGGGTTTAGATCACTCCATGTTTATTCTAAATACTTCCTTCTTTTTCTTTTACTCTTTATTCATTTATTTTTGCACAAATCTGTGCTAATTATGATATATTAACACATGCATGAATGATGCTAACTTATTGCATTTACATCTATTTACATGATATTTTGCCAAGATAATTAGATAAAATAAAAGAATAAAGAGCGATGAATGAGGATTCATCACCACAATATACTTTACTTTTGCTATTCCCTTAGCAAACACTTATTTGAAAAAAGAAGTGAAAAGAAAAACTAAAATAAAAGGAAGGAGAATCAAGGCTGATTATTAAACTTGTCTTCATTAAATTGAGGTATGGAGCACAATCAAAACTTTGGATTATTAATGTATCGGAACCTCAATTGGACTTCAGTTTAAAACTCAACAGCCTTTAAGTTCCACCAATATATGGTCAAGACTCCTCAATAATCCATATCAGAACAAGTATGCATACACAAACTCTAATGACCATGAATCTTTTCTTGTACTGTGTAAATGATATGTAACTCCCCACATTAGAAATGGCAAAGTAACAAACCCCCTTAACAAGGTAACTCTAATGCCATAGTCTAGCAGCTCTTTCCTCGAGGAGCGGGGTATTACCTTCTAAGTTCAAGTGCAACTGGTTCAAGAAGAGGAGGAAGAAGAGAATGGACCATGACCAGTTTGGTTGTGTATCCTTGGGAGCCCAACCAGTGTAGCTAAGTCTCCCGCTGCAAGCTTCATGAGATGAGAATGGGTAACATAAACTTTTCTTTCTTTGGCTATATACACTCGGTGGGTATTTTTATTTTCTAACATGCCCACCACTTTTTTGGATTTTTTCTTTCTTTTGGACATTTTTTATGTGCATATTTACAACATATCTACATGGTGCAACATATATACATAAGGACTTTTTCCACTTGAGCCAGTAGACTATCCCTCTTTTGAAGAATTATTGCAACCCACAACTCCTTTAGACCTCAACACTGTCAGACCAAGTTGAGACACACTTCCTTCACTAAAAGAAGATGAGAGGTTCTGCCTAGAAGTACTACTCTCATATGCTACTCCAAGACAAAGGAGACTGCCTCCTCACCACCTCATCCGTAGAGAGCTATGTATAAGGTGCAGGTGCAAGTAAAGACATTGTCTATGAGAGTCATGTGTGCATTGCTAAGTGCTCTACTTAGGCTCATCAAGATGACATGTGATCATAGCCTAGTGGACTTAAAGAATTAAGTCCCAAATGGACCTGAAAAGTCTTAACCCTAAGCCCTATAAGGTTCCTCTGAAAATTTAGGTGGATTAAGGTTTTAACCAAGCTCCATTTTTCAATTTCATTCTAGGCTAGTTTAAATGTCAATCCTGATTCAGGAAACTGTACAAGTATATATACAACAATCTTTTTATGAAAAATTTTGAAACTGTACAAAATTTTTGAAAAATGTTTGAATGAATGCATGGATGCAGAAGTTTTGCAAACTATTTACACATATTTGCACAAGGTTTTCACAAACTTTTGTTTTTCAAACATTTTGTCAAAATTTTGTACTATATATATTTAACTTTGATATCAAAATATTTACAAACTTTGTACACAAAACATTTTTACAAACATTTGTACAAAAATAATTTTTATAAATAGCTATGTATGTGCAAGAAAGAATTTTATGTACAAGAATTTTTTTTAATTTTTTACAATTTTTAGATAAAGGATTTTAGCCATTTTATTTATTAACCCACTCACACAAAGTACGAGTTATGGATAAAGTATATATGAAATATATACGACACCCCCTATACTTAGCTCGAATGATGTCCTTAGAGTGGACCGACTGCGATGAAGAAGACATAACTGGTGCTTAGTATAGGAAGGTGAAATGGAATGCTATAATACAACGATGAATCAAAGAATAGAATGGAGAGATCTCGGTCTTTCCCCCCTATAATTAGGATCACCTAATCCTAAGTATAACAGGTTGTAATAAGGGAAAATCGAGTGGTAGGATGTACAGGGTTTACCTCCCCTATAATTTGAATAAAAGGTCCCTAAGTATAGGCAGCAAAATAGAGGTAAAATAATCGAAAGAATAATCAAGAGTCTGACACCCCCTATACTTAGGGTTAGGTACACTCTAAGTATAGCATAAACATAAGATGCAAATGGGGTGTTGTACTAAAGAATGAGATGATATGGACATATGGATCTATACACGGCGGAAGATAGTGATAATCATGCATGAGATGCAATAGCTGTGAGTCAAAGACCACATCTCAGGCATAATGAATAGGGGCGACGTCAACGAATAATAGCTCCTGATCAAGATATGGTTTGAGCCATTGTCCGTTAACACAAAAGGTAGACTCATATGACATCTCAGATATGTCAAAACTCCCAAAGTCATGTATCTTTCAGACCAGGTACGGTCCCTTCCACTTGCCCTATAACTTCCCTGGAAATAATCTAAGCCTGGTATCAAACAACCATACTCTCTAATCTGTCTCAAACTGCTTGTGGCTGATATGAAAATCATGTCACTCCTTCACTCTCTCCTTGTAATGTAGGCTGCTCAAAAAGGCTGAATCTTAAAGCTCCTCCAGGACTACCAATTCTGCCTTACTTTGATCTCCTATACTCACTGGATCCAATAATATATCTATGACTACCCAAAGTGACTTGTGCCTAATCTCAACAGGTAAATGGCAGGGCTTGCCATAAATGAGACGAAAGGGAGATGTACCCAATGGAGTCTTGAAGGAAGTCTGATATGCCCACAAGACCGAGTCTAAAAGCTGTGACTAATCCTTTCGTTCTGGGCGGACTACCTTATGCAATATCATCTTGATCTCCCTGTTCGATACTTTAGCAAGACCATTGGTCTGAGGGTGATATGGAGTGGCTATATGATGGTCAATGCTGAACTTGCTAGCATGGGCCTTCACCTTATCATTAACGAAATGAGACCCCCCGTCAGATATTCAAACTCTAGGTAACCCGAACCGTGAAATGACATGCTTCCTCAAAAATTTGCAAACAGTCCTAGCATCTATAGTTCAGGCGGGGATGGCTTTAACCCAACGACTAACATAATCTATGGCCATCAAAATGTACTCGAATCGCTGACTCTTAGGGAGTGGACCCATGAAATCAATGCCCATGAATCAAAAACCTCACAGAACTGAATGGGCTACATCGACATCATGTCACGCTGTCCACAAGTGCCCATCCTCTGACAGTCAGTACATCTCTTCGCGAATTCATCAGAATCCTTGAAGAGAGTAGGCTACCATAGGCCGGATTGGAGCACTTTCTATGTCGTTCTCCTCCCAGAGTGATGTCCCCCTGCCTACATCTTGTGGCAGTAGGTGAGGACGCTATGGTTCTCCTCCTGAGGAATGCACCATCGCCAGATGTTATCCCTTCCTTCATGATAAAGGACGGGATCCTCCTAGTGGTAAGACTTTACTTTCACTAGGAAGGTCTCAGGTCATTGTCTGGGACAACCTTGTGGAACTTTCTTGGCAACAAGATAGTTCACAATGTCGGCGTACCATTGGAGCAAGGCGATAGCAAGGATCGCCTCATTTGGGAAGGTCTCAAAAATAGGATCAATCTGCTCGGATTCCTCAAGATGCTCTAATCGGGAGAGATGATTCGCCACCACATTCTTGACTCCGGGTTTTTCCTTAATCTCAATATCAAACTCCTGGAGTAGAAGGATCCATCTAGTCAATCTCGCTTTGGCGTCCTTCTTTGCCGTGAGGTACCTGATGGCAGTATGATCAGTAAAAATAGTCAATCTAGATACAATGATATACGATCTCAACTTATCCAAGGAAAAAACTATGGCGAGAATCTCTTTCTCAATGACAATATAGTTCCACTACGTGGCATCTAATGTACGACTAGCATAGTGAATGGCAAAAGGCACTCCATCCCTCCTCTATCCCAGCACGACCCCTACGATAAAATCTTTGGCATCCGTTATGATCTTGAATGGGAGAGAACAATCAGGTGGTTGGAGGACAGGAGCCTCGACAACTAGACTCTTGAGAGTCTCAAATGATGTAAGACACTTATCATCTACAATGAACTCAGTGTCTTTGGTCAGCAAATCAGCCAACGGTTGGGCGATCCTACTGAAATCATGAATGAATCGTCGGTAGAAACCGACGTGCCTCAGAAAAGACCGTAACTGTTGCAAGTTGGATGGTGGATTGAGTTTCCTGATGATATCCACCTTGGTCAGATCAACCTCCATGTCCCTTTTAAAGATGATATGACCAAGCACTGCCCCTTGAGTCACCATGAAGTGACTCTTCTCCCGAGATAGAACTAGATGGACCTCAATGAAGCGCTGAAGGATACGATCTTGGCAGTCAAGACAAGCATCAAACCCTTCACCATAGACCGAAAAATCATCCATGAAGGCCTCTAAGCAATCACCCACCATGTCCGACCCTTTGGAATGTCGCTGGAGTGTTACATAGACCAAAGGCCATCGGTCTAAAAGCATATGTTCCTAAAGGACATGTGAATGTAGTCTTGTCTTGGTCTTCGGGCGCAATGGACACCTGATTGTAGCCGGAGTACCCGTCAAGAAAGCATTAGTGACTCTTCCAAGCTAGCCTCTCTATAATATGATCAATAAAAGGTAGCGGGAAATGATCCTTCTTGGTGGCCTGATACAATCGTCTGTAGTTCACACAGACCCTCCAAGAAGTGGGAATCCGAGTAGCTATCTCCTCCCCAGACTCACTCACAACTATAATGATGCCCATCTTCTTGGGCACCACATGTAATGTACTAACCCACAAGGAGTCGGAGATGGGGTAGATAAAATCGGCGCTCCACCATTTCGAGATTTCCTTCATGACAACCTCTCGAAGGTTCGGGTTCAGCCATCGCTGGAACTCATGCGATGTCTTAGCCTCCTCTTCGAGATGGATATAGTAGGAGCATAGGGCCAGACTTATCCCCTGGAGATCAGCTACGCTCCATCCTATCGCCTTGCAGTTCCTTTCAAGAACCTTCATCAGACGAGATTCTTGCTCTCCAGTCAATTCTACTGAGATAATGACCAGGTATGTCTCATGCTCACCCGTAAGGAATCTATACTTCAGGAATGCAGCAAGGGATTCAAATCTAGGCAACTGGGAGCTGGAAAATCTGTTCTCTAAAAAGTATGAGTGAAGGCAACCAAATCTGCATGGGAGAACTCTCGCTGATCATGTAAAACTGGCAAGGACTGCTCTGCTGGTATATTTGTGCTCTGTATCGTATCAGTCTCCACCCTAGCTGCTGGCTCTTAGGAATCAGACACGATATCAATTCATCAAATTATGCCCAATCAATATCAGACTCCGAGCGATCTAAGTCTGAATCAAGAGAAATATCAACTACCTCACTATCCACAATGGGGTCTGCAGCCTCGAATGTGTCTCTATCAAGAGTGTGCTGTCTAAGATCTCCTCTGTTAGAATCTAGGAATCTGTGGTATATGAATGTGAGAGGATGGCTCATGAAATGGGATCAGACCAAGTGGCTTCATCATCAGTAATCACAAAATTGCACTCCTGTTGGACATCTCGCTCTGCCTCTGTCATCTGTTCTGAATCGTTATACTTCTCTGAGCATGTTTAATCTCTCGCTCTGGTCTCATAGATCATCTCTATTGGTATACTCTCGCCCTCGACGTGAAAGTACACCTTCCCGCTATCATGATCGGATACTGCCTTGGTGGTGGCCAAGAACGGGAATCCTAAAATGATGGGGGTATCGTTCATAGACTCTTGGATATCCATGTCCAATACAAAGAAGTCCATGGGGAATTATAGACCCTGAATTGTGACAACCACTTCCTTCAGAAACCCTTTCGACCTCTTGATAGATCGATCAACAAACTGAAGGACTGTCCTGCTCTGTTGAAGAGGGACAAACTCAAATCGATCGAGTAAGGCTGCCAGAAGTAGGTTGATGAAGAGCCGTTGTCTAATAGAGTCCGATCGAATCTCTGCTCATGGATGTGATATCTGACATAGAGAGCTCCTGCGTCTGGTCTCTTGGCTGGAAGATGATTCTGGATGCCAAAGCAGGTGGCCCTAGTGAGAACATGGATATCTGCATGGTGGTTCCTCTGTTGGACATGTGAGCCCATGGCGAGCCATTATGCAATAAATGTTATTGCAAATATCATTCCCTGATCTGAAATGAAGAATAAATAATTTTCATAATAGGTCCCTCTGTACAATTAGGGTTATGTACCATGGCTATCTTAATGATCATACAGCTGTTGATTCAATATATCAATCATAGAGGCTGGTGCTTGGATGAATATCTAAAGGGTTAGATTGAGGACTCATCAAGCACCGTCAAATGATTATTAAGATGTGATCTCCAGCCTGAGTAGGAGATGGCAATCCTTTCTCACATAGGTTGATATCTGACCGACCTCTTGATGCAGGTCCTCTGCATAGGAATAGAGATTCAGAGGTGTCAGATTAGTTAGGTCAAAGAGTTGACTTAACGAGATCGAGATAACCTAAGTCCTATGTTGAATGCTGTCACAGCATAGGCACACATCCTCTGACCGGAGACAGATGTATTGCTATATGTCTGAGTATGTACATTTGACAGACCAATAGGTTGATGACCTAACCAAGGTCTATACACCGACGCGTTGGTGTGCATATAAGGGCATATGAGTAATACGATCTCTCAAAGGGATCATACAGGTTCACTACTGAACCGAAAGACATGAGCTCACTCATGAGATATTGGGAAGAATTAAATTCCGTGCACGGTCGTCTTGCTTTGGAAGCTTGACTGAATTTGTAGGTCTGATATATACTTTTGGAAAGTATATGATCAAGACCTAGGTATGATATATGCTATTGGAAAGTATATGATCGATACCAAATCCCAATGATCAAATGAGAAACTTAGTGATCAAACCCTGAAGAAGACAGTGAAAAAAAATTGATCTTAATCTTCGGGTTGACCATGGTTCTTCCAGTATGCAGGATGTACAGGTATTGGGAATACCTGAAGGGTGATGTGATCATAAACGATTGTATATCCATGACGCTTCCATTCCGAGGGAGTGATGATACAGGTCTGGATTTTAGTGACTCCTTCCAGTAGAGAAGCAATCTGATCTTAGTCCAAGTGTTGGACATTGGTCTGAATGAGATTCAAATTCAATGAGAAAATTGGATTTGCAGTCTTGATTTAATCAAGCATCTGTGGGAGGTTCGTACGATCTGGATTTGAGACGAGATCTCAACATCCAAGTCACTATACGTGGAATAATACAATTGCCCTGTCCTTATCTCCAAGTATCTGCGGAGAAAGCACATTATTCTTGAAAGGGTTCAAGAATAATTCTTTTGATGAAATATCCAAGCAAGGACTTGATGATTAAATGAGATTTAATTATCAAGCTTAAATATGAATATGATTCATATTGTGAAAATGATTATCTAAGATAATTAAATGGGATTTAATTATCAAGGATTAAGAGAATGTGGATAACACTATCCATGATATATGTGTATTATAAATATGATTTATAATATACATATATAAGAGAGAGAATTTATGTGAATAGCATTTGTTGATTAATAATGTGGATTAGATTCACATTTATTAATTAATTGGAAATGCAATTTACTAACTAGTTTGGGTTGTGAATATGATTCACATAATATTCAATGGCATGATTGAAATATTCACAAATTAATTGGGAATTAATTTGGTGAATATTTTTGTGAATACAAAATTAATTAAGGAATAATAAGATAAATAAAAAGGAGCCAAAATTGACCACCATTCATAGGTGGCGTCACCCATGAATTGTTCATGGGTGACGCCCCCCAATTTTAGGGAGGTTGGTTGACTCCATTTTATTTATCACTTTATCTCTTAATTAGTTAATGTTAAATTAAATTATGTTGATAATGTTGCAACATTTTTTTAATTTAAATTAATGTTGTTGGTTTTAACCAACAACAATCATAGCCATTGATTTAGCATGGACCAAGCATAGCCCTTGGATCCATGTGTTCCATGGATTGAGATCCATTGGATCCTAAACTAGTATAAAAGGAGGGCTAGGGTAGCCTTTCCAAGTTACAACAACATTCTTGAGTTGAAGAACTCTACTCTCTCTCTCTCTCCCATTCTCGTGGGGTCTCCCTAATATTCAAGTGGCCGTCCACTTTGTGTATTAGGAAAGAGATCATTTTTTCTACGCCTCGACGCTTGGATCTTCGTCAAAGGATTGCGGGAAGGACGCGACTCATCATCGTGCCCGCAAGCACATTCTCCGTGGGTCGGACTTAAGATAGGAGGATCTCTACTTTGGGATCTCGCGATCACAACCACGCTTCAAGAGGTATTCCTTGTACTTTGTGGTTTGATGAAACGATCCGAGAAGTGTTCTCGTGATCATGTGTTTTCATCTTTAAAGTTAAAAATTTTAATTTCCGCTGCATCTAGCATCTAGTACGACTAGTTGCTCCGATTGCATACGATGCGATCGACACGCTTCCGTGATGTGCTTGAGGATTCTCAATATCCTTCAAGTGGTATCAGAGCCAGGTTGAATATGGTTTTGGATATGATCCATAGACCTTAGACGATTTGGTTCTTGAAAGGGTTGCGAAATTTTTACTGCATTTCAATTTTCGCACCTCTGTATAATTGAATTTTTCGGCACTGTTTAAAATATTTAAACACGAAATTTTTAATTGGATTTTGTTCCCCATTAATTAAGGAAACCATAGGACTTGAGTTTACTAAATTTGGACTTCACTTGCTCAAGATATGGTCTTTTGAATATGTCTATATTCACTGTTGCGGGAACTGCGGATTTGAACGTGATTAATGAGATAATTACGGTTTTAATCCTCCTTGAAATGCGTGAATTATCACTTGGGTTCTTTAATAAATCAAATAGGCAATCTTTGGAAACTGAGTTTGCATTTTTTGGATTTAAATTGATCAAGATAAGTTAATTTTAGTGATTGGGGGTCACTGCTGGAAATTAACAATTTTGATCTTGAACCTTGTGATATGTCATTCAATTATCATGATGAAAATTAATTGTTAATTTTCTGGAATAATTAGTGATACATATTTGTGAAATATTTAAAGAGATAATTATTTCATTGAATGACACTTGCCTAAACCACAATGATTAGATATTAGATCTTGATCATTGGTTCATCAACAAACATTGCTTTAATGAAAACCATAGTTTATCCTACAATTGTTGTAGGACAACTTTTACATGAAAAACCCTTTTGCTTGAATAGGATTGGGGATTTGTCTAGCAAATCTCCTTATAATCAAAAATGTTTTGATTTATATTATATGGTATAATTTCGGTTGAAAAACCGATGAACATCTCAAAGTACATGATGGTCTATCTGGTATTATCCTTTCCCGAGGCGGATGTGGTGCCTAGTCGGAGAGCATTGGGGTCGCGGGTTGCAACGTATGTGGTCCGTCCCACTCTCATCGGTACTGGCCATGACAGCGGGTAGGGACTGTATAATACCGGAGACAGACAATGTGTATTTTTCTAATTATTAAAATTTGAATAATACGTACTTTGAGTATATACCTACTAGTCAAGTAAAAGACATGTTTGTTGATTAATGATTGGATTGATGATTAATTTAATGTGATTAAATTAATTATATCCAATAAACACTCTATCATGAATAGATGTGTATTTCCCTTGGAAGAATTAATTATGTGAATGTGATTCACGATAATTAATTATAAAATTTGAATATGAGGTGGAGGATCACATAAGTGACATCCATGGTCTCCCGTCAAGGCAAAGGATTTCATCGCCAGTTGTTGTGTATAGGAGACGCCTGTCCGAAGTGACAGATCCTGTACATGATTTAATTGGATCGGGTTCTTTGCTTCTCGAAAGAGTAAGGCCGTATACGTAGTGACCCCAATATCGGGTCCTCATATTATTGGGGCGATATTGGATTGCATATAGCGAGTATTAAGCCTGTTGACGGTTGGTTCAATTAATGACGGGTCAACATCATCTTAAGGGTGGTGGGCCCGGGTGTTAAAGACCGAATTGGGAGATGCAAGTTGGACTTGCAAGGCGGAATGTGTTCCCGCTTCTTTTTATCTGAGTTGTAGGTTCTCATATTATTGGGATGCAATGAGGATAGGAAAGGAGATCCCAGATCTTGTTTGAGATATAATGGTAAGAATATCTCTTACATTGAAAGTGATTAAGGGAATGAACTTTCAGTGTTGACAAGGCAAGACAACTTTGATATAAAAATTCCTAAATCAAAGTAAAACATGTATATATTATATATATACCCTTATGCAAATTTCTTATTTCAGATAATCCTTCATTAAACCCACTCAATGTTATACTCAATGATAACCAGTAAAAATATCTTGGATTGGACTCATGATCCAGATATTGTACTTGCAATTGGACACATAATGTATGTCGTTGCAGTGTGCAAGTCCCCTCAACATAATGAGGAAGGGAAATTAAATAAGACAATAAGACATCACCTTAGGGTTTGTATGTCTCTATAGTCTTGATCTTTCATCGAGTGTACTTTGGAAGTGACATGTCGATGGTGATCGTAATTGTCGAATAATCCTTATAAAATAGAAGAAGATATTTTGGCATACAAATGTGCTCTAGACATTTAATCATGAATGACATGGTTCTCTGCATTATGCAGAATGGTGGCTCGAAAGAGATGATGTATTCAAAATGTTTGAATACCTACCTGTACCTAAGTCTCTAAGAGTTAAGATGTATGTAGATATGATGAGTGTCATCATTCTACTGTCTATACTCAAGTCATTCATGAAGCTTCATGATATTCATATTGTATGAATTTAATGAAGCATGTATAAATGTTGAAATGCTCTTACATTGAATTCTTTTGAATTTAACATAAGAGATCCTTAGTCTTAAACAATGGTTGTTTATAGATTAAGAGAGTGCAGTGGAAGCATGGGTCGGACCCGAGTAAGAAGGAAAGTCAAAGAGTTGACCTACTTCTGTGACTTCCATATGACATCCAAAGAGTTGGATGAATGCCAATACTGCAATAAGTTGATGTGTTGATAGTATGACTATCAAAATCTGTCTAAAATCCTTAGTGAAGGACTCAGATAGAGCATCAGAATAATCTACATATAATCATTGACTCTGACTTTCTTATTTCATAAGATAAAGTCTAACAATTGTATCCCAATCTTCTAATAACATTTGCAATTGGTTGCATGTATATATTAGAAGATTAGAAATTTGATCTTAAGGTTTAGTAATCATCTACATGGATATTGCTGTAATTGTTGCAGCAATCTCTGTTGGATAGATAGACTTCATATTCTCAGTGGGAGAGCCCTTAGTCTTGGAGAATGTCTCTATGACCTAGATAGTAGAATACACTCATTGTTTGTTACTAAATGTTGGAAATAAACATGAATTCTGAGATAGAACTATCATAAAGAGTTATGATGGAAATATTTCAGATAGTAATCTAACATCTAGTGGACTCCACAAAATTAAAAATTAATGAATGGTTCATTAAGATTTCTAATACTGAAAATAAAACCTTATAAGATCAATAGGAGGATGAAGATCATTTGACAATGATCTGGCATCAAGCCTTGGATATTTGTCTATTGATTTGATCAATAGACTAGTAAGAGATGAAACTTTAGAATGTCTAAAATTTCAAATCTTACATACTTATGAATATTGTATTCGAAGTAAAATGTCCAATACACCCTTCTCTGAGAATGATGTTAGATGTCGAGGTATTCGGGATCTCATACATATTGATGTATGTGGATCATTTATATCATAGTGAACATTATGGATATGTGATATCTATTGATGGTTATGTATGATATGAGATTTCTTCTTTTCACCTGAGAAACCTTTGAAATGTTCAAAGATTTCACAATTTTTGGTTTAGAACCAAAGTTTGGAGAAAGATGAAATGAATTTGATCTAACCTAGGTAGCTTGTACCTGCTAGATAAAATTCAAAGAATACCTTATGGAGATATGAATACCATTTCTATCTCACTCCTCCTGACACACCTAAACTCAATGGAGTTATAGGGAGATACAATTGGATCATGTGTGACATGATTTGATCAATGATAAATTTTAGCATAATTATCCCTTAGTTTCCAGGTATATATGTGTAGTAGAGACTACAATATATATCCTTAATAAGGTTCCATGGATGTAAGCTGGAATCTAGAACTTGAGAGTGCTACTTCATTAGGAAAATAAAGTATGGTATTGGATACCTACTTTATGACCTTGAGATTCTTAAAAGATCTCATCTCTGAGGATGTGATTCTTGGAGGATTGAGACTCTTGAGAATCAAGATGAAAATGAAGTAAAGGAACTCATTTAATCTTGAGAAGATAATGAGGCTCCTGAAATCGGAAACTAAAAGGACAATTAAAGATGAAACATTAATACCTCTTCAAATGAGTTTGAGGATGTATTCCATGTGTCAGCAGAGTCTGACAATGATCGGACTTCATGTGATGAAGCTCCTAAAGATCATGACATGGAAAGATGGATATTAGCAATAAAGTCTAAAGTAGACTTCATATACAAATGTTGTATATGGACCCTCGAGGATCCACCTATAAGGGTTAGACCCATTAAGGTGTAAATGGATCTTCAAGAGAAAGGGAACCTGATGAGAAGGTAGAGACCTTCAAAGCTCGGTTCGTAGCCATGAGCTACACACCGGAAAAGAAGACATTGCTTGCAATGGGACTTGCTCTTCGGTAACCATTCTTAAAATCATCAGAATATTGCTAACCTTAGCTACACAACTTGACTATTGCATCTTTAGGTTGTAATTCAAGATTGCATTCCTCTAAGAATACCTCTCTGAGGATATTCACATGAAGTAGCCCCATGGCTTCATGATTTGGGAAAGTAAGCTGTGAAAGCTAAAGAAATCCATCTATGGACTCAAATAAGCTTCTTGTAGTTGGAACATCATATTTGATGAAATCATACGTGTTATGATTTCAGATAGAATCTTGATGTACCATGTGAAGCTTAGTGGGAGTGCCATTGTGTTCATCGTGCTAAATGTAGATAACATCCTAATCATTTGGAATGATATAAGGATGATAATAAGTGTTTTATAGACTGGCTATTCCATACCTTGAGATATGATCTCAAGAATACCTCTTAGATCTTAGTTCTGAAGTTGCTCAGAAGCAAAGAAAAGAGGGTATTGGGACTGTCACATTTGTAGTATACCTTGGACATATTCCATTTTTGGAAATTCCAAGAAAGGCTTTCTTACCTTAAGATTTGGTACTAACCTATCTAAAGGGATAGCACCTCAAAGAGTTGAGGAAGTGAATGCTAGAACTGCTTGCACTGGTGCATCAGTTACGGAAAGCTAAGTGTTTGCTAGATGTGTACGAAAGACAGATATCTGCCATGCAGTGGGAGTAGTAAAGTGTTACTAATCCTACTATGGAGAGAAAACACTTGATTGCAGTAATAACAAAATCTTCAAAGATGACAAGGCTTTAGAGATGGTGATCTCTAAGTCTTATCTTCAAGAGCTTAAGACTTTATAGATAGAGATCTAAAAGGTCTTAACTGTAGATACCTTGAGAGATAGTGATCTCCCGGAATAAGGGTATTCTAATAAGGATTATGGAAATACTGGTTATAATAGTTATTAAGCAATAGTGTCAAAGACACTATAACTGCTTTGACTAGATTGAGTATTGGTTGCATTAGACGCAACATTCGCATTGGATGCGAGCACTGTTACCTAGGGATATGCAAGTGCCGTAAAAGGACTTGGCATAGTCTTTTGGGAACAGAGTGACTGATCAGCTTACCTAGCTATTTCTAAATAGACTATGATTGTCACATGAGTGTGGGTTTATATGATTAGCCCATTAATGGCTCTTTGGGCTAGTGGGAGATTGTTGGAATGTGAGCCCACGACGAGCCATTATGCAATAAATGTTATTGCAAATATCATTCCCTGATCTGAAATGAAGAATAAATAATTTGCATAATAGGTCCCTCTGTACAATTAGGGTTATGTACCATGGCTATCTTAATGATCATACAGCTGTTGATTCAATATATGAATCATAGAGGCTGGTGCTTGGATGAATATCTAAAGGGTTAGATTGAGGACTCATCAAGCACCGTCAAATGATTATTAAGATGTGATCTCCAGCCTGAGTAGGAGATGGCAATCCTTTCTCACATAGGTTGATATCTGACCGACCTCTTGATGCAGGTCCTCTGCATAGGAATAGAGATTCGGAGGTGTCAGATTAGTTAGGTCAAAGAGTTGACTTAACGAGATCGAGATAACCTAAGTCCTATGTTGAATGCTATCACAACATAGGCACACATCCTCTGACCGGAGATAGATGTATTGCTATATGTCTGAGTATGTACATTTGACAGACCAATAGGTTGATGACCTAACCAAGGTCTATACGCCGGCGCATTGGTGTGCATATAAGGGCATATGAGTAATACGATCTCTCAAAGGGATCATACAGGTTCACTACTGAACCGGAAGACATGAGCTCACTCATGAGATATTGGGAAGAATCAAATTCCGTGCACGGTCGTCTTGCTTTGGAAGCTTGACTGAATTTGTAGGTCTGATATATACTTTTGGAAAGTATATGATCAAGACCTAGGTATGATATATGCTATTGGAAAGTATATGATCGATACCAAATCCCAATGATCAAATGAGAAACTTAGTGATCAAATCCTGAAGAATACAGTGAAAAAAAATTGATCTTAATCTTCGGGTTGACCATGGGTCTTCCAGTATGCAGGATGTACATCTATTGGGAATACCTGAAGGGTGATGTGATCATAAACGATTGTATATCCATGATGCTTCCATTCCGAGGGAGTGATGAAACAGGTCTGGATTTTAGTGACTCCTTCCAGTAGAGAAGCAATCTGATCTTAGTCCAAGTGTTGGACATTGGTCTGAATGAGATTCAGATTCAATGAGAAAATTGGATTTGCAGTCTTGATTTAATCAAGCATCTGTGGGAGGTTCGTACGATCTGGATTTGAGACGAGATCTCAACATCCAAGTCACTATACGTGGAATAATACAATCGCCCTGTCCTTATCTCCAAGTATCTGCGGAGAAAGCACATTATTCTTGAAAGGGTTCAAGAATAATTCTTTTGATGAAATATCCAAGCAAGGACTTGATGATTAAATGAGATTTAATTATCAAGCTTAAATATGAATATGATTCATATTGTGAAAATGATTATCTAAGATAATTAAATGGGATTTAATTATCAAGGATTAAGAGAATGTGGATAACACTGTCCATGATATATGTGTATTATAAATATGATTTATAATATACATATATAAGAGAGAGAATTTATGTGAATAACATTTGTTGATTAATAACGTGGATTAGATTCACATTTATTAATTAATTGGAAATGCAATTTACTAACTAGTTCGGTTTGTGAATATGATTCACATAATATTCAATGGCATGATTGAAATATTCACAAATAAATTGGGAATTAATTTGGTGAATATTTTTGTGAATACAAAATTAATTAAGGAATAATAAGATAAATAAAAAGGAGCCAAAATTGACCACCATTCATAGGTGACGTCACCCATGAATTGTTCATGGGTGACGCCCCCCAATTTTAGGGAGGTTGGTTGACTCCATTTTATTTATCACATTATCTCTTAATTAGTTAATGTTAAATTAAATTATGTCGATAATGTTGCAACATTTTTTTAATTTAAATTAATGTTGTTGGTTTTAACCAACAACAATCATAGCCATTGATTTAGCATGGACCAAGCATAGCCCTTGGATCCATGTGTCCCATGGATTGAGATCCATTGGATCCTAAACTAGTATAAAGGGAGGGCTAGGGTAGCCTTTCCAAGTTACAACAACATTCTTGAGTTGAAGAACTCTACTCTCTCTCTCTCCCATTCTCGTGGGGTCTCCCTAATATTCAAGTGGCCGTCCACTTTGTGTATTAGGAAGGAGATCATTTTTCTACGCCTCGACGCTTGGATCTTCGTCAAAGGATTGCGGGAAGGACGCGACTCATCATCGTGCCCGCAAGCACATTCTCCGTGGGTCGGACTTAAGATAGGAGGATCTCTACTTTGGGATCTCGCGATCACAACCACGCTTCAAGAGGTATTCCTTGTACTTTGTGGTTTGATGAAACGATCCGAGAAGTGTTCTCGTGATCATGTGTTTTCATCTTTAAAGTTAAAAATTTTAATTTCCGCTGCATCTAGCATCTAGTACGACTAGTTGCTCCGATTGCATACGATGCGATTGACACGCTTCCGTGATGCTCTTGAGGATTCTCAATATCCTTCATCCTCTTCTTCCTGTGAATGGTAGTCTTCTCTCTAAGGTTCCTCTTGAAGAGAGGGATGTGCTCAAGGGCCTCCTGTAGAGTCAGCTGAATCTGGAATCTATTTATCATATGTTGGTTGAAGTCTAACTGCTGAGATTTTTTGGATTTTCTTTTTTATTTACCATAGCCAAGAGGAGTGCTTGAGGGAGGGGGATGATTGGGCCCTCCTCAGATGGAGGGCTAGGAATGGGTCCCTGCTGTTGAGATGAAACAGAATCCATACAAATATCTCCAGGCATCGCAGATGGACTCGCAAATAAAGAACACTTTCCTTTATTATTTTTTTGATTTTTCTAAATAGTATTGAGATACAGAAACCAAAGGAAATGCAACGGGAATAGAAGGGTGGCCTCAGTACCACCCACGATATCTGGAACTGCGGCATCAACACCGCTCTCTAGCTCAACATCAGAAAAATTGGTGGCATCAACACCACCTCATGCATCTGGTGAACCGATGGTCTCAGTACCATCGGCTGGATCTACATCCTTGGTAGCGTCAGCACCACCGTCATCATCATCATCATGAACGTCATCAACACCGCTCCCCTCCACATCTCACGCTCCTGATTCTGCATGGTGTCATCGCTCAGACGAGGCATCGTTGGCTGGCATCCTATCGCTCCTAAGTGTAACTAAGTCGGCATCAAAAGTATATGAAGCAATATCACCCAAAGAATCACTAGGAGTGGTGGTCTCTGTGAACTGTACCTGCTCATACTTCCTCTTCAGGCTGTTCAGATTAAGCTCAATCTGAGCGGGTATGGAAGCCTTGCCCTTCACTATCTCCCTCATCTCCTGACAGAACTTGTCCATCTCCTGTCAAAAAGTGGCCTGCTGCTCAGAAACAAGGCGGGCAAAGTTGTCAATTGCTGGATTCTCATAGGCTGGCCCATGAGAATTGGACATGTTGCCTCTCTTTAAGTGAGGCTTCTCCTGGGAAGGAAGATGAGGATACTGGTGACAATACTGCTGAGGCTGCTGCTACTACCTCCACGGCTGTCCCTGCTGGTAGGCACGAGAACCCTGCTGGTAGTGTGGTTGTGGCTATGGGAACTAGTGCTGCTGCTGCTGTTGGCTATACTGCCCACCCTAAAATGGAGGTCTTTACTGGGAAGAGGCACCTCCGGCTGACCAACGAAATTCGGGATGATCTCAGCGGATCCCAGGCTGAGGTCGGTCGTACCAAATCCCGTTGACGTCCATCAACGGCTCCTGCTCGTAAGGGGGTGGGGGAAGGACCGCCATGGGTTGATCCTGATGATACACCACCGTATGAGTGTCCTGTGACGGTGGTGGCTGGAAGTACTACTGGTGCAGCAGCTGGAATGACTTCGCCTGAACATGCGGAACCTGTCTGTGCTGGCTGGAGTGCTAGGTCGAGTTGTTGTTGCTGGTGTCAGCCCGTGACCTGAGACGGGGCTGAGAAGCCATCTGTACCTCCTGGAGACACGTGATCTGGGTCTTCATGTCACTCAGCATCTGTGCCATCTGATCCATATGTGACATACCCTAGCACTGCGTCTTCTGAATGAGCTCAATGCGGTCCAACTTCTCGCTAATGATACCCATATCAGCAGCGGATGATTCTACCTGTGCTTTGGCTGCTGATGAAGTGGAAGGGCCTGCATCGATCCATGCAATCCTCTAGTAGGACGCAACCTGTGGATGGGGCTTCACCTGAGTGTAGATTCGGGTCTGGGACATGACAGTGTAGTTCTTATCCATCTCCTCATAGATATCCCAGAACTAATCCCCGTCCTTTGCAAAATAGGATCCCCCATAAGATGCGTTCACGAGCCCCTACAACTTCGGTGTCAACCCAGAACAGAAACTCTACACTAAGTTGGGCTTGGATATGTCGTGATGTGGACACCGGTTGATCATCTCTCTGAATCGGTCCCATGCTTAATGAAATTGCTAGTTAGGATGCATGGAGAAGTTATTGCCCCAAATTCACCTACATAGCACAGAGCTGATGACCGTAAATGTTCCGTCTATTATCTTGTCTATTTTATTAGGTGATAATCTAGTCTTTCTGAGTTGTTAAGCGAGATGGTAGGAACCCAATGCTCTTAACTGACCGTCCCGCATAAAAGGTTGATAGTCTGCCAAGAGTTCAGGTATGGCTCTATCCTAGTGTGCGCTTCACTCTCTCGCTCATCCAAACCAAACATGGAGGGGATTGCTCTCCCAAGATAATTTTTTCGATGAGTGTCTTTTACGATCAAGTATGTTTAGCAGTCCCAAATTTATGGTTTTTCTTTTTAGGTCTTTTTCAATAGAAAGCAATGCCTAACGAAATTTTCGATCTCCTAATTATTTTAAGTCCAAAACAGAGGAAGAAATCGAAAAAGCCGATGCGCGATCAAACACGATGATGCGTGCAGAGTAAGAAATGCGTACCTGACTCCAGATCTCTACATGCAAGGTGATCCGCACATAAATTTAAATACAGAAATAAAACCACCTATATGATGCAAGAAGAAATCGTCCGTAGACGAAGCAATTTCTACACGAGAAGAACAATAGCTAGCTAATTAGACTAAGTCCAAAGTCTGATTTTGGGAACCACTCTGTGCCCGCCACAATGGGTCCTGCCAGCGCTCTATGTGGTTCCTCACACCACGTGGACTCGAGCCTAATTAAATTAACTTTTTCTTGTGATTTAATAAATAAGGTCCAATTAATGATATATAGGTGCAATCAGATAATTAGGGTTGGGCCTTAATTAATTATGCCACAATCAATGAAATTCCTAAGTCTAGGAGCCAAATCCATCGAGAATCAGACATGAAGTAAAAGCGATAAAACAACAAAACCAACGAAAAACGCGATGAGGTCCCCCGAGCACACCGGTGCTCGGTGAAATAGATCCCGATAGGCCAAGTCCAAAGTCTGAGTCCCTGTATTATTACAACAATAATCAAGCTAAAAGTTCTAAACTACTCAAATCTGCAAAATCTTCTGCTCCCTCTCTCCTACGCTCTACCTCCACGTCGCTCGGGTGCACCGACACTCCTATGAATGTTGCCTTCGCTCGTCGGGCCCTCGCAAGACAGAGAGAAACAAAAGATATGTCATATCACAGTGATGAAAAATATAACAAATACTTATGAAGCAGAAAATCAAACAAGCAAAGAAAACCGACTACTAAGCCATGCTCCCCGGCAACGGTGCCATTCTGATGATGCGCAGATGCAACTCGGGTTAAGGAATATCTAGGGTCGTTGCGACCCGAATCACATTGCGCAATCAACAAGAAAAAAATCAGACCACCAACGAAATCAATTAAACAATCAAACACAAGGCAAGCACTGTTGCTAGTTTATTTAACCAGATATTGCTACCAGGGTCAATCACAAGGAACACGGAATGACAAGTCTACGAGGTAGCCAGGTAATCAAGAAAATGAAGTAATTTTGGTGGTTTTTAATTTTCAATTTTTCATGCATTTATAAGAAAAAAATAAAGGAAAATCAAAAATCAACTCCCAAGCAATTATTTAGAGTTTCGAAAATAATAAAATATTTAAAACATAAATATTTTTATATTTTTAAAATATTCAAATGTTTTTGTGAATTTTATGGGGTTTTTCTACTTTTTAATTAATTTTCTAAAAATAAATGAAGGCCAAAAATAGTGAGCAATGTACAACCAAGATATAAAAGGCAAATTAAAAATATTTAAAGTGCCTATAAAATCTTAGCAGTAATTTTATGTGAAACTATAAATAAAAACCTACCTATAGAACTTGGAAATACATTTTTTGTTTTTTTATGAATTTTTACTGATTTTTATGAGATTTTTAGTCTTTATTTAGGTTTTAGTGATTTAATAAAATGAAATAGAACAAAACTCACATAGAAATTAAAACAAAACAAAACCAACACTCAAGATTTTTTTGGAATTTTTTAAGGCATAATATTTTTAATGGATTTTTCAAAACAAACAGAGACACTTTTTAAGGTTTTTGAATTTTAGAAAATACCAAATAAGATAAAAATTGGTCAAAAAATTACTAAAAATTCTACACAGTAGTAGGAGCCACGTGTAAAAATTTCAGTTTTTGGAGTAATTTCGATATTTATTTGATTAAAAACAAAACACATAAGTAACATAGACCTAATTGCAAATTATTAAAGTTTCAGAACCAAGAAATAACAAGAAATAAAAGCTCAGGGTCAAATGTGCAAAACGTCCAAATCCACATGTGGACCGCAAGTGAACCAGGTACGTAAGGGTATAAATGCAAAGCCTATTAATAAAGATTCATTTATTAGCAACCATAAAGTGCAAGACTAATCATGCAAATAACCAGAAAAGCACGTGGCGAATCACATGATACACAAATGCGAGGACTGGAATGCAAATATAAGAAACTACGAGGGTTGATATGCAAAAAGGTCTAATTGTATATTTATCTTACAGACTAAAATATAAACTAAAAGAAACACAAGATTAAAGGAGCAATATACCCATGGAGGCACATGAGAGGAGCGTGGAGTGATAGGTGTCGTGCGTTGATAGGGCGTGATCGTACGGCTCTGGCGCGCCAAATATGAGGTGTCTGCTGGTCGGGGGCGTGGTTGGTACAGGACCGTTAGATCTAACATCTAACGGTTTGACACCTCTAGAGGATGAATGGCTGGGATGAAGTCTGGACGGTGGTGGTGATCCAACGATGGAGGAGACATCTGGATGAACTGCGTATGGGCAAACTTCGCTGGACCCAAGGATCGAATCCTCGGCTCCGATGAAGGATTTGAAGGCACCGGTGGAATCGTGGGCCTCCTCCGCGTAATGACCGGTTCTGATGGAGACTCCAACGATTTGATCGATGAGGCAGCATTGGTGACCTGAAGCTACTCTGACGAGGATGGGCGAAGGTGATCTGGAGGGTCTGACTCGGAGCTACACTTTAGTCGGGATTATTAGGTCTAAAAAGCAAAGAAGCGGTGGTGAATGGGGTTGGTCTCCGGCGGTCGCGAGAGATGGAAACCTCGAGCTTAATCTCAACGTGATGATCGAGTCTCAGGGTGATCAGGGTACGTAAGGAGATGGAGGGTGAGCGTGTGAGTCAATCTAGACAGATATATGAGGTGACGAAGCTCCGACCGGTTGGTCGAAGACGGCGGAGCATCAACGACGATAATTGCAAGGATTGTATTAATGACAGAGCTAGGAAAGATCAAAGGGGTACCTGTCCGAGCATGATCCTGGCCTCCAGGAGATGTGGAAGGAGAGGTTGTGGCCTAAACCACGCTGCGTTAGGCGAAGGAGGCTTCTCGCGACGGTTCTCCGACCACGATTGGTGAGCTACGGCTACACGATACCAATCCGACCACCGAAGGTGTCCTTAGACTGTTGCCACTACGAGTAAGGAGTCTAGGGTATCAGGAAGGGGTACGACACAAGCTAATGAGCTGGGGAGGCGAAAGAAGCTTTTATAAAACATCCCAAGTAGCTAGAAGAATAGGGTTGAGGCGCGCGAACCGAGGGCAGGATCCCTAAAGATGCTTATGGGTGTGGGTCATGGATCCTCCCTTTCTAATCGGAGCCTCGAAGTGAAGAAGATGGTGATTAGATCAGTTCTAGGAAATTTGGATAAGAGAGGGCAAAAACTGGATCCGAACGGAAGAGAATCCAGGGGGTAGTTGACCGGAGTCAACAATCCTCCCTAGACCAATCAGAAAATAGCATTTACAAAAAGATTTATAAATTCAATAAAAATAGTAAATTAATTTAAATTAAAAAGTGTGTAAAATAAAAAAATGTTTGTAATTTTTTAAACTCTTATTTTGTGATTTATTTATTTTTATGGAAAATAAATTATGTTATAGACAGTATAATGTATTATATACATGTATAAAATACCTATGAATTATGTACATTTATTTTTATTATTTTATTTTTGCAAAAATACCCTAATTTAATATTTTATTTATTTAAAATATGATATTTGGAGTATAAAATAAATTTTGTTTATTTTTATTAGTTATTTACAAGTATGAAATAAATAAGGAAGGATACACGTATACATGTATTATATACAAGTGAGAGAGAGAATTTTATTCTATTTTTATTTTATTTTTCTTATTTTTATTTTATTTTTAGAAATATATACAAGGAAGGTAAGTACATATTTTTATATTTATTTTTGTAAAAAAATTGTATGCACATATGGTACATATATACAATGTGAAGTGGCCCTATCTCTCTCTACCTATTTTATTTGGCGATCAGGCCAATACTTGGCCCTCTCTTAGGTTTAGGTCACTCAGTATTACTTCCTTCTTTTAATTTTATTCTTTATTCTCTTATTTTTTCACAAATACATGTTATTTATGATATATTAATGCATGCATGCTTATTGCTAAGTTATTGTATTTACAACTATTTACATGATGCTTTGCGAAGATAATTAGCTAAAATAAAAGAATAAAGAGTGATGAATGAGGATTCATCAATTCTTCTGGAGTCTTTGGGTTTGTATACTAATCCTTCGAAAGTAAATAAGAGATGCGCTCAGTGGATAGGACAAGATCCAAATTTCGGATCCAATCTAAATAATTTGGTTCGGTCAGATGATTGACCTCCAAAACCCTTCTGACAGGGTTCATGGACTTCATTTTTTGAAATTAAGAATGCAATATATTAGAACATATAAATAATTATATTTATTTTTATTAAGGAGTTTTAATTCAAATTAGTCTTGCCTTTTCAACTTTGAAAGTTCATTCCCTTATTCACTTTCAAAGCAAGAGATATACTTACTACTATATCTCTAGGAAGAACTGGGATCTCCTTTTTACCTTTGTCACATCCCAATAATATGAGATCATATGACTCCCATAAAGAGAAGCGGGAACACAATATGCCTTGCAAGTCCAACTTGCATTTCCCAATTCAATCTTTAACACTCAGCCTCACCACCCCTAAGGTGATGTTGATCCGTTCTTAATTGAACCAACCATGAACAGGATTAGTACTCGCTATGCGCAATCCAGTATCTCCCCAATAATATGAGGACCCAATATTGGGGTCACTACGCATACGACCTTACTCTTTCGAGAAGCAAAGATCCCGATCCAGATGCACGTGTATACATGAGCTGTTACTTCGGATAGGCGTCTCCTGCGTACGATCCCTGACGACGAAATCCTTTGCCTTAACAGGAAACCATGGATGTCACTTATGTGATCCTCCACCTCATATTTAAATTTTATTAATTAATTATCATGAATCACATTCATATAATTAATTCATACAAGGAAAATACATATCTTCTCATAATACAGTTTTTTTAATTGGATATAATCAATTTAATAACATTAAATTAATTATCAATCCAATTTAGTCAACAAACTTGATTATTTCTTGAATGGATGGTATACACTCAAAGTGCGTATTATTCGAATTTTAACAATTAGAAAAATATGCCATGATCTTTCCTGCATTATCCCATCCCTACCCGTTGTGATGGCCAGCATCGATGGGAGTGGGACAAACCACATATGATACAACCTGCTACACCAACGCTCCATGACTAGACACCATATCCACCTCGGGAAAGGATAATGCCAAATTGATCATTGTGTACTTGATATGATAATTGGTTTTTAAGCTGAAGTTATACAAATAGTAATAATCAAAACCATTTTGACTATAAGAAAATTTACTAAACAAATTCTCAATCCTAATCAAGCAAGTTTGTTTGTTGATTCTGTAACCAATTGCGATCTAGGTCATATTTAATCAATTATTGATTAAGGCAATGTCGATAAATAAATAATTATCATCAAATATTTTTCCAAAATTATTACAGGAAATTAAATATTAATTTGACTAATTGACAATCATATGGTTCTTGATTAGGAATGTTATTTCCAGCAGTGACCTCCACTTACTAAAATTAATATATCTCAATCAAATTAAATCCATATTACGCAAAATAAGTTTCCAAAGTTTTATAATTTTAATTTGAAACATAACACAAGTGATTAGAATGCATTTATAGGCGTTTCAAATCTGTAATTAACTCTTTAATTATGTCAAGATTTGCAGTCTCCGAAACAGTGGATACATGTTCATTAAAATGATCATAACATGAGAAAACAGAATCCAAACTACACAAAATCAAATCCAATGGTTTCTTTTTTTAATGGGTAACATAATACAATGATTATTTCATACTTAAACATTTTAAACAGGGTCTAAATTATTCACTAAACAGAGATGTGAAAATGAAATGCGACCAAACTTTCGCAAACCCTAACGAACCCAAGTCGTCCTGGGTTTATGTATCGAATCAAAATATCCAACATAAGGCTCTATACCACTTGAAGGATATGGAATGATCCTTAAGCCCATCATATAAGTGTGATGATTGTATCATTGCGATCGAGAACGACTACTCACACTAGTTGTTCGATGCAACGGAATTTAAAATTTTCATGCGATGAAACCACATGATCTAAGAACGATTCTAAGATCATTTAATCTAAACCACATAATAGATAAAGGATTACCTCCCTTAGCATTTTTGCGATCGAGCCTCTAAGAAAAGAGACCAACTGTCTCAAGTTCGATCTACGGAGGAGACATTTGCAAGCGTAGGGATGAGTAGCGTGTTCCTCGCAATCCAAGATGTTGATCCAAGCAAAAGAACTCCTGATCTCTTCGTACAAGATCATGCATCTTATTTACGAGTGAAACACACCAAAGAAGATGGAGAAGGGTCGTCAAGGCAGCAGCACAACGGCGAAGCGACGACGACTTCTTCCCTCTAGGGTTAGGTGGATGACCACCAATGGAGAGAGAGGGAGAGAGGGCAAGAGAATGAGAGATAAGAAGAGAGCTTGTTGTGAACTTGTAAACTTAAGAAGAGCAGGCCTCTTCTTATATATGGTTTTTGGGGTCCATGGATCACAATCCATGGACCACACAAAATCAATGGATAAGATTGATTTTTGTTTCTTTCAATGGTCATGGTCTTGTTGTAAAAACACAACAACAATTAATTTAATTTAAATTAAATATGTTTGATAAATAAATATAATTTAATCCTAAATTAAATCAATTAATAATGGATATAGTGGAAAGGAGATTCTCTCCTTCTATATAGGAGGGGTGGGCAGCCACCCTTTCCTTGTAGGAATTCATGGTCGTCCCTTCTTCTATTAGGAAAGGGAGATTTCCAATGCAATCTCCATGATTGCATGATTCTATGTATCTTCAATATTTACAACAATTGTTGTAAAATATTCTACAAAATAATTCATTATTATTTTGTGAATATTGCAATCTGGTCATTGGAAATTTGTGAATCACATCCATACCTAAAATAAAATGTGATTTACATTTTCAATGAATTATCCAAAGTGAATCCAATTCACACCAATAATTTATCAACAAATATAAATCATAATTATCTCTCTCTCTAATACATTACATTATAAATCACATTTATAATATATTATTAATATTTGGATATTACCATCCACATTATTCATATCCAAATGATTAAATCACGTCTAATCATATTGGATAATCATTCTCATGAACTCAAATAATATGAATGAAGTTTAGATTACTAATGATAAATAAATCATATTTAATTATCCATTTCTCAATGCTTAGATATAATTCAACTATGGAATTATTCTTGAACCCTTTCAAGAATAATGTATCTTCTCCGCAGATACTTGGATATAAGGACATAGCGATTGTATGTTCCATTTAGACTTGAATATTGAGATCATATCTCAAATATAGATCTCATGGACCTCTCATAGATGCTTGATTAAATCAAGACCGTAAATCTAATATTCTTATTGCATCTGAATCTCATTCAGATCGATGTCCAACACTTGGATCAAGATCAGATTACTTCTCTACTAAGAGGAGTCACTAAAATCCAATCTTGTTTCATCACTCCCTCGGAATGGAAGCGTAATAATTATACAATCGTTTATGATCACATCACCCTCAGGTATTCGTAATACATGTACATACTGCAGACATGAAGACCTATGATAAACCCTGAAGATATAGATCTATTTTGCACTGTCATCTTTAGGGTTTTATCATTAAATTTCTCACTCTTGGTCATAGGGAGTCAGTATCGATCATATGCTTTCCCAAAGCATATATCATACCTTCAAATTCTTATCATGCTTCCAAAGCATATGAACATGCATGGAATTTGATCGATACCAATACCTCATGAGTGAGCTCATGTCTTCTGGTTCACAAATGAACATGTATGATCCCTTTGAGAGATCGTATTACTCATATGCCCTTACATACGCACCAGCTCGTAGGTGTATAGACCTTGGTTAAGTCACCAACCTAGTAGTATGCCAAATGTACACACTCGGACATATAGCAACAGATTTGTCTCTGGTCAGAGGATGTGTTGATATATCGTAACAGTATTCAATATTGGACTTTGGTTATCTCGTTCTCGTTAAGCCAACCCTTTGACCTAACTAATCTGACACCTCCGAATTACTATCCCATGCAGAGGACTAGCATCAAGAGGTCGGTAAGATGTCAGCCTAATGAGAAAGGATTGTCATCTCCTACTCAGGCTGGAGATCATCTCTTAATAATCATTTGACGGTGCTTGATGAGTCCTCAATCTAACTCCTTAGATATTCATCCACATACCAGCCTCTATGATTTATTTAATGATGCAACAGTTGTATGATTATTAAGACTGCCATGGTACATAAATCTAGTTGTACATATGGATCTTATAGTGCATTCATTCATTTAATCTCGGAAAGAAAATGAAACAATCAATATTTTTTTAATAAATCACATATATTAAAATAACATTTATTGTAGGAACAGTTTGCCTCGGGCTCACATGGCTAACAGTTTGTGCATTATTTTCTACATATAATTTAAGTGCATAAAAATGGTTAAAAAAATCTCATTATTTTAGAGCATTATCTAAATATAACCATCTTAAAAACTACTACCTGAAATATTTGACACTTAAACTTCATCACTTAAATGCCCGCATCCTTATATTTGACCATGGACTTCCAAGGTTATAAATTCAAGCCGAATCCTCCTCGTGGAGATCGTTCATTCGGTTCTGTATGATACGTTATGTGCCCATGCTACAATGGATACATTTTAATCCATGCATTTAGTGATTCATCAGATGGCATCATTGTTGGGGACACAACACATTTTGTGATCATTTTTTAGGTCAAAAATTTTATTTAGTGATTTTTAAGTTAATTACTTTGAGCTTGTATTGTATCTTTTGTTCGTCTTGTGATTTGATTTTTACTTAATTAACTATTTTGAATCTCTCTATAATGTTCTAATAATTTATTGCTTTTGTAGCAGTCTTGTGGAACTGATGATTTTCAGAGGATTGCGAAGGGGAGGAGCTTGGAGTTGCTTGCTGGAGATCCCACGAAGCATATTAATTAAAGAGAATTTATTTAGATGAATTAAGTCCACTTTGTTGAGTTGTAATTATTTGTAACTTAATTGCTCATTTATAGTGGTTCTCAATTAAGATCTCACGAGGGTAACGAAGGTATATTAAACTTTTTTTCTAAGTGGTGGTTGTGTCGAGAGTGGTTCTCGACTTGAGTATAGTTTTAGAATCAAGCATTATGCCAAATTAGACATATCGCATGTCATTTTTTCTTGATCTATTCCATAATTTAGGACACACATCACAATCTCATAAAATTCACATTTACAAAAAATCTTAGGAGATTCATAGATGCACATAGAATACGTTCAATTTAGCCAAAATTAAATTGACTTCTTCGTAGCTAATCGAACTACTACATAGGTGCAATTTCTCGACTTGCATCATATATATAGATTTTATATATTCAGTCTATGCATCCACATGGATAGTGTTAGGAAGCATTGTAAATATTTCTAAATGATTGCATGCATCATTGATTTCCAATTGCATTTTTTTTGCTTTCTCCCTCGATTTTTACCAACTTAAGAAAAGGAAAAAGGGACTGTACGTTAGGCGATGTTTGTGGTCACATAATTTAAAATGATAACCTAACTCTTAAAATTAGGACTGAATTATTGCATGTTGACCTAATTAATTTGGAATAAAAGTAACCTTATATTACAGACAATAAAAACCCTCATTGATTGCAAGTACTTACCTCCAAACAGAATGGGTAAGGATGTATCCCCTAAGAATTAGATCCTACCATCTTGGTTTAGTTTGTATATTTTGGTCTACACCCTGAGGTGCAGGGTTCTGTTAGTGTTGCTTGTAGAGGCAGTTACACTTCACAAGGAGCGGACACTATCTAGAAGGTTTCTGAGCGGATGACTAAGATGAGTAGAGCACAAAGATTGAGTAGAGCTCAGTTAGAGACCCACATTCCATTCCTATCCAGCGGGGGATTTTAGGCTATAGTAGATAATTTTAACATTATATCAGATAAACTTCTAGTGGTAGAGAGTATTGAGAGGCGGATGGATGAGTTGGATAGAAACTTCTCCAAACTACCTAAGAAGTTGACAGAACTTTCTGAGAAGGTATCCAAGATGATGGTACCTTCCATGACTGCACATGCTACTTCCGTTAACTGTGCAGGTGCAGCAGATGTCAGGGCTACCCCAGCCGTGGGTAACGGACTAGCCTCTAGCCCACTCTTACCAATAACAGACACCATTTGCAGAGACAGTTACTGAGGAGACTTTTGCTGGTAAATGGTGTGTGGTACACCCATGACACTACTAGCGAGGGGAGTTCTAGAGATTGTTTCTCCTACCAGCAACCCCATACTTTCCATAACACATCATTTTCTCTTACACCTCTTCCAGCACCATAGAGCTCTAGAGCCCTTCCTTACCATGCACAGAGGAAGCAACAATAGTACAGACATCATCAGACGTACCAGTTAGGCCAACAAGGCCTGCATATTCAGCATCACACCCACTAGCAGCTGTCCTATTGTCATAAAGGCCAATCTGCATGTTCTTCTTTGCCTTCCTCTTCTTTACAGTCGCAGCATTCATCTTCTGGTCCTATTGATTTACAGTAACATATTTTGAAAGAGTTGTGTTCCTACAGAAATGAGGTACATGATATGAGGGTTTATCTTAAGAGTCTACAAGATGAGGGCACCGCCCCTACTAAGTTTCAGGCTAATCCCAATACCCTGAGTAGACCTCAATAGCATCATAAGTTAGATCAGGCATACATCAGATTCTCATAAATCTGATCATGATAGTTTTGTTTGATTGTGTTAATCATATGTCACTCAGGAGTGGATGACCCGTGGTCATATGATGCGGCTAAAATCCTATTGTGGCTTTTAATGTTATAAAGTTGTCGGTGTAGAAAAGCCGCTAAGAGATCCGGTCGATCAAACAAAATTTGGTTTTTTTTAAAAGAAAACCTACACTAATTATTTAACCAGGTGAGTGTGCCTGGGTCGATCTCAAGGAGGCAGAATAGGGTACTTTGATTTTTTAAGAGAAAATATTTTTGTGATTATTTTATCTCTTCTTAAAGTGATCAAGGAAAAGTTACAATTTTTTTATTATTTTAAATTTTATTTGATTTTATTCTTTCCCAATTTTTATTTATTTTTCCAAGTGGTATTTTTCACACAATTTATTTATTATATAATAGGTCAAATATATGTGAAATATGGATGATATTATATAGTAGGTGATAAGTCGAGCAACAGGCTCGAACAACACACGAAAGCAAACCAAAATGGAGTTGATTTGCGTCGAATCAAAATTCGATAAAAACACGTCTAAAAACTCACAAAAACTACTGAAAAACCTCACAGAGGTAGTTGTGTAACTACCTTAAGAAAATCTACAAAAAAATTAGATCAAGTCTAGGTCCAAAATTCCCCTACAGCCCAGGGGTATAAGCGCAAGAAAAAGTCTGAAATATTTTGCAAAATAGTCCTTAACAGGGCTGAAATGTGAAAGAAATAATTTTTTTTTCATTTAGGTCCCCGCACAGGGACCAGAATGCAAATACTGGAAATTTCTAGAGTTTTTGGAAGTCGTCTGGGCTCTTCGTGCAAATTTTCCACCGGTTTAGATGGACGGCTGAGATTATAACATAGGCGCGGATCCTGGCTATCTGCAGAGGACGCGCTTCAGCAGCCTGTAGCACCTGGAGTTCTTCAAGTGTTCTTGGATGGTAGGTTGGCTGACGAATGTGGCTCCTTCCCTGACTTTTCACGATCAGCTAACGACGACTTTGGATCTCCGGCGGGACCAGAGGGTTAGCTCTGATCGACGGAAGAAACTCGATGAAGATGGTGGTTCTCACTGCTCTGATCTGATGAATGGTTGTTGAACCTCCTTTGAAGATGAATTCCGTGAAGATCAACAACTTTAGTGGCTTCGCATTTGCTCTTTTTTGAAGAAGAACCTGCAAATAAAGGATGTATGTGCTCGATTCAGGAAGAATCGACCAAAAGATTATGGTTTCGCAAGCTCAAAACATGGATGTTTCCATAATTTAATGAAGTGTGCGTGAAAAATATGTGGAAAAGGGAACACTTTGAGATTTATTTGAAATGATTTAAAAGTTGATTTTGGTTGAGCGTCTAAGCTAGATCGTTAGGCGATCTAATTACGGGATTATCCACGCTAATCGTGGCATGATGATCGAGAAGGAAATTGATAAAAATGGAGGAATAGATCTATGAAGGAGGAGGTTTATTACCTCAAGTAGCTATTGCGACGACCGATCTTCGCCGGAGCTGGACGCGCGCGTGGCGACGATGCAAGGGCTGATGAGCGCCTTGGAACCTCCTCTAATGATCCCTCTTCCACGCTAACTAGTCGTCGAGTGTTGTCACCACTGGAGCAAGGCGGAGCGAGGTGGAGAAGATAGGGTGTCAGCCACTAGAGCTGGGGCTTCAGTTGGTTACAGGTGTGTTAGTTGCGAAATGGGATCTTTGAGGGTTTATATAGAGAGATTGCTTGATCCCCAAGTTGTATCTAATGGTGACCGTGAATCTTGGTAGTTAGGATATGAAATCCAAGGGTAAGGATCGTCGGAGGGAGTTAGGATGAAAGCTATATAATTCAGTGAAGATGGTCGTCCAGAACAGAAAACAGAACCGACTTCTTGGAGAAGAAGCACCAGGTGCTGACATGTGTCAGCACCTGGTAGGCCAGATATGAAAATAGCTTGTAAGTTTAATAAATATTAGATAATGTTATTTTGAAGAGGTATAGAAACAAGAAATGTAGATAATTAAATTATCTAATTTAAAGAATAATTAGTTTTTATATATAATAAATATTATTCGAAATATAAATATTATATTAATAAATATGTATAGATAAATAGATTTTGAATTTTTAATTTAAGAAATAAATAATTAAATATTAATTTATTATTTTCTCAATTATTATAATAATAAGTAAGAGTTGTGTGAATTTTTAGGGATTTTAATAAATTAATTTTATATATTAATAAATATAAGTATTAGTTAGCTAGTTCATTTTTACCTATAATTTAGGATTTTTGATTTTATTAAAATAATAAATAGGTTCCAAAAATTCTGAAATAAATTAGGGTTAAATTACAAGATCATGAAAATAATTAGAAATTGTAAAATTTAATGAAATTATAAATATTGTGTTCTACATAAAATAAATAGCCCAGAAACCCTAATGTCATTTGGTCCCAAAACCAATTTTTTGCAAATGAACTCCAAATTCGATGAAACTACCTTTATTTATGAACTTTAAAGGTTAGTAGAGTGAAATTGGAGTTCGTATGAAGAAGTTATGATGTTCGGAAGTTGAGATTTTGACAATTTATAAGTAGGATTTCTTGGTATATGTACATGGTAATATTTTTACCTTATTTTTATATTTTTATATACATTTTTAGAAATGATTAGGAAAAGAGTTTGGTGAAAAATATATACATATGAATTAATTTAAAATCATTAAAGTTTTGATAAATAGTGAGAGGTACATGAAGTATGCCTTATTTTATTTATAGGATTTTCTTTTCTTTATCTCCCCCTACTTATTGGTTTGTCGACCAATTCATGCTGACTTGGTCTCGGGGTTTAGGTTATATAAATATACCTTGCAGTTATATTTATATTTATAAGTCATATTGTACATATTTACATATTCACAATCTGCCTTCTTTTCTTTTCTTTATTTTTATTCTTTTTTTTATTTACAAGTTTTTATGCTTAAAAGTGAATATTTATTCATGAATGAAATTTAAATAAAAGATGGAAATTAATGAATATTTACATGTATTTGTTAAGGGTGTTAAGACAGAATGCGACAGAAAAGTTAATGAATCATGGATTCATCAACCCCCTATACTTAAACTTTGCTAGTTCCTTAGCAAACACTTTTATAAAAAATAAGAAAAATAAGAAAGTTAGAATGAATTTGTTTTCCAAAACCAATTCATGAGAACAGACAAAGGACAGAGCTCGATCAGGCCTGAAACAAGAATTTTGTCGGAGCCTTAACTAGGATTAGGATTTTATCCTCAACAGTCCTCAGATTCCAAAAATCCTTTTTCAAGATCTCTTCATCGGCTAGTTCAGACTCACTTATTCATATTGCAAACTATATCATCCTTGAAATCAATTTGTATAATGTGTGAATTGATTTAGCTCTTCCTGCTTAGAGAACCGAAGAAACCGTCCATCCCGGCTATACACTTCTATTGCTTCCTCATCCAGCTACTATTTCCTCAGGGAGGGAGGTATTCCCTTCTGAGGTCAGTTCGTGCTATGTCCATAATAAAATATAGAGGGAAGATAGAATAATGAGAAAAGAAGTGGAGTGCGACCAGTGTAGACGCATCTCCTTGTGAAGCTCAACCGGTGTAGTTAAGTCTCCACTAAGATGTGCAGGCATTTTCGGTGGAAGCTTGGACCATTGTGGTCATATTTGTATTTGGTGTCTTCTTCTTTGATTTGACTTTGTAATTTGCTTGCACTGCATTCATCTCTTTGTGCCTCGACGGATATAGCATCTTTTGTTCCGTCCCTTTTTTGAGGTCTTAGAAAAATTGTGTCAGCAGATCCTTCCCTCATCCGAAGTGACTATCGCAACCCCGATCTCTCCTGTCTTTAGACTTCAATGCCGCAAAGACAAGGATAGAAACACACTACCAAATGTACTGCCCTTTGCAACTCCATGCAAGTTGAGCTAAGTACAGAGTGCATGTGTTCAAGATTGGTTCACTGGTGTAGAGTTGTACGGATGACACCAAATATACTTAAGCACATATGACTTGACTTCCCGAATATGGTCTTATGGAACCCAAAGATTTTAAGTCACAGACCTGAAGAGTCTAAATTTCAGATTCTAACTATGCTCCTTATAATGGAATTTAAAAGCCGTGATCAAGCTCCATCCTTTAGACTAGACTCAATGCTTAGCTCCAGAAATCAAACTTATTCTGAAAAATGCTAATGCAAATGTAACCGTGTTTTTATGAAGTATATTTTCTGAATTTTACTCGTTTTTATGGATTTTATGGCTTTTGTAATTTTTATGACTTTTAGGACTTTGTATTTTTTTTCTGATTTTTATAAACAAGTTCTTTTTATACACGGATTTTACAAGATATATTTTATCTGGATTAAATATCTAATGTATTTTATAGATTTTATTTACAAGGGATTTTACAAGGATTAAATGATTTTTATACATATTTTAATAAATAGGATTTTAAGTAAATATTGTACAAATTTTAAATACATATTTTAAATACTCCTTGTATTTAGAGATTTTAAATACACATTTTAAACATATTTTACCTACTTACAAGGATTTTATAAGTAATAGATAAATATATAAATGGATTTTAAATTAACCCTTACCCACTTTTTATGGATTTTATAGATATATAAAATACATAAAAGTACGAGTTATGGACAAAAGTATATATACAATATATACGCACCCCCTAGACTTAGCTTGAGCTATGTCCCCATAGCGTCCAAAGAGGAAAAAAAGGACATATCTCATGCTAAGTAAAAGTGGGTGAAAAAGATTTTATGAAAACAAGTCAGTCAACCCTCCCCCTATACTTACGATCTGGTAATTGTAAGTATAACGGGAGAGCAAAAAAGGGATGACTGAGTGAAAAGAATAAATAACGAAAGCTCAAAAGGAATAAGTAATACGAAATCATCGAAATCATTCGGTCCCCCTATACTTAGGATAAGGCATCCTAAGTATAGAAAAGAGTGTAGCCAAAAAATCGGAGACCAGTGATTTGTGAAGAAGAAGGGATATACAAAAGAATCAGAACAAAATATAAAAACGTCAATCAGCGAACAATCGATCCCCCCTATACTTAGGATCTGGTATCCTAAGCATAGAAGACGAGCAAAAATGGGGACGATTGTGGTCTACGAAGAATATACAAGTGTTGCGGTTATCCAGAATTCGAATGGCTTAAAAGCATTTGTACAGGATGAGGTGAAGTGAAAGAATGATCATGATTCCTGTACAAAATAGATCACTTCAGTTCGGGCCAGATGATCAGTAATCTTGACGAAGTGCTTCAGCATCTGCCTGTTAACCACAAACAGTTCTGCACTAGGTGACACATCTAATATTATTATACTGCCATTGTCGTGCACCGTTCTGATTATGTACGGTCCTTCCCACTTGCTTTTTAATTTGTCAGGAAAAAATCTCAATCTCGCATTGAACAACCAAACTTTCTACCCAGGGACAAAGCTCTTGCGCCGAATATGTCTGTCATGCCATTTCTTCACATTGTCCTTATAAATGAGAGTGTTCTCGTATGCATGATTTCGAATCTCTACCAGCTTATTCAGATCTGTCTTTCTCTTGGCTCCAGCTTTCTGTACATCATGTAAGATTTCTCGAATAGCCCATTCAAATTTGTGCATGATCTCTACGGGCAAATGACATGACTTTCCATAAACCAGTCTGAATGGTGAAGTACCTAAGGGAGTTTTATATGCAGTACGATATGCCCAAAGAACCTTATCTAGAAGCTGTGACCAGTTCTTCCTATTCGGTCGTACTAGTTTCTGGAGAATTGATTTCACCTCCCTATTTGAAACTTCAGCCATGCCATTTGTCTGTGGGTGGTAAGGAGAAGCTACTCTGTGATCAATGTCGTATTCCTTCACTAGGTTTTTGACCTCCTTATTAATGAAATGGATACCCCCATCTGAAATAAGAATACGTGGGATCTCGAACCGTGAAATAATGTGTTCCCTTAGGAACTTGCAAACGGTCTTACTGTCTGCGGTTCATGAGGGTATAGCCTCCACCCATCTACTAACATAGTCTACAGCGAGAAGAATGTACTCAAAGCCACTACTGGAAGGGAACGGTCCCATGAAATCTATGCCCCATGCATCAAAAATCTCGTAAATGATAACGGGTCGCATCGACATTGCATCTCTAGCACTGACTATCCCTAATGCTTTCTGACAATCCAGACAACTCTTTACGAATGTGCAAGCATCTCTAGTAAGAGTTGGCCACCATAGTTCGCTCTGGATTACCTTATGTGATGGTCCTCTTCCCTGAGTGATGTACTCCTGCTTCTAAAGAATGACACAAAGTGAGGACACTATTATATTCCTCCTGAAGAATACAACGCCGGTAAACACAATCAGGTCCTTTGCGAAAAAGAATCGGATCCTCCCAGTGATAATATCGTCCCTCAGAAACCAGTTTATCAACTCGGTTCTTTGTCCAACCTTAAGGGATTTTCTGTGTGACCAGAAAATTCACTATATCTGCATACCATGGAAGTTCAGTAACCGTAAAGATGCTCTACTCAGGAAATCTCTCTGCGATCTATGGCGTGTACTCATCTGAAGTTTGATCTGTCTGTAAGGTGATCAGCTACCACATTCTTTACCCCATGTTTATCTTTAATGTCCAAATCGAATTCCTGAAGTAATATAATCCATCGAAGAAGGCGTGCCTTAGCATCCTTCTTTTCCATCAGAAACCAGATAGCTGAATGATTAGTATAGATTGTGATTTTAGAGCCAAGAAGATAGATCTGAATTTATCTAAAGCGAATACCACTGCCAACATCTCCTTTTCTGTCACTGTGTAATTACATTGAGCATCGTCTAAGGTTCTGCTGGCATAGTGGATGGCAATGGGAAGTCCATTCCTCCTCTGTCCTAATACAACCCTGACCACAAAATCTGAAGCATCCGTCATGATCTCGAAGGGTAGAGACCAATCATGCGGTTGTAGGACAGGAGAGCTGATAACTAATAATTTTATCTTTAAGTGTGAGGAAGGCATTAAGACATTTATCATCTAACACGAACTCGATGTCTTTGCCTAATAACTCAGTTAACGGTCGGGCAATCTTAGAAAAGTCTTGGATAAACTGTCGGTAAAAGCCGACATGCCCTAGAAATGACTGTATCTGTTTGATGTTGGATGGTGGTTCGAGTCTTTTGATGACATCCACCTTGGCAGGGTCAACCTCCATGCCTCGCTGGGAGATGACGTGCCCCAACACGATCCCATGAGTAACCATAAAATGGCTTTTTTCCCAAGACAGAACGAGATCTACCTCACAACACGTTTTAAGAACCTGGTCTAGGTGCACTAAACAATCGTCAAAGGACTCACCATAGATCGAAAACTCATACATGAAAACCTCTAAAAAGTCACCGACCATGTCCGCAAAAATAGCAAGCATGCACCTTTGTAAAGTAGCGGGAGCATTGCATAATCCGAAGGGCATCCGTCTAAAGGCATACGTGTCGAACGAACATGTGAAGATGGTTTTCTCCTGGTCGTCCGGAGCAATTGATACATGGTTGTATCCGGAGTAACCGTCAAGGAAACAGAAATACTCCTTCCCTGCCAGCCGTTCCATGACCTAGTCTATAAAAGGCAACAGGAAGTGGTCCTTCTTCGTCACGGTGTTCAATTTCTTGTAGTCAAGACACACCCACCACGACGTGGTTACTCTCTTTGGAATCTCCTCTCCATTCTCATTCTTAACCATCTGAATTACCGACTTTTTTGGGACAACATGTAATGGGTTGACCCATTCAGAGTTGGAGATGGGATAAATGAACCCTGCGTCACACCATTTCATAAACTCTTTCTTGACAACTTCTCGTGAAATCGGATTCAACCTACGCTGAAACTCTCTGGAGTGTTTGTTGTCATGATCGAGATAGATATGATGTGAAAACAAAGCAGGATTAATCCCACGGAGATCGGATACTGTCCACCCAATAGCCATGAAGTTTCTTTCTAGAATCTCCATCAGACGAGATTCTTGATCGTTGGTCAAAGATGAACTGATAATGACTGGAAACTATTGATGTGGACCCGCAAGGAAAGAATATTTCATGTTTGGTTGCAAAGTCTTTAATTCTGGTAAGGTCGATTCTAATTCTGCTGAAACATCCTTTGTATGAGTAATGGGATCCGTATCAGTTGTGGCTTTATCGGCACTCTGATTATCCACCATGTCGATGTGCTCTAGAGTCAGACTACAAAAGATGTTTAAAACATCATCCGACTCCTCAGAATGATCAGAGGAAAATAACTCAGCTAAATGAAATTCGGTCTCTAGATCATCTGAGGCAGAGGAATCGTGTAAAGTCTCTGAATTTGAAAGGTCTGCAATAAATTCGTCAGAAGTCTGATCCCATTGCTTCTCATCATCCAGACTCAAATATAATGTACCTTATGGAGAACTGCCAACCGTAGTCTTGGACCCATCCTCTACTAGGAAATCTTGGGTCTCAACTTGATACCTTTCGAGATCGTCAAGACGAACCACATCCGTGTAATCGCAGGTGGCTAAAGAACTCAAGAAATCCGAAGATGCATCACTAGATGTGTTCGAATCTCTCGCCATCTCTATATGTACCTTCTCACCCTCGGAGCGAAAAGATACCTTCCCTGTATCATAATCTAAGAGAGCCTTTGCGTTCTCTAAGAAAGGCCTCCCAAGAATAATCGGGGTAAGGTGTTATCCATTTCCAGGTCCGAAACGTCCATTGGGAATTGCAGACCCTGCACGGTTACGATAACGTTCTTTAATATACCCTTAGGACTCTTTACGGATTTATTAGCAGAATGAAGGATCACACGGGATTTGTAAAGAGGACCTAACTCAAGCTTATCGAGTAAAGAAGAGGGTATCAAATTAATCGAGGAACTGTTATCTAAGAGAGTGCGATCGAATTCGACTTTTGCGATCTCGCATCTGACATAATGTGCACCTGAGTCCTTCTTCTTCTTTGGTAATTTATTCTGAATAGCACAAGATGTATCCTTAGTCAGAACATGTTTCTCTGTGCGGGATCTCTTTTTCCTACACGTGGTGCATCGATTTTTCAATTGATTTTTAAGCATAGGAAAATGATCTAAGGCATCATGAAGCAGGATCTTCAAAAAGATATTATCTTTAAGTAAACGTTCGGTCTCTGGAGTCACAACGTTCTTTTGTTATTTTTCTTTCCTTTTCCAAATAGAGCATCAGGAAAAGGAACAAAGTCAGGAATCAGAAAATCAGAATTTTTATTCATATTGGAATCATCTTGTACATCAAGAGTTTCAGAATTATGTACAAAACTCTCCGAGACAGGGGAAGATATATTTTTCTCGGGATTATCTGCCTGATCTGGCATGATGTCATCGTCTGATTCGCCAGTGTCCATGTCTATTGTATCGGCATCTCTCCCGGCTCTTGGATCGGCAAAGTGGTCCTCATCAGCATGTTGGTTCTCCTCCTCAGCGTCATATTCTTGTGGCTCATGGATTTACTCCTGCTCCTTGTCAAGTGGCCGCTCTTCTACTCCAGCAGGTGCTCGTGGCGATCCATCGCTCCTGAGACGAATGAAGTTAGATAAAAATTCAGGAAAAGAGATCGTACCTGTAGTGTCTACCTGATCTGGATGCCTCCTCTTGTTGTTCGGGTTCATCTCATGCTGGGCTGGAAGAGTGGTCTTTGATGCGGTTAACTCGTCCAGACGATGGTTAACCTGCTCCATCTAGATTTTTTGTGCGATCTGGAGCATACTCAACATATCCATGATATGATTAAGTGCCTGGGCCTGTGAAGACATCTCTGGCTCGGTGTGGTGGCCTGGCTTGGTCCTCTCTCATGCGTTGGCGTGTATTGCTAAGAGGTGGAAGGCTGAGAGAATCTTTGCGGTGTGGAGGAAGATTGCTACGGCTACTGATAAGAATAAGTCTGTGAATAATGTGCAGGATACTGGTGTGATTGTGGTCTCTGGTAAACATTCTGGTCAGACTGCTATTGCGTGAAATTTTGACGGTGCTGAAAATGTGGACGTCCATGCTGTGGCTGACCGTACGGTTGCTGCTGCTGATGTGGTATACTCGGTTGCTGCACCAGAGTATACCAAATCTTGTTAATCTCGAGAGTGGCTTGCGGCTCCACCTCCATATATGCAGTGCTCGTGATCTATCCTGGATTGGCATGAGACTGATCCTCATGCCAATCAATATGCGGAGTCTCTAGCTCGCTCTGCACGTAGTGAATCTGACGGCTGGGCGGAGCGGGTAAGATCCTCCGTGCTAGTTGTGCGGTTGAAGAAGATTGGCTCTGCTGGTACTGAAGCTGTAGATCGGAAACCTTCTTCGAAAGTTCACTCAGCTTCTGAGGTAGAGATGAGAGTTTCTCCAACTCTCGCAGCGGCTGTAAGTCTTGAACTTGCTTCTGAATCACATCCACCAACATTAATTACTCGCTAATGAAGGCCATGTTGGTGTTGGATTCAGATTCTGCGATATTAGCCACCTTGTGATGCTCTCGGTGATGTGGTGGCTGTGGTGCTTTCTAAAATGCTCGAGTAGAGTCGACGACTCACGAGTTCTCGGCCATCCCTTCGACGATGGCCTAGACTGACTCAGCGTTCTTGTTCAAATAGCTGTTGTTGATGCAAGCTAAAATCGGTTTACGACTTTTTAGAAGAAAAAGTTGTCGGTGTAGAAAAGCCACAAAGAGATCCTAGTCGATCAAACAAAATTTGGTTTTTAAAAAAACCTACACTAATTATTTAATCAGGGATTTTGTTTTTTTAAGGAGGCAGAATAGGGTATTTTGTTTTTTAAGAGAAAACATGTTTTGTGATTATTTTACCTCTTCTTAAAGTGATTAAGGAAAAACTACAATTTATATGGAATTTTTTATTTTAAATTTGTATTTGATTTTATTTTTTTTAATTTTTTATTTCGATTTCAAAGTGGTATTTTTCATACAATTTGTTTATTATATAATAGGTGAGATATATGTGAAATATGGATGATACTATATAGTAGGTGAAAAGTCAAGCAACGGGCTCGATCAACACACGAAAATAAACCGAGACGGAGTCGGTTTGCGACGAATAAAAACTCTATAAAACACGTCAAAAATACGTGAAAACTAGTGAAAACCTTGCGGAGGTAGTTGTGTAACTACCCCAAGAAAATATACAAAAAATGAGGTCCAAAAAGAGATCCAAAACTCCCCTACAGCCCAGGGGTATAAGCGCAAGAAAAAGTCTGAAAATGTTTTGCGATAAGGTCCTCAACAGGGACTAAATTATAAAGAAAACAAGAATTTTTACATTTAGGTCCCTGCAGAGGGACCTAAATGTAAATCTGGAAACCTTCTGGGGCACGCTTGAACGTCTGGAAATCTTCTGGCTTTATTAGGCAATTTCTTCACCGATTCAGATGGAGGGATGAGATTATAACGTGAAGCGCAATCGGGGCCGTCCGCTTGAGACACGTGTCGCAAACCTTTGACGTCTGGCATTCTTCAGTTGTTCTTCAGCGGTTGAAGAAGGTGGCTACGATGACGTCTCCTCCCAATTATCTCAGGTGAACGACGTAGCACTTGGAGCTCCGGCGGGGCCAGAGGGTTAGCTCCTCTAACCCTCGAGCTCGCTCGCGGTAGATGGCGATCGGAGATGGATCCGAGCGACGGTGGAGGCTTGATGAAGGTGGCAATTTCGTTGAGCTGGAGCTGGTTTCCAGGTGGTTGCGCTTCTTTCGAATATGATTTTCTTAATGATTGGAGATTCCAAATGCCTTGATTTCGCTCCTGATGAGAGATGGATCTGCAAGTTACAAGTTTATGTGCTCGATTCACAAGGAATCGGCCGATGGGTTAAGTGTTTGCAAGATCCAAAATGGTTTACAGACTTAATGAAAACAGGCGTGAAAAACCTCAAGAAACGAATTGCGATTTGAGTTGAATTTGAAACGATTTGCGAGTGTGTTTCGATTGAGTGTTTAAGAGGAAAGATTAAACTATCTAAAAATGGTATTAGCCACGCTAATCGTGGCACGATATTTGTGATGAAATTCGATAGAGGTGGAGGAATAGATCTGGGATTTCAAAGGTGTATTACCTCGAATGGATGCTCGACGGTAGATCTACACCGGAACTGGACGCGCAGTGGCGGCGATGCAAGGCTGAGATTCGCCTTGGAACTTCTCCTCCGATGATCCCTCTTCCACGCTAGCTGGTCTTCGAGTGTTGTCACCACCAGAGTGAGGCGGTGCGAGGTGGAGAATATAGGGGATCGGCCACTGGAGCTGGGGCTTCAGGTGGTTACAGGAGAGTTAGTTGCGAAATGGGATCTTTGAGGGTTTATATAGAGAGATTGCTTGATCCCCAAGTTAGATCGAATGGTGGGCGAGTTAGTAGGTTGTTAGGAGATGAGATCCAATGGTTTGGATTATCGAAGTAGGTTGAGAGATGCGCTTTGAAATTTCTGTGAAGAAGGCCGAGTGGAACAGCTTCGTTAACAGTTTCTTCACGAAGATGAACCAGGTGCTGACACGTGTCGACACCTGGTTGGCCAGATGTGTAATTTTATTATAAATTCAATATTAAATATGATCTAACGTTATTTTAAATAAGTGTAAAACACAAGAAATGTAAATAATTAAATTATCTAATTTATGTAGTATTTACTTTTTATAAATAATAAATATTTTTCGAAATACAAATATTATATTAATAAATATGTATATATAAATAGGTTTTGTATTTTTAATTTAATAAATAAATAATTAAATATTAACTTTATATTTTCTTAATTATTAGAATAATAAATAAGAGTTGTGTGAATTTTTAGGGATTTTAATAAATTAATTTATATATATTAATAAATATAAGTATTTGTTAGCTAGTTCATTTTTACTTATAATTTAGGATTTTGTTTTATTAAAATAATAAATAGGCTTCGAAAATTTTGAAATAAATTAGGATTAAATTACAAGATCATGAAAATAATTAGAAATTATAAAATTAATAAAAATATAAATAATGTGTTCTATATAAAATAAATAGCCCAGAAACCCCGTTGTCATTTGGTCCCAAAACCGACTTTTTGCAAACAGAATCTGAATTTGATGAAACCAACTTTATTAATTAGAGAATATTATTTTATAATCATTAAAGGTCAGTAGACTGAAAGTGGAGTCCGTATGAAGAAGTTATGATGTTCGGAAGTTGAGAATTTGACAATTTATAAGTAGGATTTCTTGGTATATGTATAAAGTAATATTTTTAACTTATTTTTATATTTTTATATACATTTTTAGAAATAATTAGGAAAAGAGTTTGGTAAGAAATATGAACATATCAATTAATTAAAAAATATTGAAGTTTGTGTTATTTATTTGATAAATAGTGAGAGGTACATGAAGTATGTCTTATTTTATTTTTAAGGTTTTCTTTCCTTATCTCTCCTACTTATTGGTTTGTCGACCAATTCATGCTGACATGGTCTCGGGGTTTAGGTTATATAAATATACCTTGCAGTTATATTTATATTTATAAGTCATATTGTACATATTTACATATTCACAATCTGCCTTCTTTTATTTTTATTATTTTTATTCTTTTATTTATTTACATGTTTTTATGCTTAAATGTGAATATTTATTCATGAATGAAATTTAAATAAAAGATGGAAATTAATGAATATTTACATGTATTTGTTAAAAGTTTTAAGACAAAATGAGACAGAAAAGTTAATGAATCATGGATTCATCAGCCGCCACATGCGGCACTCACGAGCCCCTGGATGTCCGGCTGGAGTCCTCCAAAATAATTTTACACTAGCACCTTCATCGGTATCTCATGATGTAGGCATCTCTCTGTAAGATCTTTGAATCTATCCCATGCCTCATGGAAATATTCATGCGGATGCTGCGTCAAGTTTTAGATCTGACTCCTCATCATGTTCGTCCTCCCCAGAAGAAAATATTTACGCAGGAATGTGGACTTCAGATCGTCCCATGTAGAGATTTCCCTTCCCTGATGGCTCAGCCAGTAAAGCGCCTTATCGGCTAAGGCGAAGGGAAAGGCTTTGAGGCGAACAACCTCGTGCGTAACTCCTAGATAACTAGCCTACCGCAAATCATCTCGAATTACTACTGAAAGGTAAACGGTTCCTCTGTAGCATTCCCGTAGAACTTGGTAAGCAGTAAGATGAAGGACGGCCTCAATTCGTATGGCCCTTGATTCGGCGGTTGCCGAATCCAATGATGGAGGGTTCTTACACCCGGGTCATACTCTTCCCGTAAAGTAGCAGGAACCACTGCATGCAGTAACTGGTTCCCGACCCCTGCTCGCAGCGCGGCTATCTCAGCCCGCAACTCGTTCTGCGTTCTCAACTGATCTCGGATCTGGATGTTCATCTATTGTAGAGTCTCGAGAATACTTGTTGTGATGTCTACGGCTGGATCTGGTCTTTCATCATTATACTCCTTAGCTGCTGGCCTCTCGTCTGCTGCTGGTCCTTTGTCACGAGCCATCTGCTTCAGATCGTCTGGAAAAGAAAAGCTCTTGTAAGAACTCAGAGAAAATTCGGCTGGAGATGATGTATTGAGACGAGGGTCTGTCTCAATATTCTAGTCAGGAGGCGAGGGAGTCTGGATCTGACTCTCCTCAAGATCAGATGGGACCAGCATGGGAAGAGAGTCATCCCAAGCTTGTGAAGATGTACGGACGATGGTAGATGGTCGAAAGCTCACGAAGTCTAAGCAGAAAAGCCACCGAGACGTCATCTTCGATATCAAGAGAAAGCAGGATCTCGAATAGTGATTCAAGAGAGAGGGACAAGTACGTAAAGCTGCGGAAACTCACGCCCCACAAGCAAACACAAAGCAAACCCCGTTTTCACCAACTCAACCGATGATGGCCGTAAGAGTTCGATCTTTTATCTTTTCGATTTTAGGGTTGTATTTAGCAAACAACTTTAGTGGTTATCGTGAGTTGTGCGAGCTGATTGGTGCCCGAATTTTCCCCCGCGATACTGTCCCGAGTTCTTACAGAGAATCACTTGCTCTCAGCCAGTATGGTGGGAAGTACGAACCGTTTCCAGCTACCCGTGTTGCTTGAGGACGAAGCCTTACGTGGTGTCCTATAAATCCCCTACTCTGCTATGTAAACTCGGACCGATTCCGGCTACCCGAGCGTGCCCACTGAAAAGTAGTGATTAAGTGTACGAACTAAGTAGTATTTTGAAAGAAATCGGGTTTATATTTAAGGGTCATCTCTCGCTCGCGCGCTCTAAAAAGATGTGCGGGGATTACTCTCCCAAATGAGATGAATCTTTACAGTTTTTAGGTCAGATATCTTTAGCAGTCCCGATTTTATTTTGTGGTTTTATAATTTTTTTGAGTTTTTTTTCAAACAAACGTCTACATTTTTGTTTACTTTTTATAAGAATCCTAAAATCATGCACCTAGGTTGCAAGTACTAAAACTAGCTACATAAGCACAATCAGATAGAATAAAAAACCTAAGCAAGCATCTATCGGAAAAACCGTGGAAAAACCGTCAAAGCGAGAAAACCGTGGTGGGTGCCTTGGTCCACCGAATACATGGTACTCGGTAAATCAGACCCCGAAAAAATGGGGGGGGGGATTACAAGTTGGAATGTACTTAATGGACCCCTTCCTACTAGAGTTCAATACAACTTCTCTCTCTCTCTCTCTCTCTCTCTCTTTTACAAAATTACACTACTTAATGTCTTCCCTCTGCAGCCGATTCGTAAAGAAGGAGTCGGCCTCTGCTCTTTCAACTGACTCGGCTTCCGATGAAATCGGTTGATCCTACAGGCCCTGCAAAAACTAGTTAGCGATCTAAAGATGATCGAGAGATGAGTCGAGGAAAGCCGTAAGAAAAACCGCAGAAATACTACGAAAAACAATAAGAAGATAAAAATTAAGATCACAAAAGAGAAAAAAATCAGAGTACTCTAACGCCTCCCTAGCAACGACGCCATTTTGACGCGGCTAAAATCCGATTGCAACTTTTAATGTTATAAAGTTATCGGTGTAGAAAAGCCGCAAAGAGATCCTAGTCGATCAAACAAAATTCGGTTTTTTTAAAGAAAACCTACACTAATTATTTAACCAGGTGAGTGTGCCTGGGTTGAACTCAAGGAGGCAGAATAGGGTACTTTGATTTTTTTAAGAAAAAATATATTTGTGATTATTTTATATCTTCTTAAAGTGATCAAGCAAAAGTTACATTTTTTATTTTTTATTTTAAATTTTTATTTGATTTTATTCTTTCCCAATTTTTATTTATTTTTAAAAATGGTATTTTTCACACAATTTATTTATTATATAATAGGTGAAATATATGTGAAATATGGATGATATTATATAGTAGGTGAAAAGTCGAGCAACTGGCTCGAACAACACATGAAAACAAACCAATATGGAGTCGGTTTGCGACGAATCAAAACTCGATAAAAACACATCGAAAAACTCACAAAAACTACTGAAAAACCTTACGGAGGTAGTTGTATAGCTACCCCAAAAAATCTACAAAAAGAATGAGATCAACTCTAGGTCCAAAACTCCCCTATAGCCTAGGGGTATAAGCATAAGAAAAAGTCTAGAAAAGTTCGCAAAATAGCCCTTAACAGGGACTGAAATGTGAAAGAAATAAAATGTTTTACATTGAGGTCCCTACGTGGGGACCTAAATGCAAATATTAGAAATTTCTGGAGTTTCTGGAAGTCGTATGGGCTCTTCGTGCAAATTTTCCACCGGTTCAGATGGACGACTGAGATTATAATGTAGGCGCGGATCCTGGCCATCTGCGGAGGACACACGTCAGCAGCCTGTAGCACCTGGAGTTCTTCAAGTGTTCTTGGACGGTTCGTTGGCTGACGAACGTGGCTTCTTCCCCGACTTTTCACGATCAGCTAACGATGACTTTGGATCTCCGGCGGGGCCAGAGGGTTAGCTCCTCTAACCCTCGTGCTCGCCCTCGGTAGATGGTAGGCAGAGATGGCTCCGATCGGCGGAAGAAACTCGATGAAGATGGTGGTTCTCACTGCTCTGATCCGATGAATGGTTGTTGAACCTCCTTTGAAGATGAATTCCGTGAAGATTAAAGACTTCAGAGGCTTCGCATTTGCTCCTGTTTGAAGAAGAACCTGCAAACAAAAGATGTATGTGCTCGATTCACGAAGAATCGACCAAAAGATTATGGTTTCGCAAGCTCAAAACATGGATGTTTCCAGAATTTAATGAAGAGTGCGTGAAAAATATGTGGAAAAGGGAACACGTTTGACATTGATTTAAAACGATTTAAAAGTTGATTTTGGTTGATCGTCTAAGCTAGATGCTTAGGCGATCTAATTACGAGATTAGCCACGCTAATCGTGGCACGACGATCGAGAAGGAAATTGATAAAAATGGAGGAATAAATCTATGAAGATGGAGGTTTATTACCTCAAGTAGCTGCTGCGACGACCGATCTTCGCCAGAGCTGTACCCGCGCGGGGCGGCGATGCAAGGGTTGTCGAGCGCCTTGGAACCTCCTCCGATGATCCCTCTTCCATGCTAACTGTTCGTCGAGTGCTGTCACCATCGGAGACAAATGGAGCGAGGTGGAGAAGATAGGGGATCAGCCACTGGAGCTAGGGCTTCAGTTGGTTACAAGAGTGTTAGTTGCGAAATGGGATCTTTAAGGTTTATATAGAGAGATTGCTTGATCCCCAAGTTGAATCTAATGGTGACCGTGAATCTTGGTAGTTAGGAGATGAAATCCAAGGGTGTGGATCGTCGGAGGGAGTTAGGATGAAAGATGGATATTTCATGGAAGATGGCTGTCCAGAACAGAAAACAGAACCGACTTCTTGGAGAAGAAGCACCAAGTGCTGACACGTGTCAGCACCTGGTAGGCCAAATATGAAAATAGCTTGTAAATTTAATAATAAATAATAGATAATATTATTTTAAAGAGGTATAAAAACAAGAAATGTAGATAATTAAATTATCTAATTTATAGAATAATTAGGTTTTATAAATAATAAATATTATTCGAAATATAAAAATTATATATATAAATATGTATAGATAAATAGGTTTTGAATTTTTAATTTAAGAAATAAATAATTAAATATTAATTTAATATTTTCTTAATTATTATAATAATAAGTAAGAGTTGTGTGTATTTTTAGGGATTTTAATAAATTAATTTATATATATTAATAAATATAAGTATTAGTTTGCCAGTTCATTTTTACCTATAATTTAGGATTTTCTATTTTATTAAAATAATAAATAGGCTCCAAAAATTCTGAAATAAATTAGGGCTAAATTACAAGATCATGAAAATAATTAGAAATTATAAAATTAATAAAACTATAAATATTGTTTTCTACATAAAATAAATAGCCTAGAAACCCCGTTGTCATTTGGTCCCAAAATCGATTTTTTGCAAACGGACTCCGAATTCGATGAAACCACCTTTATTAATTAGAGAATATTATTTTTTGAAATTCAAATGTGAGTAGAGTGAAATTGGAGTTTGTACGAAGAAGTTATGATGTTCGGACGTTGAGATTTTGACAATTTATAAGTAGGATTTCTCGGGATATGTACATGGTAATCTTTTTAACTTATTTTTATATTTTTATATACATTTTTAGAAATATTTAGGAAAAGAGTTTGGTGAAAAATATATATATATATATATATATGAATTAATTAGAAATCATTAAAGTTTTGATAAATAGTGAGAGGTACATGAAGTATGTCTTATTTTATTTTTAGGGTTTTCTTTCCTTATCTCCCCTTACTTATTAGTTTGTCGACCAAATCATGCTGACTTGGTCACAGAGTTTAGGTTATATAAATACACCTTGCAGTTATATTTATATTTATAAGTCATATTGTACATATTTACATATTTACAATCTGCCTTCTTTTCTTTTCTTTATTTTTATTCTTTTATTTATTCACATGTTTTTATGCTTAAAAGTGGATATTTATACATGAATGAAATTTAAATAAAAGATGGAAATTAATGAATATTTACATGTATTTGTTAAGGGTTTTAAGACAAAATGCAGCAGAAAAGTTAATGAATCATGGATTCATCATCATACTTTATCGAGCAAGGGATATGGAGAGGACGACTCTAAGGCTCAGCATGGGGAGACTTCAAAGTATGATGACGTTAGGAATATTCATAGGGATCACTAGAGAGTAGAGACATCCAGGAAGAGATCGAGGAGGAGTACTAGAGTGGAGCAACACACATCAGATTCCGAGTCTATTGAGGACCTTGCACCTTCAATTAAGGAGAACGCACATTCAGTTGGAATTCCCCAATTTGTAGTAGATGGTTCAGTTGCAATTCCAATTGTAATGGATTCATGTGTGGAAAACTCGATTTCTAAGGACAATAAAGTGCATGCTTCTACTTATGATCTTGAGTTTTCACAGTCTTCTTTGCCTATACCTTTCCCTCATGCTCTTACGGAAGGAAAGCACATCATTAACAAGATTCAAAAAGATGATCCTTATATGGGATGATTTTGTAGAGAAAACTCATGGTTAAGGTGCCATTTGATGAGTATGTTTCCAGTCATCCTGCATTTCATATGTACATAAAGGTGAGATGAACACCTAGTAGAGTTAGCAGGAAGAAACCAAACAACTACGTGAAGACCCATGTTCTCTCGGTTACCACTACATTTTGTCCAAAGAACCAAAACTTTCCACAGAAGAAGACAGATTTAGGTGCAAAATATGTGGTGAGTCATATCGATGACATAGAGTTTGCACACACTTTCCTAGATAATGTTTCTTCGATCAACTTGTTACCATTTGCCTTATATGAGAGATTGAAGTTGGGACCATTACGCCGATCTAGAGCATAACTTCAATTCGTTAATAAATCGATGAAAAAGGCTGAGGGTGAGGTCAAGAATGTCATTATCTCGATTGAGGAACAAGAGTATATGGTGGATTTCATTGTCCTTGACATGGACATCCCCAATCATTGGAGAGACTCACATATTATCCTTGGCAGGCTCTTTCTTAGGACTGCTAGAGCTTCATTCGATTATCAGACAAGGATGATGAAGTTTGTTATCCAGGCAAAGAAGTGGAATTACAGATGAAGCAGACGAAATGGCAATGACTTGATTTCGATTATAGCACGGATTTCTCTTCCTTTTTCGAGGCAGATTGTGATGTAGTTAGCACAGTTGAGATTTGGACAAAGAACCCAATAGTACAGAGCGAGACCCTCTCACCTGGAGAGGATAGTTTACACAGGGAAGTTGTTGACACATAGCTAGAGTTCTTGATATGTGCATCTCCCTATTCCCTTGGTGACTCAAAAGTAACTTTGGACTTATCAGTTCATTCTCCTTTGGAACAATCAAGGGAATTAAATGATTAGTCGGATGCAAATTTGGTCGAATTATCATGTTTCTTTGGCAATCTGACTTACCATTCTTCAACTCAGAGTTGGTAGACAATGTTATAGATGATTTATCTCCACTATGCAGCACAGATCTAGATTCAGTGGTAGTTCGGCCAGATTTACTTGACGATTTTTCTTTACTAGAGTTGACCACTATCTCCTACACTCAAGTATTATTTCCTTACGATACCAATGAATAAGTTTCCTATCATCATTAATTCTAGGTTGACAGTAGAGCAGGAGACTAGGTTGTTGGAAGTATTAGAGAAGAACCGTAAGGCCATAGGATGGATGATGTCGGATATCATGGGTATAAACCCCACGCTCTATTCACACAATATTTTTGTTGAGTATAATGCTAGACCATCTTTTGAGTTCCAGAGGAGGCTCAATCCAACTCTACGGGAAGTAGCTAAGAAAGAGTTTGTGAAGTGGTGTGAAGCAGGCTCTATTTACCCAATCTTTGACTCCAAATGGGTGGCAACTTTACATGTTGTCCCAAAGAAGTCAGGAATTCAGATGATCACTAATGAGGACATAGTTTAGATTGTGACACGAGTACACACATTGTGATGCATCTCTGTCGACTACAGGCGCTTGAATGTTGCGACAAAAAATCACTTTCCCCTACCTTTTATTGATCAGATTTTAGAGAGATTAGCCGGGAAAGAGTTTTTCTGTTTTCTTGGCGGGTACTTCGACTAAAATCAAGCATACATTGCCCCTGAGGACCACGAAAAGACCAATTTTACATGTCCTTTCAGCACATAGGACTTCAGGTGCATGCTTTCGGACTATGCAACACCCCATGTACTTTTCACAGGTGCATGAATGGCTTGTTTGCCAAGATGGTTGGGAATTTCCCAGAGGTCTACATTGATGACTTCTCGGTCCATGGTGATTCATTTGAATCTTGTTTAGCACATTTTGATTGAGTTCTTTAGAGTTGTAGGGAGGTGAATCAGGTACTCTCCTGGGAAAAAAGTCATTTTATGGTTGAGGGTATTGTATTGGGGCACATCATCTCCAAAAAGGGAATCGAGGTTGACCCTGCCAAGGTGGATGTGATCGAGAAACTTGATCCGTCAACCAACATCAAGTCAGTGAGGTCATTTCTGGGGCATGTTGGATTTTATAGATAATTTATTCAGGATTTTTCTAAGATTGCTCAACCAGTGACTGAGCTCTTAGGAAAGGACACTGAGTTCTTTGTGAAGGATATTGTGAATCCTTAAGCGCATCACGGAAGCGTGTCGATCGCATTGTATGCAATCGGAGCAACTAGTCGTACTAGATGCTAGATGCAGCGGAAATTAAAATTTTTTAACTTAACGATGAAACCACATGATCACGAGAACACTTCTCGGATCGTTTCATCAAACCACAAAGTACAAGGAATACCTCTTGAAGCGTGGTTGTGATCGCGAGATCCCAAAGTAGAGATCCTCCTATCTTAAGTCCGACCCACGGAGAAGCGCTTGCAGGCACGATGATGAGTCGCGTCCTTCCCGCAATCCTTGACGAAGATCCAAGCGTCGAAGGCGAAGCAAGATGCTCTCCTCTTCAATATGCAAAGTGGACGGCCACTTGGATATTAAGAGAGACCACACGAGAATTAGAGAGAGAGAGAGAGAGTAGTAGTCTTTTACAACTCTAGATGATGTACCTTGGAAAGGCTACCCTAGCCCTCCTTTTATACTAGTTTAGGATCCAATGGATCTCAATCCATGGGACACATGGATCCAAGGGCTATGCTTGGTCCATGATAAATCAATGGCTAGGATTGTTGTTCAACAACATCAATTTAAAATTAATTAATCAAGAGATAATATGATAAATGAAGTGGAGTTAACCAACCTCCTAAAAAAGGGGGGCGTCACCCATGAACAATTCATGGGTGACGCCACCCATGGAGGTGGTTTTCTCTATTTTATTTTATCACATTATTCCTTAATTAATCACAATAAATATTCACCAAATTAATCCCAAATTAATTTGTGAATATTTCAATCTTGCCATTGAATTATGTGTGAATCATATTCACAACCCAAACTAGTTAGTAAATTGCATTTCCAATTAATTAACAAATGTGAATCCAATCCACATTATTAATTAACAAATGCTATTTACATAAATTCTCTCTCTTATATATGTATATTATAAATCATATTTATAACACACATATATCATGGATAGTGTTATCCACATTCTCTTAATCCTTGATAATTAAATCCAATTTAATTATCTTAGATAATCATTTTTCATAATATGAATCATATTCATATTTAAGCTTGATAATTAAATCACATTTAGTCATCAAGTCCTTGCTTGGATATTTCATCAAAAGAATTATTCTCGAACCCTTTCAAGAATAATGTGCTTTCTCCGCAGATACTTGGAGATAAGGATAGGGCGATTGTATTATTCAATGTATAGTGACTTGGATGTTGAGATATTATCTCAAATCCAGATCGAACGAACCTCCCACAGATGCTTGATTAAATCAAGACCGCAAATCCAATCTTCTCATTGAATCTGAATCCCATTCAGACCAATGTCCAACACTTGGACTAAGATCGGATTGCTTCTCTACTGAAAGGAGTCACTAAAATCCAGACCTGTTTCATCACTCCCTCGGAATGGAAGCATCATGGATATACAATCGTTTATGATCACATCACCCTTCAGGTATTCCCAATACCTGTACATCCTGCATACTGGAAGACCCATGATCAACCCGAAGATCAAGATCATTTTTACACTGTCTTCTTCAGGGTTTAATCATTAAGTTTCTCAATCTTGGTCATTGGGATTTGGTATCGATCATATGCTTTCCCAAAGCATATATCATACCTTCAAATTCATGTCATGCTTCCAAAGCATGACGACCATGCATGGAATTTGATCGGTCCCAATACCTCATGAGTGAGCTCATGTCTTCCGGTTCACAAGTGAACCTGTATGATCCCTTTGAGAGATCATATTGCTCATATACCCTTATATGCACACCAGCTCGCCGGTGTATAGACCTTGGTTAGGTCATCAACCTATTGGTCTGCCAAATGTACATACTCAGATATATAGCAATATATCTGTCTCCGGTCAGAGGATGCATGCCTATGCTGTGACAGCATTCAACATAGGACTTAAGTTATCTCGATCTCGTTAGGTCAACCCATTGTCCTAACTAATCTGACACCTCCGAATCACTATTCCCATGCAGAGGACCTGCATCAAGAGGTCGGTCAGATATCAGCCTATGTGAGAAAGGATTGCCATCTCCTACTCAGGCTAGAGATCTCCACTTGACAATCATTTGACGGTGTTTGATGAGTCCTCCATCTAACTCCTTAGATATTCATCCAAACACCAGCCTCTACGATTCATTTAATGAAACAACAGCTATATAATCATCAAGCTGGCCATGGTACATAACCCTAATTGTACAGAGGGACCTTATAGTGCATTCATTCATATAATTTCAGAAAGGGAGTGAAACATCAATAACTTTTATTGATAAACTTAAATATTACAATAACATTTATTGTAAGAATGGTTCGCCCAGGGCTCACAAGTCTAACAATCTCCCACTAGCCCTCAGAACCATTCAGGTACAATCCGTAAACCCATACTCATTACATGCTGGTCAAAAACCTTCTGTGTCAGAGGTTTGGTAAGAGGATCAGAAATGTTGTCGGCAGAGGCCACCTTGGTGATGATGATATCATCACGCTTTTGAATCTTCCGAATGATGTGGTATTTCCTTTCCACGTGCTTGCTCTTCTGATGGCACCTGGGTTCCTTTGCTTGGGCAATGGCTCCAGTGTTATCGCAGAGTAACGGGACGGGAGTACCAGAGGAAACTACGCCAAGCTCCAAGATGAACTTGTGTAACCACACCGCCTCCTTTGCAACATCTGATGCGGCAATGTATTCGGCTTCTGTTGTTGAATCCTCCGTAGTGTCCTGCTTCTTGCTTCTCCAGCTCACATCACCACCGTTCAACAGGAATACAAACCCTGATGTCGACTTTCGATCATCAATATCTGACTGGAAGTCTGAATCTGTATATCCCAAGACTTGGAGATCACCATCCCCATAGACCAAGATGTAATATTGCGTCCGTCTTAGATATTTGAATATGTTCTTTACTGCATTCCAGTGTTTCTCTCCATAGCAGGATTGGTAACGACTTACCACTCCCACTGCATGGCAGATGTCTGGCCTAGTACACATCATGGCATACATCAAGCTTCCTACGGCTGATGCATAAGGGCATCCGGCCATGGCCTTCTTTTCCTCAACACTTTGAGGAGCCATCCCTTTGGACAGTTGGATACCATGTCCTAAGGGGAGGAATCCTTTCTTCTAACTATCCATACGGAATCGTTCAAGAATCTTCTTGATGTATCCATGTTGTGATAATCCCAATATTCTCTTTTCTCGGTTTCTGAACAACTTCAGGCCTAAGATGTAAGAGGCTTCTCCAAGATCTTTCATCTCGAAGGTATGGGATAGCCAAATCTTCACACTGGTCATCATTCCTGTATCATTCCCAATGATAAGGATATCATCTACATAAAGCACGATGAACACAATGGTGCTCCCACTAAGCTTCTTGTACACACAAGGTTCATCAGGGTTTTGCACAAAATCATAACTCTTTATGGTTTCGTCAAATCTGATGTTCCAGCTACGAGAAGCTTGTTTGAGCCCATAGATGGATTTCTTCAGCTTGCATACTTTACCGTCCTCAGCTATGAAGCCCTGGGGCTGCTCCATATAGATATCCTCCTCGAGGTATCCATTGAGGAAAGCCGTCTTGACGTCCATCTGCCAGATGTCGTAGTCAAGAGATGCAACTATAGCCAGCAGTGTCCTGATGGACTTAAGCATGGCCACAGGAGATAATGTCTCATCGTAGTCGATGCCTTCTCTCTGTGTGTAGCCTTGGCTACGAGCCGTGCCTTGAAAGTCTCTACTTTCCCATCAGGTCCCCTCTTTCTCTTGAAGATCCATTTACACCCAATGGGTTTTACCCCTTTAGGTGGATCCTCTAGGGTCCATACACCATTCTTATGCATGGAGTCAATCTCTGACTTCATTGCTAGCATCCATCTATCCATGTCATGATCCTCAAGTGCTTCATCATATGAAGAAGGATCATTGTCAGTCTCACCTGACACATGGAATCCATACCTTTCCGGTGGTGCAACCACCCTCGAACTCCTTCGAAGAGGTATGGGTGTTTCATCTTCATTTATTTCTTCAGTTTCTGGTTCAGGAATCTCAGAATCCTCAGGGGATTCAATGAGCTCCTCTACTTCATTCTTGTCTTGACCTTTAAGGAAATCATCCTCCAGAAATTTCACATCCCTAGAGACAAAAACCTTTTGGGTCTCAGGGTCATAAAGTTGGTATCCAATACCATCTTTAACATACCCAATGAAGTAGCACTCACGAGTGCGAGATTCTAGCTTACTTGCGTCCACGTTCTTCGCATGAACCAGGCATCCCCAAACCCTCAAGTGATTGACACTAGGTTTGGTTCCATACCAGAGCTCATGAGGAGTCTTTGGTATAGACTTGCTAGGAATCTTGTTTAGGATATATATTGTAGTCTCTACTACATATCCCCAGAAACTAAGAGGTAAATGTGCTTTACTCATCATTGAACGGACCATGTCCATGATGGTCCTGTTGCGTCTTTCAGCAACACCATTAAGTTGGGGAGTTCCAGGAGGAGTGAGATTGGAGACAATTCCACTCTCTTTAAGGTATTCCTTGAATTCATCTGAGAGGTACTCACCACCTCGGTCAGACCGAATCCGTTTAATCTTCCTGTCTGCTTGGTTCTCAACCAAAGCCTTAAACTCTTTGAACTTTTCAAAGGTTTCAGATTTATGACGTAGCAGGAAGATAAACCCATATCGCGAATGGTCATCGATAAACGTCAAATAATATCGATATCCATTTCTAGTCGCGGTATTGAAGGGACCACATACATCAGTATGTATTAGGTCGAGAATACCCTCGCATCTCGTAACCTTGTTACGGAAAGGCATCCTGGTCATTTTACCTCTAATACAATGTTCACAGGTAGGTAAAGTTTGAACATGTAGAAAATCTAAAGGTCCATCCTTTATCAATCTATTGATCCTATAAACAGATAAATGACCGAGCCTTTGATGCCAAATCATATTCGAATGATTTCCATTCTCCCTGGCTCTCTTGGGGTTTTTATTATCAGTGGTAGTGACATTTATGACACATTCATTAATGCACAATTCATAGAGTCCACCAGAAGTCAGAACACCTTCCGCAACAAATTTATCATATTGATTAATGACTAATTTATTACAGAACAGGAAGGAGTACCCATATCTAACAAGCTTAGATACAGATATCAGGTTCTTCCTGACCTCACGTACATAAAGACACTCTTTAAGTACTAGGACTCGACCACTAGATAACGACAGTCTGCATGTCCCGATGGCGACTGCTGCAACACTTGCATCAGATCCCATTTGGATAACTATCTCCCCATGCTCCAGATTCCTAGTTTCCTGAAACAAATGCAATGAATTGCATACATGAACAGAAGCACCAGAATCTATAACCCAACTTCCTTCTCGTCCAACGAGAAAGCTAGTTTCAATGATGAAAGTAGATTTCATACCTGCTGGGGCTTTACCTTTGTCAGTGGACTTCAGGTAATCTGGGCAGTTACGCCGCCAGTGCCCCGGCTTCTTGCAGTGGTGACAGACATCGGTCTTTTTCGATGTCATCAGTGTGGAAGCACTAGAAGATGAACCAACTCCCTGATTCTTCTTCTTTCTCTTCGAGGCTGGGCCCTTCTGAGAACCTTGCTTCTGCCCGCGCTTTCCTCTTACCTGTGCAACCATTGCACTAGCAGAGGGGCCGTCCTTTTTCATGACGTCTTCTGCAGACTTCAATGCAGCTAACAGCCCAGCGTTTGTGAAGTCACCTTTGTTCATGTGGTAAGACACAACAAAGTTGTTGAAAGACTTAGGGAGCGACAGGAGAATGAAATCAGCTTGCATTTCAGAATCCAAGTAGGCTCCCAGGGTTTCCAGTTCAGAGAGGTACCCAAACATTTTGAGTACATGTTCTCTGACAGAGGTTCCTTCCTGCATCTTGCAGCGAATAAGCTCTTTCATCACATTGTAACGCTGTGTGCGGTTTATGTCACCGAACATTTCTTTCAGATTCAGCATAATCTCTTGGCAATTGTTCATTTCCACATGTTTCTTCTGAAGCACATTGGACAATGACCCAAGGATGTAACACCTTGCCAGATTATGGTCTTCATCATATTTATCATTATATGATTTATCTTCATCAGTCACAGGGTTTGTTATCTTGTCCTTGCTAAGCACGTAGGAGATGCGCTCTGCAGAGAGAACAAGATCCAAATTTCGGATCCAATCCGAATAATTTGGTCCGGTCAACTGGTTGACCTCTAGAAGCCTGCTAAGTGGGTTCATGGACTTCATTTTCTGAAATTAAGAATGCACTATATTAGAATAATTATATATTCATTTTAAGAATAATTTGATTAAGGCATTTTAAATCAAATTTGTCTTGCTAGGTCAACTTTGAAAGATTATTCCCTTATTTTTCTTTCAAAGTAAGAGATATACTTACCGCTATATCCCAAGCAAGATCTGGGATCTCCTCTCTATCCTTATCACATCCCAATAATATGAGAACCTGTGACTCGAATAAGAGAAGCGGGAACACATTCCGCCTTGCAAGTCCAACTTGCATTTCCCAATTCGCTCTTTAACACCCGGGCCCACCACCCCTAAGATGATGTTGACCCGTTGTTAATTGAACCAACCGTCAACAGGCTTAATACTCGCTATACGCAATCCAATATCGCCCCAATAATATGAGGATCCGATATTGGGGTCACTACGTATACGGCCTTACTCTTTCGAGAAGCAAAGAACCCGATCCAATTAAATCATGCACAGGATCTGTCACTTCGGACAGGCATCTCCTATACACAACAACTGGCGACGAATTCCTTTGCCTTGACGGGAGACCATGGATGTCACTTATGTGATCCTCCACCTCATATTCAAATTTTATAATTAATTATCGTGAATCACATTCACATAATTAATTCTTCCAAGGGAAATACACATCTATTCAAAATAGAGTGTTTATTGGATATAATTAATTTAATCACATTAAATTAATCATTAATCCAATCATCAACAAACATGTCTTTTACTTGAATAGTAGGTATAATCTCAAAATACGTATTATTCGAATTTTAATAATTAGAAAAATACATATTGTCTGTCTCCGGTATTATACAGTCCCTACCCGCTGTCATGGCCAGTACCGACGAGAGTGGGACGGACCACATACGTTGCAACCCGCGACCCCAATGCTCTCCGACTAGGCACCACATCCGCCTCGGGAAAGGATAATACCAGATAGACCATCATGTACTTTGAGATGTTCATCGGTTTCTCAACCGAAAATTATACCATATAATATAAATCAAAACATTTTTGATTATAAGGAGATTTGCTAGACAAATCCCCGATCCTATTCAAGCAAAAAGGGTTTTTCATGTAAAAGTTGTCCTACAACTATTGTAGGATAAACTATAGTTTTCATGAAAGCAATGTTTGTTGATGAAACAATGATCAAGATCTAACATCTCATCATTGTGGTTTAGGCAAGTGTCATTCAATGAAATAATTATTTCTTTAAATATTTCACAAATATTTATCACTAATTATTCCAGAAAATTAACAATTAATTTTCATCATGATGATTGAATGACATATCACAAGGTTCAAGATCAAAATTGTTAATTTCCAGCAGTGACCCCCAATCACTAAAATTAACTTATCTTGATCAATTTAAATCCAAAAAATGCAAACTCAGTTTTCAAAGATTGCCTATTTGATTTATTAGAGAACCCAAGTGATAATTCACGCATTTCAAGGCGGATTAAAACCGTAATCATCTCATTAATTACGTTCAAATCCGCAGTTCCCGCAACAGTGAATATAGTCATATTCAAAAAGCCATATCTTGAGCAAATAAAGTCCAAATTTAGTAAACTCAAGTCCTATGGTTTCCTTGTTTAATGGGGAACAAAATCCAATTGAAATTTTCGTGTTTAAACATTTTAAACAGTACAGAAAAATTCAATTAGACAGAGGTGCGAAAATTGAAATGCAGTAAGAATTTCGCAACCCTTTCAAGAACCAAATCGTCTAAGGTGTACGGATCATATCCAAAACCTTATTCGACCTATGGCTCTGATACCACTTGAAGGATATTGTGAATCCTTAAGCGCATCACGGAAGCGTGTCGATCGCATTGTATGCAATCGGAGCAACTAGTCGTACTAGATGCTAGATGCAGCGGAAATTAAAATTTTTTAACTTAACGATGAAACCACATGATCACGAGAACACTTCTCGGATCGTTTCATCAAACCACAAAGTACAAGGAATACCTCTTGAAGCGTGGTTGTGATCGCGAGATCCCAAAGTAGAGATCCTCCTATCTTAAGTCCGACCCACGGAGAAGCGCTTGCGGGCACGATGATGAGTCGCGTCCTTCCCGCAATCCTTGACGAATATCCAAGCGTCGAAGGCAAAGCAAGATGCTCTCCTCTTCAATATGCAAAGTGGACGGCCACATGGATATTAAGAGAGACCACACGAGAATTAGAGAGAGAGAGAGAGAGTAGTAGTCTTTTACAACTCTAGATGATGTACCTTGGAAAGGCTACCCTAGCCCTCCTTTTATACTAGTTTAGGATCCAATGGATCTCAATCCATGGGACACATGGATCCAAGGGCTATGCTTGGTCCATGATAAATCAATGGCTAGGATTGTTGTTCAACAACATCAATTTAAAATTAATTAATCAAGAGATAATATGATAAATGAAGTGGAGTTAACCAACCTCCTAAAGGGGGGGGGGGGCGTCACCCATGAACAATTCATGGGTGACGCCACCCATGGAGGTGGTTTTCTCTATTTTATTTTATCACATTATTCCTTAATTAATCACAATAAATATTCACCAAATTAATCCCAAATTAATTTGTGAATATTTCAATCTTGCCATTGAATATTGTGTGAATCATATTCACAACCCAAACTAGTTAGTAAATTGCATTTCCAATTAATTAACAAATGTGAATCCAATCCACATTATTAATTAACAAATGCTATTTACATAAATTCTCTCTCTTATATATGTATATTATAAATCATATTTATAACACACATATATCATGGATAGTGTTATCCACATTCTCTTAATCCTTGATAATTAAATCCAATTTAATTATCTTAGATAATCATTTTTCATAATATGAATCATATTCATATTTAAGCTTGATAATTAAATCACATTTAATCATCAAGTCCTTGCTTGGATATTTCATCAAAAGAATTATTCTCGAACCCTTTCAAGAATAATGTGCTTTCTCCGCAGATACTTGGAGATAAGGATAGGGCGATTGTATTATTCCATGTATAGTGACTTGGATGTTGAGATATTATCTCAAATCCAGATCGAACGAACCTCCCACAGATGCTTGATTAAATCAAGACCGCAAATCCAATCTTCTCATTGAATCTGAATCCCATTCAGACCAATGTCCAACACTTGGACTAAGATCGGATTGCTTCTCTACTGAAAGGAGTCACTAAAATCCAGACCTGTTTCATCACTCCCTCGGAATGGAAGCGTCATGGATATACAATCGTTTATGATCACATCACCCTTCAGGTATTCCCAATACCTGTACATCCTGCATACTGGAAGACCCATGATCAACCCGAAGATCAAGATCATTTTTACACTGTCTTTTCAGGGTTTAATCATTATGTTTCTCAATCTTGGTCATTGGGATTTGGTATCGATCATATGCTTTCCCAAAGCATATGTCATACCTTCAAATTCATGTCATGCTTCCAAAGCATGACGACCATGCATGGAATTTGATCGGTCCCAATACCTCATGAGTGAGCTCATGTCTTCCGGTTCACAAGTGAACCTGTATGATCCCTTTGAGAGATCATATTGCTCATATACCCTTATATGCACACCAGCTCGCCGGTGTATAGACCTTGGTTAGGTCATCAACCTATTGGTCTGCCAAATGTACATACTCAGATATATAGCAATATATCTGTCTCCGGTCAGAGGATGCATGCCTATGTTGTGACAGCATTCAACATAGGACTTAAGTTATCTCGATCTCGTTAGGTCAACCCATTGTCCTAACTAATCTGACACCTCCGAATCACTATTCCCATGCAGAGGATCTGCATCAAGAGGTCGGTCAGATATCAGCCTATGTGAGAAAGGATTGCCATCTCCTACTCAGGCTGGAGATCTCCACTTGACAATCATTTGACGGTGTTTGATGAGTCCTCCATCTAACTCCTTAGATATTCATCCAAACACCAGCCTCTACGATTCATTTAATGAAACAACAGCTATATGATCATCAAGCTGGCCATGGTACATAACCCTAATTGTACAGAGGGACCTTATAGTGCATTCATTCATATAATTTCAGAAAGGGAGTGAAACATCAATAACTTTTATTGATAAACTTAAATATTACAATAACATTTATTGTAAGAATGGTTCGCCCAGGGCTCACAAGTCTAACACTTTGTAGATCAGAAGTATCATGAGGCATTTGAGCTCCTTAAGAAGAACATTTGTGACTCACCTATTCTACAGGCTCCTGATTGGTCTCTTTCCTTTGACATCATGAGTGTGCTTTGAATTTTTCTATAGGAGTCATATTGGGGAAGAGACGAGATCAGATTTCGTTCTCTATTCACTATGCAAGCAAAGTTTTGGATCAAGAACAAAGAAATTATACAGTGACTGTGAAAGTCATTCTTATCGTAGTATGGATTTTAGAGAAATTTAGGTCTGTGATTCTTGGCTCAAAAGTGACGGTTTATACTGATCATTCAAGCATTAGGTATCTCATGGAAAAGAAGGACGTGAAGGAACCTTATATTATGTAGATATTTCTACTCTAGGAGTTTGATTTGGAGATTAAGGATAAACATGGAGTGAAAAATGTTGTAGTTGATCATCTTTTGAGGATTGAGATTAAGGATTCCCTTGATTCTAATCCTATTTAAGAGACCATTCCAGATGAGTCAATTTGTCTTGTTGACTCACTCCCATGGTATGCCAACATGGTGAACTATCTTGTCTCCAAGCATGTTCCCCATGGTTGGATTGGGAGTAGTATAGACTGACTCAAGTTAGATTCAAGGAAATACCATTACGAGGATCTGTTCCCTTTCTTTCAGGGGTCGAATTGTGTCTAGAGGAGGTGTATTCCTCACGAGGAATACTAGAGTGTCCTCACGTATTGTCATTCACTTAAGGCTGGAAGACGCCATTCAGGAAAAACAACTGCTCATAAGGTGTTAAAGTGTGGTTTGTTTTGACCGACCTTGTTTAGAGATGCCATTGACTTTGTACGGTTGCTCCCTATTTACCAGAGGATGGGAGGGAATGTTGGTTCTAGAGATGAGATGCCCATGTAGCCTGTAGTTTTTTGTGATGTTTTTTATTCTTGGGGTATAGATTTTATGGGTCCCATCCCTAATATCCAAGGTTTTGAGTACATCTTGTTAGAGATAAATTAGATTACATGTTGAGATGGGTGAAGACTATCCCAACCCGAGATGTAGACGGTAGAACTATTTGCAAGTTTATTAAAGATCATATCATTTCACAGTTCGGGGTACCTACAGTTTTGATATCTGATGGGGGGTAGCCACTTTGTGAATGGAATAATGGAATATTTAGCAAAGGACTATGGGTTCAACATAGAATAACTAGTCCTTACTGCCCACAGTCAAACGACATGGCAGAGGTTTCAAAAAGGGAGGTGAAGAGCATTCTTCAAAAGTTAGTTCGTCTAAATAGGAAGAATTGGTCTCGGTTGTTAGATCAAATGCTATGGGCTTACAAATAGCCTACAAGACACCTCTTGGGGCACTTCACCTTTTAGGATGATTTATGGCAGGTATTGTCATTTGCCCTCTACGTTAGTTCATAAATCTGAATAGGCAATAAAGAAAATAACTAGTGCTATCACTTAGGGAAATTGTGTAGATACCTAAACGAGTTAGTGGAAATCCGCAATTGAGTATATGACAACAACATGATCTATAAGGAAGAAGTTAAGAAGTGGAATGATGAGCATATTAGATGTAAGAACTTTGTCACTGGATAAAAGGTATAGTTGTTTAATGTGAAGTTAATGGTTTTCCATGGGAAACTTAAGTCTAAATGGACGGGTCCTTTTCTGGTTAAGGAAGTGCATAAGAATGGTAGTATAGAGATTTCAGATAATGCACCTTCCATTTTGGTTAACGGGCAGTTACTTAAGCATTTTATAGATTCCAAGGAAAGGATAACTCCTGTTGGGATGACTGACTTCATGCCTATTGATTCTATTTCAGATTTCTCAGAGAAGGCATGATCATCATGGTAGATTAACACACAAGATTTAATATCCGCAAATTAAAATTCTTTTTGTCTTTATTCGTATAGAGTTCATTTAACTTTGATTCTTTTTCCTACCTATACTTAGGCTAATCTCAGCCTAAGTATAGGGGGAAATCTATCCATACATTCTCCATTACTCATTCTCTTGCTTATTTTGAGGTCTCTTCAAGCATTTATCTATATTTCTTTGCTTAGGTTTTTCAAAACCTAAGTATAGTGGGGATCATCCCTTTCTATTCATTCTAACATATTCTTTCTCATTCTTACACTTATCCCATTCTAGACATTGGTTCTTACATTCTTTTATACTTAGTTAAGCTACGACTTCATATCACTTTCTGCTATGAGGACATGGCAAATGCTAAGTATAATGTGGTCTACTATACACATTACATATATACTTTATCCCTAGCTCATATTTTTAAATTCTTGGGGACTATATTTTTTAATTGATTTCAAAACTTCATACATATTTGACATGGTTTTCAAATTTTTATGTGGTTTTTGAAAATACGGATTGACATGTTTTGAAAAATCACATGTAAAATATTTTGAAAATCTATATTTATGTTACACTATTTTGAAAAATATTTTACTGAGATTTAAAAAATGGGATTTTACTGATTTTTAAATCTTTGTATAATGTTTGAAAATATTCTATACATATGTGACAATGTTTGTAAAAAAAATTTTTCAAGATTCTTTTCAAAACTAAGGGTGTAAATGAGTCTAACAAATTATTTAACTCTCTGAAATAAAAATCAATAAAAAAACTGAAATAAATTCTTTAATATCAATTGTGACTCCTGAACTTAAAAATGATTAGCTACTTTTCAATGAAGGAATTTTTACCTTAGCAGAGTGGGTGGTTAACAAACAATGCGTATGGCACCGTCTTTAAGTAATATAGGTAGCCATCTAATGGTTCGTACTTACACCCATACTGGATGAAAATAGATGGAACTAATCATATAAGTTTAGACTTGTAATTATTTTTATAAAGAAGTTTAAAAAAATCATCATAAATTTTGTTGTGTCTCTTCATGTCCTTTTGGTGTTTTAGGGTTCTAAGAGGTTGTGACGGATCACTAAACCATTTTGTTACTATTCTTTATAAGGTTATCTTGCCTTTGAGTCTTGGTGAATCCAACGTGGAGGAAATTATTGATTTCAATTCCATATTTCGGAAGATCGAGTTGATAAAGAGTTCACTGAAAAGGGTGATGTCAATTGAAGAAGAATTAGATATGGAGTTGGCAATTCAATTAATTGAGAATGTCCATTCTATGGAGTATCACATTTCGTGTAAGTTGGGTCATCCTTCTATGTCTATTTTTTCTCTTCTAAGGAAAACACAAAAGTCTGTTGCAGGATTTCAAGGTTTGATTCGTCTGCCCATAATTATGAAGAATTTTGAGGCTTCCCATGAAGATATGAATATTACTTTTTAAGAAGAATGGCTTCATTCTAGAAGGTTGAAATTCCAAGTTGATGAAGATCTTTCTTATTCATATTCTGAAGTGTATTCTATTAGGAGGAAAGAGTTGAAACATAAGGTGGCCTATGATTTTTAACCTATAAGAGGCAATTTTGATGTATAAGGAGCTCAAGATTGTATTGTCATATGGGTATTCTAGTGTGTTCTTGTATTATCTCTGTATTGTTTGTTAAGGGTACCCCGTTTGTTGTCTTTGTCTTAATAAAGCTAATAGCTCCTTAATTCTTTTTTAAATAAATAAACCACTAACTTATTAATGGTTGTCATTCCCTGACACTTTCACTATGTGCTCAAGGGTTGAGATGATTTTTAATACTGGGATTAAGGAGTCCATACAAAGAGAGTTATCTTGTCTTAATATTAAAGGTCTTGGGCTTAAAGTTCATACTTCCATAGTTAAAAGATATGCATGCTATATCACATGATTAATCTCCCTTAAAAAGTTGACTACCACTCGCATGCATGATTGCATTCATGGTTGAGATGAGTCAAGGTATCACTAAAGAGACTGGGATTTGAAGCTTGAGTTTGGACTTGATCTATATGACGCTCGAGGATGGGATAAAATTAATGAAGGATTCATGAAACTTGAGGATCAAATGTTAGAAATGCGAGCCCACGGCGAGCCATTATGCAATAAATGTTATTGCACATATCATTCCCTGATCTGAAATGAAGAATGAATAATTTGTATAATAGGTCCCTTACTACAATTAGGGTTATGTACCATGGCCATCTTGATGATCATACAGCTGTTGATTCAACTATTGAATCATAGAGGCTGGTGCTTGTATGAACATCTAAAGAGTTAGATTGAGGACTCATCAAGCACCGTCAAATGATTGTTAAGAGATGATCTCCAGCCTGAGTAGGAGATGTCAATCCTTATCCCTAAAGGTTGATATCTTACCGACCTCTTGATGCAGGTCCTCTGCATAGGAATAGAGATTCAGAGGTGTTAGATTAGTTAGGTCAAAGATTTGACTTAACGAGATCGAGATAACCAAAGTCCTATATCGTATGCTGTCATGATATAAGCACACATCCTCTGCCCGGAGACAGATGTGTTACTATATGTCTGAGTATGTACATTTGGCAGACCAATAGGTTGATGACCTAACCAAGGTCTATACACTGGTACGCTGATGTGCATATAAGGGCATATGAGTAATACGATCTCTCAAAGGGATCATACTGATTCAGTTACTGAAACAGAAGACATGAGCTCACTCATGAGATATTGAGAAGAATCAAATTCCATGCGCATGTTCGTCTCGCTTTGGAAGCTTGACCGAATTTGTAGGTTTGGTATATACTTTTGGAAAGTATATGATCAAGACCAAGGTATGATGTATGCTTTTGGAAAGTATATGATCGATACCGACTTCCCAATGATCGAATGAGAAACTTACTGATAAAACCATGAAGTAGACAGTGTACAGTTGATCTAATACTTCGGGTTTATTATGAGTCTTCCAGTATGCAGGATGTATAGGTATTGGGAATACCTGAGGGTGATGTGATCATAAATGATTGTATAACCATGACGCTTCCATTCCTAGGGAGCGATGAAACGGGTCTGGATTTTAGTGACTCCTCTCAGTAGAAAAGTAATCTGATCTTAGTCCAAATGTTGGACATTGATCTGAATGAGATTCAGATGCAATAAGAAGATTAGATTTGCGGTCTTGATTTAATCAAGCATCTATGGGATGCCCACGATCTGGATTTGAGATGCGATCTCAATATCCATGTCACTATACATGGAACAATACAATCGCTCTGTCCTTATCTCCAAGTATCTGAAGAGAGATCGCATTATTCTTGAAGGGTTCGAGAATAATTCCATAAGATCTAAGCAATGAAGAAATGATGATTAAATATGATTTAATCATCTTGATGTATGAAAAAATTATCCAATATAATTAAATGTGATTTAATTAATGTGGATAAGAATATGTGGATAGAAATATCCAATTATTCATAATATATTATAAATGTGATTTATAATGTATTAGAGAAAACTAATTATAATTTATATGTGTTGATTAATTATTATGTGTATTGGATACACATTGTGTAATTAATTGACAATGTAAATTATATGTTGTTTTGGGTTGTGAATATGATTCACAATTTTTCAGTGGCAAGATTGCAATATTCTCAAATATAATTGTGAATTATTTTTGAGGAATAAAACCCAACAAATTTGTTGCAAATAAATAAAGGATATTTCCATGGAGATATGCAATCTCATGAATTATTATGAGATTTCCCTCCCCATGGAAATAAGTGTGCGGCACACCATTCTAAATAGGAATGTGTGGCCGTCCACATGGAAGGTGCTTGGAGATGAAATCTCCATGCACAATCTCTCCTTATTTATTGAGTTTGATTTAGGACTAATTTATATTTGATTTTGTCAAATATATTTTAACCTAAATTTGTTGGTTTTACCAACAACAACCTTGACCATTGGATTGACATAAATCAATCTCATCCATTGATTTTATATGTCAAATGGATTGAGATCCATGGATCCCAAAACCCTATAAATAGAGAGGAATACCATGCTCTCTCTTTACATGTAATATTGGAGGCTCTCTCTCTTCCCTTCTTCTCCATACATGCCAACTCTTTCTCCCTCTACTTGGTGGTCGTCCACCAAACCCTAGAGTAGAGAATCGTCGTCGCCTTCGCCACCGCACCGCCGCTTCGACGTTCTTCGGTTCTCCATCTTCTTGGAGTGCTGCACTAACGAAGGAGACATTCGATCTCGTGCGACGAGATCAGGAGCAACCACACTTGGATCATCTTCTTGGATTGCGAGGACAACGCGGTTCATCCCCACGCTCGTAAGCGGTCTCACCGACGATCGGACTTGAGACAGGAGGTCTCTTCCTTTAGAGACTTGATCAACAATGCTTCAAGAGGTATTGAATTATACTTGTTGTGGTTATAGATGAAACGATCTAAGAATGGTTCTCGGATCATGTGGTTTCATCGAATAAAATTTTTTAAATTCCGCTGCACCGAACAACTAGTACGACTAATCGTTCTTCGTCGTATCCAATACGATGATCACGCTTCCGTGATGCACTAGAGAATAATTCCATATTCTTCATCAACAATCTAGCAAGTATGGGACATGTTCTCCTTCTATCTCTTGACTTTGACTTAAAGTACCAAGGTGCGATGACATTAAATTAGTAAGTTGATCTGTATGCGCCAATCTTTGGTAAAAGCAGTGGAGCTAGATAAAAAGAAGGGAATTCCCTCAAATAAAAAAAGAAAAGTGAAAAGAAAAGAAAAGCTCATCACATTACAAAGTTTCATCATATAATCTATTACATTCAAGGCGAGCGCTCCTAACCTTTAAGTGTCCAATCTGATGAAATTATTAGGCTTTAATGAGTCGGGCTAGTACCACAAAAGGGGCTTTGCATCGTTAGTGCTACAAGTGTGGGTGCATATATATTGGATACCTTAAAAAGACACAACTCGATGTACTCCCAGGAAAACAAGTACAGATGACTCAATCTCTTTTGACGGACACACTAATTAGCAAAATAAAAATTAAAATTGTGTTGAGTATTGGCACTTGAGAGAATCATGTTCCAATGAGAGGAAGTGAAAATAATTAATCAATCCTATATCATCCATAATATGTCCTTTCATTTATCCCTTTGAAGTTTGACAAACTAAAGAGACAGTGGAATGAAGAAAGACTATATTTATTCCCTAGTGTTGAGGGTTGGGTCCTTAGGAAAGCCTTGAGATTAGAATTTTTGGTGATATTTTGACTTTTCGCTCATTATTGCAATCTACACTAAGTCATTCTTCTTATATATATATATATATATATATGTATGTATGAATGCATGTATGTATGTATGTATGCATTGAGAGACACAATTAGATGAGTTGAATTCCTTTTGATTAATACTGGGATCAATATAGAGTTTTAGGATTCTTAAAACCTAGTGTGCTAGGTCAAATCGAGCCTTGTATATTCACTTGCACATGCTAGGGATCTCAATAATTAACTAACTCTGTAATTCATTCTTTATTTATTAGCTTGAGCATGATCTTATCTTAAGTATAGGGGTGATAAATCCCACATTTATCATCATTAATTACCATTTTTATCTTTCTTGCTGAAGTTATTCAGCTATATTCATTGACTATCAATAGTTAATACTTTATGTGTTGTATATAATTGACACTAATTAATATATATTATATAAACCTATTATTATGCTATTATTTTATGTTTTTATTCCTTATTAAAAGTCAAATAAAAATTAGAAGTAATATAAAAAACAAAAAAAATAAATATAAGAAAAATAAAAGAAAATGTTTTATATTGTTTTAATAAGTATTTAATGCTTACTTGTGTACAAATGACCTTTGATCTCTTTCACTTCTGCATAAAAGTATAGATCTCAACGAGATCTACAACTTTCATGTTTACCACTTTCTCTAATTCACCCTCTAAATATTTATATTGATTTTATTTGTATTTGATGATTTCTGAGAAAGCCATGTCGCGCGTTCTGCTTCAGCCAGGTAGCCCACCTCTCTTATCGTTTTTCGAGTCAAGCATGGACCGTTATATGTTCTTTATCAGACTCAATCTCAACTGCTCTTATGCACCCTCTTCCGAGTCGTTTTATTTGATACATGAGGTGCATCTTAGTACTACATCTGCACCGTAATCTGGCAGTCTAATCATAATCCATCGATCGGAGGAGCATCTTCAACCTCCGCGGACTTCCTCCAATAGACACAACCCTCCATACGCCCTCAACTTCTCACCATTTTTGCAACTACCTCGACCAACATCCCTTCCACCCATCGCTGTCAATCTCTTGACCCTTTGATCATGATCGTTCCCAACCTCTTAGAACCAATCAACTCCTTCTGGTATAATCAATAGTAGTGGTTGAAATTACCACTGTCGGCATTAGCCACCCAAAGGAGCGATTCATTTCTGAGGCTCGGAATCCAAGCATGTGTCTAAGCCTTTCACAAAGAAGCAGAGGAAGCCGCATGTCCCGAGCCTCCACTTCTGCACCTTTACAGGGCACATGTAGCACGCATGTGGCTAGGTTATTTACAGTGTTGGTCCCCAACTTTCCAAGAATCACATATAAGACCTCATTCCTTTGTGTATTTGCATATTATCCCTCATGGCATATGTTAATTGCATTTCAATCCATTTATTTTCTTTTTGTAATAAAGCTTGTAGTTTTTCTTGCAAAAATGCCCATGGATTGATTATTGAATATCTTTTTATCTCTATATCCAAATGAAGTCATTTTGGTCTCCTTTGAAAGCTAATTTGTTGCTCTATCTTTTAGCATGTCTTGTTGTTAATTTCAATTTAAAAATGACATATGAATCATTTCATCTTGTAAGTCATTATTTAGATCCTTAAATGAAGTTGAAAGTGTCATCTTTGTGAGCAATTGAACTTGATATTCACTTTGCTTCTTAATGACTAATCGTTATTATTTTCAATCATTGTCATTAAGTTAATAAATGGTTTAATTGCTTGATGAAACTATTGAGCATCAAAGTTGAAATTCAAGTTAAATTTGTGTTGAATTTCTTTTGAGTCTGACTAACACTCAAAGCCATCATCGAATATGTTTTCATGGTTTAATTAATATTGAATTATTCATACAATTTTTGTAATTAACCCCAGTTGTCTATTGTGTGTTTGTATTGGAATAACTTATTAGCATTTTGTATTAAAACCTTTAACAAATGCATGTAAATATGCACTAACATCCACTTCTTATTAAATGAACATTCATGATTAAAAACTCACTTTTATTCATTAAAAAGACATAAAAAAGGAAAAGAAAAGAAGGCATATCGTAGAAATGTATATATTTTACAGTATGACTCATAAAAGATAAATATAGCTGTAAGATATATTTCTATAACCTAACCTTCAAGATCTAGTCAGCATGACTTAGTCGACAAACAATAAAGCAAAATGAGATAAGGTAGAAAATCCAAAATAATTAACCATACACATGATACATTAAATTATAACCATTTATTATATCGATAATCTTCACATAATTATCCATGACACTTATGTAAATATTTCTCACCAAGCTCTTCACCCCCCCACACATATATATATATATACACACACACAAACAAAATAAAATAAAAGAATTCCAACATGTATACATCCAAATTGTCATATTTAACATCATCATACGAACTCAGCATTCACTCTACAGACCTTTAAAGTTCAAGATATAAAATCATCTAAATAATGAAGGTGATTTCAACGAAAACAAAGATTGTTCGCAAAAAATCGATTTTTGGACCTAACAATGGGGTTTGTGGTTATTTAATTTACTTTGTACATACTATTTAATGTAGAGCTATATAAACATTTTTAGTTATCTTTTTCATATTGTAGTTTATTTATAAAATAAAATTCAAAATTAAATACTTATTTAGTATTTTAAATAAATCAACAACAATAATGCCTTTTCCCACATTAAGTAGGGTTGGCTATGTGGATTCTTTGCCTCCGTTCAGATCTATCTTGGGTCATTCTCGGGCTTAAATCCCAAAAAAATAAGGTCCCTTTAAATAGTCTCCCAAACACTTCTTGAGAATTCCTCATCCTCTTTTATCCGGCTCAATATTCCAAAACTCGCATGCTCTCACCAATGCATCAGTTGGCCTCCTGTCCAAATGGACAAACAACCTTAAACGATTTTGTCTCATCTTATCCTCGATCAGATCTACACCAACTTTCCTTTTAATGGTATCATTCTGAATCCGATCTTTATATGTGTGTCGACACATCTGCCTTAACATTTTCATTTCTGCTACTGCCATTCTCTACACATATCTATGGTTCACAGACCAACATTCATATCCATAGAGTATAGTAGGTCTCATAGCGGCTTTGTCAAACTTTCCTTTGATTTTCAAAGGAATTTTCTTATCATAGAGAACAATAGAGGCTCCTCTCCACTTTAACCAGCCTGCATTTATTCTATTTGTAGCAACTCCATCAATTTCTCCATCATGTTACAAAATATATCACAAGTATCTAAAAAAACTCTCTTCTGAATGTTATCATCACTGATATTAACCTTGATTCCTTCACCATCTCTTCCATCAAAAGTACATCCATATATTCAGTCTTAGACCTACTTATACAAAATCCTTTAGTCTCCAACGCATGTCTCCAAACCTCAAGCTTTTCATTTACTCTATCTCCAGTCTTATCAATCAATACAATATCATCAGAGAATAGCATACACCAAGGCATCTCATCTTGAATGTGACTTGTCAACTCGTCCATAATCAAAATAAAAAGAAATGGACTCAAAGTTGAACCTTGATGCATACCAATGTTGATGTCAAAATAGTCAGTCTTCCCAGACTATATTCTTTCCCAAGATGAAGTCCTACCATACATATCTTTTACGAGGTTAATGTATAGGACATGCCCTTGTCTCTTATTCAAAACTCTCCACAATATCTCCTGTGGGACAAAATCATAAGCCTTCTCTAAGTCAATAAAAATCTCATGGAGATACTTCCTTTTAGCTATGTAAATCTCCATTGTTCTCCTCGGCAAGTGGATGTCTTCCATAGTTGAGCAACCTGACATGGATCCGAATTGATTTTCTTTTACATTGGAAACTTGCTGCCACCTTTCGATTACATGCTCCCAAATTTTTATAGTGTGACTCATCAGCTTCATACCTTTGTAATTCGAACAAATTTGAATATCTCATTTGTTCTTATAAAGAGGTACCACAATGCTTCTCCTCCATTTTTTCAAGTATTTTTGCTTTGAAAAATAACACTGAATAAATTTGTAAGTCAAGTCAAACCAAACTCATATAAAACTCTTCAAACTTCTATAGGAATGTCATCAGGTCCTAGATCTTTCCCATGTCTCATAACCTTCAAATTACCCTCTTATTCCTTCATTTGTATCCGTCTATAGCTTGCACAATTCAAGTAACTTTCACTACAATCTATATTTCCCAAAGTGATCTCTCTATTTCCATACCCAATGAAAAGATTGTGGAATTATTGCTTCCATCTAGTCTCTATATCCTTCTGAGAAACAACCATGTGACCCTCCTCATCCTAATGCATCTCACTTGAGAAAGATATTTGGTCTTTCTTTCTCATACTTTAGCCATCATGAATGTATCCTTCTGGTCATCCTTGGAGTCGATATTTTTGTACAAAACTTCATAAGCTTTTGAATTAGCTTTTCTTACCACCTTCTTTGATTCCTTCTTCTCTATTTTGTAGTTTATGATAGTTTCATATGTCCATCCTTAAACATATCTTTAAAGCAAGCTCTTTTAAGTTTGAGCTCATGGAGCTCCTCCCTTTGACTCTCCTAGCATTGCTTTGGCTACCCTTCGGATACAAGTTGTTACCGCCTCCCACATCTCATTTGCACTTCTATTACAATCTCAAGATAAGTCTTCTAAAACCTTCTCTCTGAATCTTTATTGCTTCAAATAGTTTAAAATGACTTGTATTAAACATACATGTGTTTATTAACCTATGTAAATTTAGTTATTAAAATCCATAAAAAAATACACAAACCTTATTTAAAATTGCATAAATATTAAAATATAAAAATGTATTTTTTTATTAAAATATTCAAATAAAATGATGAATTTTATTTATAAAGCATATTATATGTATACTTATTAGTATTGTATTTATTTATAATACATTATTTATATATGTATAATATACCATAATTTAAATAACCTAATTATCAATATTTTTATACACTTATTCAAAAATAACATCATTTAGTATTTCTTATAGGATTTATAATGGTTTTCTTCTCTTGAATTTTGTGGTGCTGACATGTGTCAGCACAACAACCTTCTTCCCCAAGAACCTTTCAGCCCTCTCTATTGGAAATTCCATAAATATCTCACATTCACTATTATTTCTATCCTTCGATTCATAACAAAAAAATCGAACTTGTATATTTTCAATATCCACTAATCCTAATACACGTCCAACCTTCAACCATCCCTTGTCGCCTTCCATTTCCCCTACATAAACTGCCAATGTTGGCGTTAAACAACAACTTCCTTCTAGTTCAGTTCAAACAGAACCAAACCTCCAGCTTCCAAGGCCCCACCCTCACTCATCGGGTGACATACGAGAGAGATTGACGTCCAATGAAGAAGGTTGATTGGAGAAGAGGTTCCAATTCTCAAATCAACCTTGTATTTCATGTAGTGGCATGTACAACTCCAATAAATCATTGTCTCGTCGAGCAACAACTTGATGGCAATATACCTACTTCCCTGGGTGAATTTCCTCCTCAAAGTTTGATTAGTTTAGTTATTTTTTAAGCTAGTTTCTATGAATATTAGAAACACAATCCATCCATTTTTCAATTGATCCAAAAAACCCTTTAGAATTTGATATGTCCTTTCTTTAATTTTGAATCAAAATCACCGTGTTCAATTTATCCCATTCTATACCATCTAATATATATGTGAATTTTTGTCGATTGAAATCGAATAAAGCTTCGATTTTTTTTTCAGGTACTCATACAGAGATAGGGAATCAAAGCTTCGACTTCTGGTTGATTTTGTGGAGCAAAATATCTTCAAATCTGGGACAAAGAATCCAAGAACAATGAAAAAAAACCCATCTTCTAGGAGCTACATGTGGTCACCACATGCCCAACATGCAATGGCCTAGCATCTTACCCTCTAATTGAAGCTGTCAAATTGCAAAAGGGGTTTAACATTTGCATAATAAACCCCATTGGTTTCCCTAAACTCAGAAGCAACTCTAGATTTCTAGGAGTTTTCATTCAGGTCCCTGCACAAGTACCTTAATTGGAAGAAAAGATATTTTGTTTATAGACCAGTCCCTACACAGGGACTAAACTGAATAAACCTTTATTCATTTTCTTTTCATTTCTACCCCTATGCTTATTGAGACATTTAAAAACTGTCTAGACATTATTTTTCTTTGATTTTTTCTAGGGTAGTTACATAACTACCTTAGCAAGGTTTTTACATTTTCGAGATTTTTCTTCGCTTATTTGATTTGATTTTTCAAAGTTTCCTTTCATCTTTTGCTTTCCTTGAGTGTTCCGTCGAGCATGTTGCTCGATTTTCGTTCTCATCTTACCTATATTGTATCATCTATACATATTATAACCTATGTACTATATAGTACATTATTTGGCGAAATATATTCTCTATTTTGAAAATAAAAAAACCCATTTCTTTTATCACAACCTTAATAACTATATAAAATAGTACATTACACTATACACCATCTATTGTATAATATCATCATTTTCCAAATTAATTACTTTTGAAAATCAAATAAAAATTTTAAAATAAAAAAATAAACATGTGAAAACTTAAAATCAAATAAAAATCAATAAAAATTAAAAGCCACAAAAAATAATTCACGATGAACAAATTAATCACAAAACCAATCTTAAATTCTGAGTATATTTCCTGCTTCATTGTATTCGACTTAGGGACGCTAATCAAGTTAATTTCAAGGAGAGTGAGATAATTTCTTCTTATTACACCCACTCCTTTTTCTCTTCATTATTTCTTTTGATCACGCTCCTCTTTGTATGTGCTACATCTGATGACCCGTCTCAAAATCCTTGAAGGGAAGCGTTATAAGTCAGCACCATAGACAATATGAGAACATGAATTTTATACTATCTTGGTATAAACCTATGTGCCAGCGTACGTAAAACCACTAAAAATTATTGATCAATGTGCGCCAACTTTGGTAAAAGCAGTGGAGCTAGCTAAAAAAAGAAAAGGAAACAAAAATGAGAATAAGCTCATACACTACAAGGTTACATTCAAATGAGCTTACACTAGTGGTGAGCACTCCCAACCTTTTAAGTGTCCACTTTGACATACATCTTAGGCTTTTATGAGTCATGTTAGTACCCAAAAAGGACTCTTCATCGTATAGTGATACAAGTCTGAGTGTCGAAGGTATAATAGATACTCAAAAGAGGTACACCCCGGTGCATTCTCAGGAAAATAAGTGCATACATACTGATCAACAACCAAAATTATATGTTTGTATGATAATGCACTCAAGAGATTCCTTGTTCCGATGAGAGAGAAGAAATGACACAAGCCTATATCCTCCATAACTTGCCTTTCAATCTATACTTTTAAGTCTCGCAACTAAAGAGACGGTAGACTGAGAAAGTCAAGATTTATTCCTTAGTGTTGAGGATTGGGTCCTAAGAAAGATTTTCTAAATTGGAACCTCATGTGAAGCCTTGACTCAACTTATTGTAGTATTGGCATTCATCCAACTCTTTGGATGTCATATGGATGTCACTGAAGTACAATCAATTCTTTGACTATCCTTCTCATCTTGGGTCCAACCCATGCTTCCACAACACTCCCTTTATCTATAAGCAACCCATTGCTGAAGACAAAGAATCTCTTATGTAAAATTCAAAAGAATTCAATGCAAGAGTATTTAAACATTTGTACATGCTTCATTCAATTTATACAATATGAATATTATGAAGCTTCATGACTGAATAGAGTATAGACAATATAATGATGACACTCATCATGTCTACATCCATCTAGACTCTTAAAAACATTGGTTCAGGTAGGTATTCAAACATTTTGAATACATCATCTCTTATAGAGCCACCATTCTGCATGATGCAGTGAACCATCTCATTCATGATAAATGTCAAGAGCACATATGTATGCTAGAATATCTTCATTGATTTTACAAGGATTATTTGACAATTGCGATCATCATCGACATGTCACTTCCAAAGTACATCCGATGAGAGATCGATACTATAGAGACATACAAACCCTAGGGTTGTAGTCCTATTATCTATTTAATTGTCATTCCTCATTATTATGGGGAACCATGCACATTGCAACCACATACATTATGTGACCAAGTGCAAGTACAACATCTTGATCATGAGTCCAATCCATGATAATTTACTAGTTATTATTGAGTATAGAATTGAGTGGGTTTAATGAAGGATTATCTGAAATAAGAAATTTGCATAAGTGTATATATTTATATATATACATATATTACTTTGATTTAGGAATTTTTATATCAAAGTTGTCTTTCCTTGTCAATACTGAAAGTTCATTCCCTTAATCACTTTATGTAAGAGATATACTTACCATTATATCTCAAGAAAGATCTGAGATCTCCTTCCTTTGGTACATCCCAATAATATGAGAACCTGTAACTCGGATAAAAAGAAGCGGGAACACATTCCGCCTTGCAAGTCCAACTTGCATTTCCCAATACGGTCTTTAACACCCGGGCCCACCACCCCTAAGGCGATGTTTACCCATCATTAATTAAACCAACTGTCAATAGAAATACAAATCGCTATGCACAATCCAATATCGCCCTAATAATATGAGGACCTGATATTGGGGTCACTACGCATACATCCTTACTCTTTCAAGAAGCGAAGAGCCCGATCCAAATGGAATGTATGCAGGAGCTGTCACTTCGTACATGCGTCTCCTACATACAATATCTGCAGATGAAACCCTTCGCCTTGACGGGAGACCATTTATGTCACTTATGTGATCCTCCATATCACGTTCAAATTCTAGTTAATTATAATGAATTATATTCACATAATTAATTCTTCCAAGATAAATAACATCTTTATTCATAATCGAGTGCTTTAATTTTAATTGGATTCCAATTAATCTAATCATATTAAATTAATGATCCAATTAATATCCAACAATCATTCTTAATTGTTACTTGAATTATGGTATTATCTCAAATACGTATTATTTCGAATTTTAATAATTAGAAATACATCATGAAGTCTTAGGCATTATGCTAACCCTACCTGTTGTCATGGCTAGTACCGACGGGAGTGGGACAGGCCACACACGGTGCAACCTGCTACCCCAACGCTCCCCGACTAGACACCATATCAGCCTCGGGAAAGGATAATGCAAAATAGATCACTTTGTAGTTGAGATGATCAGCGGTTCTTCAACCGAAATTATACCATACAATAATAATCAAATTAATTTAAATAACATTATAATGAAATTTGCTAAACAAACCCAAAATCCTATTCAAGAAACATTTTTGTTGGAATGTATATCATGTAGATCATGTAACCAATTTTGTGATATAGATTACATCTAATCAATTATTCGTTAAGGCAATGTCATTTAAGGAAATAATTATCATCGAATATTTCAAAAATATTTATGCCCAATTATTCCAGGAAATTAAATAATTTAATTTCACTAATTAATTAAATGGAAATCTCTAGGTTCTTGATTAGGAAAGTATTTCCAGCAGTGACCCTCACTTACTAAAAATATCATATCTCAATCAATTTAAATCCAAATTAAGAAAAAAAGTTTCTAAAGTTTTCTAATTTGATTTACAATAGAACCTAAGTGATTTGCACGCATTTCAAGGCATTTCAAATCCGCAATTAACATATTAATTACGTCATCATCCTCAGTCCCCGAAACAGTGGATACATGTTCACTAAAATGATCACAACTTGAGCATACAGAATCCAAGTTACGTAAACTCAGATACTATGATTTCCTTGTTTAATGGGGAAAAACATACAATTATTATTTTTGTGTTTAAACAATTAAACAGTGCCGAAAATAATCTCAAAACAGAGATGCAAAAATGAAATGCAAGAAAACTTTCGCAAACCCTAATGAATCCAGTCGTCCTCGGTTCATAGATCGCATCCAAAATCTTCAACCTAAGGCTCCGATACCACTTAAAGGATATGGTGAGATCCTTAAGTGCATCACGGAAGCGTGAGGATCTCATCGTTATGCGATCGGGAGTGACTAGTCGCAGTAGTTGCTCGAGGCAACTGAAATTAAATTTTTTTCATGTGACGAAACCACAAGATCCAAGAACACTTCTCGGATCGTTTCATCTAAACCACAAACAAGTAATAGAATTACCTCTTGAAGCGTGGTTGCCATGGAGTCTCTAAATGAAGATACCTCCTATCTCAAGTCCGTTCCGACGGAGGAGACGCTTGCGAGCGTGTTGATGAAACACATGCTCCTCGCAATCCATGTTGATGATCCAAGCCACGAATCTCCTGATCTCGACAAACAAGATACAACGTCTTCTTCACGAGAGAGTCATGCCGAAGTAGACGGAGATCCACGAGCAAACCATCGGGCATCATAACGACGACGCTGCGACAATGGAGAATCTCTCTCGGGCATCCATGGTGGACGGCCACATGAGATAGATAGAGAGAGTAGGCATGTAGAGAGAAAGAGAGAGAAAGAGTTGTTGTCTCTCTTGTTGTTGTTGTAACCAAGAAGAGCAAGGGGTGCCCTTCTATTTATAATATTTTGGGATCCATGGATCTCAATCCATGGGTAACACAAATCCAGTGGCTCTCACTCATTTGTGTTTCTTTTAATGGCCAATATTTTGTAGGTAAAAAAACAACAATTAATTTAATTTATATTAAATATATATTGATAAATGAATATGATTTAATCCCAAATTAAATCAATCAAAAATTGATGGAGATATTTGGATGGAAAATTTCATGCAATCTTGGAAATCTCATGCAATGTTAGAAATCTCATGCAATCTTGTGAGATTGCATTATTCCTTGGAAATCTCCACCATGATTTAAAACAACATTTGTTGTAAATAATTCAATAATAATAATTCGTAATTATTTTGTGAATATTGCAATCTTGCCATTGGAAAATTGTGAATTACATTCACAACCCAAAATAAAATGTAAATTACATTTTCAATTAATTGTCCAATGTGAATCCAATTCGCATCAACATTTAATTAACAAATGTAAGTTACAAATAGCTCTCTCTTTTATATTATAAATCACATTTATAATATATATGATCAATAAGAATACTTTTATCCATATTACGCATATCGATGATAATTAAATCACATTCAATCATCTTGGATCTCTTATTCTCATGTGTCCTAAAAATATGAATCACATTCACATTGTTCACATCTTTGATAAAAAAATCACATTTAATTATCTTAGATAACTCTCCTTATAATAAGAATCAAATTCATATTACTCATGATAATTAAATAACACATAATTATCAATTTTCTCAATGCTTGGATACATAACATCAACAATGAAATTATCCTGAACCCTTTTAAGGATAATACGCTTTCTCTGCGGACACTTGGAGATAAGGACATGGTGATTGTATTGGTCCACGTATAGTGACTTGGATATTGAGATCATATCTCAAATCCAGATCGCGGGCCTCCCATAGGTGCTTGATTAAATCAAGATGGCAAATCTAATCTTGTCATTGCATCTGAATCACATTCAGATCAATGTCCAAAATTTGGACCAAGATCAAATTACTTCTCTACTGAGAGGAGTCACTTAAATCCAGACTCATTTCATCACTCCCTAGGAATGGAAGCATCATGGTTATACAATTGTTTATGATCACATCACCCTCAGGTATTCCCAATAAATGTACATCCTGCATACTGGAAGACTCAGAATAAACCCAAAGTATTAGATCAACTTTATAATATCTATTTCATGGTTTTATCAGTAAGTATCTCATTCGATCATTAGGAGTCGGTATCGATGATATACTATCCAAAAGCATATATCATACCTAGGTCTTGATCATATACTTTTCAAAAGTATATATCAAACCTATAAATTCAGTCAAGCTTCCAAAGTGAGAGGACTGTGCACGGAATTTTATTCTTCCCAATATCTCATCAGTGAACTCATGTCTTCAGGTTCAGTAACGAAAACTTTATGATCCCTCTGAGAGATCGTATTACTCATATGCCCTTACATACACACCAACGCGCCGGTATATAGACCTTGATTAGGTCATCAACCTATTGGTCTGCCAAATGTACATACTCAGACATATAGTAACACATCTGTCTCCGGTCCGAGGATGTGTGCCTATATCATGACAGCATATGATATAGGACTTTGGTTATCTCGATCTCGTTAACTCAACTCTTTGACCTAACTAATATGACACCTCCGAATCTCTATTCCTATGTAGAGGACCTGCATCACGAGGTCGGTTAGATATCAACCTAAATGAGAAAGGATTGCCATCTCCTACTAAGGCTGGAGATCATCTCTTAACAATCATTTGACAGTGCTTGATGTGTCCTCAATCTAACTCTTTAGATATTCATCCAAGCACCAACCTCTATGATTCAATAGTTGAATCAACAGCTGTATGATTATTAAGATGGCCATGGTGCATAACCCTAATTGTACTTAGGGACCTATTATGCAAATTATTTATTCTTCATCTCAGATCAGGGAATGATATTTGCAATAACATTTATTGCGTAATGGCTCGCCGTGGGCTCACATGTCCAACAAGTTGGTGAAATAAAAGGGGTGTTGCATGCTTGTTTGAGCCATGAATGTTCCAAAATACTCCCTTAGACTCTAGGTACTCCATTTTTCTCAAAAGATTCATCCGTTCATCTGTATATCCATCCGACTTCTTCGTTCACCTCAGGTCTCTCCCAACATCAAATCTCAATCATCATACTTAGGCTCTCTCAGCCTAAGTATAGGGGAGACCCGAGTCACTGTGATTTTTCTACTCATCTTTCCATGCCTCAATACTTAGGTTATTTCTAACCTAAGTATAGGGGGAGCCACTTTTGTTCTCGTATATTTTTCTATATATAAATGGACAGCAAAGTTTACGTACAGGGGGGTATATCGTGTATACAATATATGTACTTTAGCTAAATTCTGAAAATTTGAAAAATTTAAATTTTTTTGGCTAAAGTAAAATCCTTTGAACTAAGTGGACAAAATGATTTTCAAAGCTTTATATATTATGTTACACTATTTTTATAGAAAAATATTTTTGAAAATGTTTTAAAAATCTTTATTTGTTAGACATGGTTTGGAAAATGATTTTCTTTCAAGGATGATGAGTCTAACTTGTGTTATAACCTTTAATAAATAATCCATAAAAATTAGAAAATTCAAGAAATCTTTCAGAGTCAAATTGACTACTAAACCCAAATAAGTATCCGCATTCAGTGAGGGTTTACCCTTAGCAGAGTGAGTGGTTTAGAGGACATCGCCCAAGGCTCCATCCTCAAGCAACGGGCTCCACCCTATACTTATACCCATACTGGCTGAATGCAGATGCATCTACTTAATTGAGTTTAGACAGTCCTCATGTCTCTTAAAGTTTGCAAAAAAATGAAGGAGTTGGATTAAATCCCCTACAATCTCACTTCCTCTCAGGATCAGAGATGTTCAAGAAAATTTGATTTATGAGGTCTCGAGATTTTAAGTTAACCAGCCTCAACCAGGTCTTAGACTTAATCATCAACATTTCCCTATGTTTCTAGATTTACGTGCTATATTGCATGCTTAATCTCCGACCATAAGAATAAGATCAGCATCACATGCACGATTGCAGTTTCGATGAGATGAGTTGACTCTTCACTTGAGGGACTGGGATGAGGAATTTGAGTATGGACTTGATCTAATGATGCTCGAGGATGGCATAAAATCTTTGAAGGCTTCATGAAACCTGAGTGTCAGCATCTTTAGCTAGTACGAGAACTGGGTTCTTATACTAATCTCTTGGCATTGACCTAAGTGCCAAGGTTTGAAATAAATAAAACTGTTAATCAGTGTGCACCAACTTTTGGTAAAAGCAGTGGAGCTAGCCAAAAATATTATAAAGCAATGACATGTCAAAGAAAAGCTCTCAATCCACAGAGTCAAATTTCAACAAGAGCTTCCACCAGAGGCAAGCGCTCCCAACCATTTCAGTGTGTCCACTAGGACCACCGCTATTAGGGCCAGGAATCGGGCTTGGACCAAAAAAGGGCTCTGCATCGTCAATGCTACAAGTCTGGGTGTAGAAGGTACGATAGGTACTAAAAAAAGACACACCTCGATGTATTCGTAGGAAAACAAGTGCAGATGGCTCCAACTTCTCTTGACGGACGCACTGATCAACATCAAAAATATGTGTTGCTTAATAAGGCACTAGAGAGAATCCATTTTCCAATGAGAGGGAGAGAAGAAATGACACAACCCTATGCCATCCATCACTGGCCTTCCATCGACACTTTCAAGTCTGACAACTAAAGAGATGGCAGAATGGATGCAAGATTTGATTTATTCCCTGGTGTTGAGGATTGGGTCCTTAAGAGAATTTCTTAGACCAAGACCATGGGTGACATTTATGACTCTACTCTCGTGAAACACAATCAACACTAAATGTCATATTCTTAGTTTATATATACATCAGAGAGAGTCTGGGGAACTAGAGGAATTGTATGCCTCTTAATTAATGCTGGGTTGAGCACTAAAAATTTTTGGATCTCAAAATTTGAGAGGACCTGAACAAATTAGATCTTGTACGCACATGCACAAAGGGGTTAATCCAACTCATTCATTTTCTTTGATGCTTGGGGACGAGCATAGATTAAGTATAGGGGGTTGAAGAAACCATGTTTCATGCTTGTAATTCACTAAAATTAACCCCCTAGCTTAGATTAAGTATCAATAAAAACCAGACAAACCCCTGTAAATATCAAAGTCATTGAATAAATTAAAAATACAAAAATTAGCATAATTAAAAATTCGTGGTGTTTTACCCTTAAAAATGCCCTCAAAAATATTTTCAACCATTGTTTGACCTCATCTCCATTTTTGATCAACATGAAATCTACAACTTTCATGTTTTGAGTTTTTCCAAGTTCGGCTATCTACCCCATCATAAATCATTTTCTTCGTCGCAATAATCTAATTGGGCCATGCGACGCCTTCTGGTTACACCACGCAGCCCATATCTTCACGCACCACGCGCCCGCTCTGCCTATCATCCGACCATTTCCTTCTCACCATATCTCATCGGTCTATCCTCGATCTTCTCCACGACCCTCCGATCAAATCTCCTATTGCATCTCAGCCACCCATCTCCTCCTAATTCTTAGCTCGCCACGTGGTGTCTCATGCACCGCATGATCATCCTAGAGAGCCTGCATCTTAGCCGCCTGCCTGCACTTAGATCTCCATCTATCGATCAAGGCCTGGAATCAATCTCATTCGTCCGTTAGCGCTGCACTCTCAAAGTGCCACACATTTTCCCGTAGCCACCTGATCCCATTGAAGATGCTTCCATCCCGTTCACCCATTTCTGCTTTCATGCTCACCATCCGATCCACTCGGATCCTTCATCTCAGCTGTTTGTCCCCGTCGTTCTCTCATCTCTCCATGTGGCTCCGTCCTTGGCCCTCCGACCATGCCGCCCCCGATCAGATCCTAGCCGTCGTTGAGCGCTCCTCTCGTGGCCATGGGATCGTGAGATCCAACGGCCACATACCCTTCTTCCACCTCCGTTTGTTCCGCACCCACGTTCTCCACTTCAAAACTACGCTTCCCCCTTCCTTTTTGCTCCTTCTCCTCACCCACCATCTCCACTTCCAAACGAACCCACGACGTAGCATAGTCATCCCTTTTTCTCGCGGGCAACCACTCACCTCACGACTCCCTCCAATTCGCTCCCTATTCACCATCCAACCCATGTTGTCACTAACCCTGAACCGCCAAGCTTCCACTTTAAATTCACCATGGGCACCCCTTTTCAACCTGGTCCGCCTATACGAGGGCTCCGGCCAGCATCTCTCCTCCTCCCCATAATAGGGGGAGGCTGTAAAGAGGCGCCATGAGGATGGTAGCCTCCGGCGTCGACCCCTGGACATGGTAGGCTAGGACCGCGTTGGCTCCACCCCGCCAAGATGCTCCACCCGGCTGATGGAGTCCAGCGATGACCCTGAGCATTGACGAGTCCGATGTCGCAGCGTTAAAAGATGTTGTTTGTCGTCGTGCGTTGTAGGCGGCAATTGAAATCAGTCAAGAAATAACCACAAATAATTTATTCAATTTTTCCATCTCGTCGTTTTATGTTTATTTTAATTGGGCAAGTCCCAAGGTCGATCACAAGAAGGTAAAGGAACAACCTAGAGTTATGTCTATTAATGTTCGTACGCGGTTTTTGAGGCGGTCTCTCTTCTTTTTAGAAATTTTCAATGCAATAAAGGGTGCAATATGCAATTTTGGCCTATTTTGGGGACTAAAATGAAAATTACGTTCAAACGATGTTCGAAAAATACGAAACAAGGCCACTATGTAAAATATGATGAAATGAATGCACTGTAATTTTTTTGAAAATTTTGGATGCGATATGAATTTTTTATGAATGTTTTAATGCAAACATGATGAATTTCAATATTTAATTATGATAAATACTAAACCTGCTTATTTTCAAGGATCAAAATTATATAAGATCTATCACTAGGTGATTGATCTCAGAAAAATCCTAAACCTCGAAAATGTGAGATCTAATACCTATTAAAAATTAAACACTGAAATATGCAAAATGATTTTTACAGGGCAAACTATGCATGCAAATGCAATTCTTTTTGGGCACAATGTCAAGCACAATTGACTCTATAATATGTGATTTTTCGGGAATGTTTAGAGTAACGATTAATAAAAGGCAAAATTAAGAGCACAAGGTGGGCAAAATATGTAATTTTTCACAAAACAGATAATTATTAATTAAACATTAATCACAAAATTGTCCGCAACAGGTCAAAATGTAGAGAATTAAGAGATGAACATCATGCTATTTTTGGATAAATAAAATATGCAATGTACGAGTCTTGAATAATAAGGGAACACTGCGGTATTTCTACAATTAAAATATAAATAAATAAAAATGCAAGGGGACTACTTGTTATTACCTACAGTTCGGGAACTTTTCTGCAAAATTTCCACGGTCACGTGCGGTGCACGTGACCCAATGGTCGGCGGGACTCGTGCACAGAAAGGAGGAATGGCAAGGGAAGCTTTGCAATTTACCCAGGAGCACGTGCATGGCACGCGACCCCTGGATGTTGATGTCTTGTTAACGTCGTTCCCCCATCACGTGCCTCGCATGTGAGGCCGGGGCCTCGTGCTCCGTCCCCGGCGGTGAGGGGCGAGGCGGACAGGGAGGGCGACCGACATGAGGCATCGCTTCTGGTGGCTATTGTAGCGTTGGCGAACCTCCAGAGGTTGACCGGCGGTGGGGGTTGGCGAGGTATGGTAAAGTTGGAGGTGCCCGTAGCAGAGGTAGCGTAGTCGACGTCGTAGGAGGTGGTGGCGTGAAGTATTTGGTGGAGTCACAGAGGGGTAGAAGAAGGTTGCTGGTCGTCGCCGTTGGCTGAAGATGCATGGCCTAGGCGGAGGCTAAGGTCGGAGAAGAACGGCGAAGGCAGTGGGGCAGCGCCGCGAATATATTTGGAGTGCTCGGATTTCGCCGGGGAGGCGACGCGGTGCTATCACCACCGTGAAGGGTCTCCGGGTGCAATCGGCGGATGAGGAGTCGGGGGGAGGGTTGAGGTTCTTAAATAGGAGAGAGGGATTGAGCGGTTGGCGGGAGATCCTGAGGTGGTTGTCCCTTAGCGACGAAGGTGGGGGCGGTGGTTGGGAGGTCAAAGGCGGAGAAATAGGGGGGGGGCGCTGGGAGGCTGAAGGCGACTCCTGGGCCGTCCGATTGGGCGATGATCGGATGGCCAGGAGGTCATCACGTGGCGCGACATGGGGAGACAAAGAGGGGCACGTGCGGTGCCTTTTTAAACTTTTTTAATGAAAACGAATAAATATAAAGCCAAAAAAGGCTGACACATGGCGGCTCCGGGTGCTGCCACTGTGAGCACCAGAAAATTCGAGAAATTGATACTTTGTAAAATGTGAATTAAACAGCAAATGACCTCATATCGAAAACGTTCCTTTACAAAAATTTCTCGTCTCGATGAGATCTATAACTTTCATGAAGACATCAAAACCAAAATCGATCAATTGCACAAAGTGATATTTTTGGGGTATCCCATGTACATTGAATACCTCGACTTTTGGGTTATATTTTTTTGTCATTTTTAAACCAAATAAAAATCCAGAAAAAATATGTAAAATAAAAGATAAATAAAGACACCTAAATCTAATTTTTTTTATTTTTATTAGTTAATAAAATATGTACATAAAATATCAGGTCAAAAACCGCTAAAATAGACAATGTACGAAAGAGGCCCAAAACCCAACTTTCACATATGAGCTCCGATTCACTTGAACTTGTTCTTGTTTTGAAGGTAATTGAATGTACATTAGTTTAAAAGTGAGTAATTTCATATCGGATACTGGATGGGGAAGATATGTGGCTTTTAGTACGAAAATCCTGAAACTAGGGTTTGGGTTTTTGGTCCACTTTTTTGGGTTAGTGATTTTTTGTATTTTTTATTTATTCTTATTAGTGATATGTACACAGTGAAGGTGATTTTGTGTCATTCGGAGTTAGTATGAATGAGTTAAAAATCAGGGAAGTTAGGATATTTACATGTCATTTTGGCTTGGATTTTTGGCTTCTTATTTTGTGCAGAAATTATGGATAAAACACAATTCTTATGAAAACATGCATGAATGCTAATTATGCAGAATAGATGCAGAAATGTTGTTTATTTTGAGGGACTTGAGCTTAATAAATGAGATTTAGAGTGATAAATCCGAGATTCATCAAGCATCTCTCTTACGCTCAAGCCCAAGCCCGACGCTCTGCCATAGCCAGGTAAGTTCCCTCGACCTCATATGAGTAAATTAAATAGAAATTTTCTCTTTCTACATTTTCTTTATTGATTTTTGCTTGAGATTTGAATAAATTTTTGTTGAGGGATTTTTAGGTTTGCATTAACACTGCACATTAATTTCAATATTTAAAATGCCGATTTTCTCGACTCGACAAATGGTGTTGTTGTCGAGGAGGCACGACAAGGATATCTAATTTTTTCTCTTGACCTTCTATTCTTGGGTGTTTATAATTGTTTTTCTTCCATATTCCTTGTCTATTTTTCCTTACATTCATTTCATTATTCATATTAACTTTATTCATTCCTATTATTTTTGCTCATATTTATATAACTATGTCTCTTACATATTCTTGTGTTTCCACTTTCTTGTGAGGGCCTGACGAGCAAGGGCAGCATTCTCAAGGGCATCGGGGCACCCAAGTGAAGTAAAGGCAACTTTATTCTCCACTGAGCCCCAGGAGAGCGTAGGAGGAGGAGGAGATTTAGAGGAGACAAATCATTTGAATAAATTTTCTTAGATAGTTTTTAGCATTTTAATACATTCAAAATCTTGTATAAAGTGTATTATATACCTTGTATGCGGGTTATGTTTCACCAAGTGTCGGTGCACTTGGGAGACCTCACCAGTTTTGTTTTATCACCTTATTTATATTTGTTTCACATGGTTTTATGTTCTTGACTCCTTTAGTGATATGCTTTATTAACTTGCTTGAGCCAAGTAATCGATTAGGTCCGAGTCCCTAAACAATAATTTCTACACCTATAGAGTATAGTGTAATTTGGACATAATCAAATTAATTACTTCTTGATAGTTAATAGAAGTTATTTCTAGGAAGGTCCATGTACATCATTTAATTTAGTTTAATTTATTCTATATATTTAAATTATGGGTGGATCACCATGCATGTAGAGTATGTGCAATAAGGTACGCATCTCTTGCCCTCTGCATGCATCATTAAATTTCATCATGCATAGCCTTTTCCAACTTCCTTCCTTGTTTTCACTCATATAATATAAAAAGGATATTAGAAACAGAGTGAGTGAGAGATGCACACTAGGATAGAGACAAGCCCACAATTTTCATTTAGATTACTAATTATATAAGAACAACTAGTTACTTCTCAGTGAGGGAACCCAGGTAGCTGTATTACGGTCCGTACTTCCCTTAGTAGAGTTGTTGGCTTAAAGGATACTATGTAAGGCACCATCCTTAAGTAACACAGGTAGTCATTTTGCGATCCGTACTTACACCCATACTGGATGAAAGTGTATGTAACTAGCTGTAAGAATTTGGGCCAGTCTTTAGGGAAATACCGGCACCTAACATCTCTCTAACTCTTGTTTAAGATTACAATTATCACTAATTAAAATAGAAAAGATAAGAGATCTAACTCGTATGGTATCTACTTGTGTCAGTTGGTGAATTGGGGTGGATGGATACCGTGGGGTGCCATCCAACAGCACCTGTAGGCTTTGGGTTGGTCGGTGTTCGGGCTGTGTGTTTGTTCTTAGTCTTCTGAATGTTGGTACACTGTTGATTTGGGATGATTTGGTCCAGGTATTATGAGAAGGTTGCTCCAAGGTGCGATCATGCATATGTCTCAGGATCATAGAAGAAACGTTCATCTATTTTGAGATCCGCGGGAATTAAAAAACTGGGGAGAGTCTCTGCATGTTTGTTCGCAATTGATATGACATTGGAGCGTTCCTGTGTCAAGTTTATATGATCCATGTCGTCCGAATAGGTTGACCGAGGGTGTGCCCATGCATAAGTCTCCAGATCATATGATTCATATACTCGATTCTCCATGGTGAGAGCAGCTGGGAATGGAGCAGGGGGGAGATTCCCTAAACCAATAGTCTGATTGACGAGGTGAAAGGTAAAGCAGAGAAAAAAGGAATACTTGATAAGTAAGTCTTCACGAGTAGATGATGAGAACTTCGGAGTGTGAAATGAGTCCGTAGAGTCCGAATGAGAAATGCTCCAATCCGACATCTTCGATATGAAGAGGTGAGATGCAAGAACACAAAGGTCAAATAAGAATAGAATGAGTAGAAGGCACTTAGGGAATAGAAGGATATCTATCACTAGCAATTAAACATAGTCTATCTTCGGCCACATCACTACACTTAGAGCTTCCAGCCACCGCTCGATCTTCAAGATCGGATGGTTCTCAGCAAGGCACGTATCTAGCTCTGACCCGCAACGTCAGATAGCTCGGCTCGGAGAACCCAAGCCTCACCCGAGTACCCCGAGCCAATTCCGAGCCTCATCCGAGCCCAAGCATCAAGGCTCATACCTGCCAAGCTTAGCCGAAGCTGTCCCGATCCTGCTCCGAACCTGAATCTTCACTGAGCCTGGAGCACACACGCAGGTCACGTGCGACCAGGATAATTTATAGGGAGGCCTAGCCATCTTCTCCAAATTGCAATCCGGTCCTGAGTCACGTGCCCACCACATGCACCTGTGGTATTTTGCATTTATACCTACACGGATTTTAATAATTGCAAAACTACCCCCGTGCATGTGGGTTATTTACAAGGAATGTCTCGCACATGATTTTAATTGCAATTTAGTCCCTCCTAGGGACATGTTTGCTATTTATCTTTCATGTTTTCTCTCATGCATATCTTGAGCATCATAGCTCCGATTGAGTCAATTTCAGTGGCGTTTTGAAGCTCGTTTCATTGTCTTCTTGATGGCATGCCTGTATTTCAGATTTGACACTATGGGTTTTGATGTATTATCTTATTAGCTAAGTGTCTCTAGTGTAATGATCAATATGCTCTATTTTCACATAAATGAAAATAGCTTCATTAATTGACCATGTTTTGACTATGTAATGATTAAACGGTTCTAGTATTCTTGTAATTCAGGCATATTTTTGTGTTGCATTTCATCGCATCTATTTGCATGATAAAAAGAATGTAAAAAATGCATATTGTCTTGTTTGCATGAATTTCATCGACCTACGATTATTAATCTGACACTTAGTTAAGTTAATTTAAGTACAAATATTACGAAAGAGGCTCGTATCCCTGGGTTAGACCTTGGGCTTGCCCAAGTAAAATATAAATGTACCATTTGATTTGATTGATTATATTTATTAGATGGTTCTTTGATGAATCCCTTCCGACCAACTACAATTTAGTAAAACGACCTATTAAGAGGCCGGATTTGTGATTCATCAATCTTTAAACAACAATTGCGTAAGACAAAGGATCTCTTATGTTAAACTCAAAAGAATTCAATGTAAGAGTATTTCAACATTTATACATGCTTCATTCAATTCATACAATATGAACATCATGAAGCTTCATGAATGACTTTAGTATATATAGTAGAATGATGACACTCATTGTACATACATTCATCTAAACTCTTAAAACGTTGGTTCAGGTAGGTACTCAAACATTTTGAATACATCGTCTCTTATAGAGCTACTATTCTACATGATGTAGTGAACCATGTGATTCATGATTAAATGTTGAGAGCATATATGCATGCCAAGATATCTTCTTAGATTTTATAAGGATTATTTGACATTTACGATCATCATCGACATGTCACTTCCAAAGTACATTCGATGAGATCAAGACTATAGATACATACAAACCCTAGGGTTTTAGATCTATTGTCTATTTAATTGTCATTCCTCATTATTATGAGGAAACTTGCACACTGTAACCACATACATTATGTATACTGCTGCAAGTACAATGTCTTGATAATGGATCCAATCCATGATGTTATACTAATTATTACTGAGTATAGTATTGAGTGGGTTCAATAAAGGATTGTCTGAAATAAGAAATTTGCATAAGTGTGTATATATAATATAAAAGTTGTCTTGTCCTTGTCAACACTTAAAGTTCATCCCCTTAATGATTTTCAATCGAAGAGATATACTTACCGTTATATCTCAAGCAAGATCTAGGATCTCCTTCCTTATCATTGTCACATCCCAATAATATAAGAACTTGTAACTCCGATAAAAAGAAGCGGGAACACATTCCGCCTTGCTAGTCCAACTTGCATTTCCCAATTCAATCTTTACACCCGAGCCCACCACCCCTAAGGTGATGTTGACCTATCATTAATTGAACCAACCGTCAACATGACTAGTACTCATTATGTACAATTCAATATTGCCCCAATAATATGAGGACTCGACATTGGGGTCAGTATGCATACGGCCTTACTCTTTCGAGAAGCAAAGAGCCTGATTCAGATGCGCTTGTATAAAAGAGCTATTACTTCAGACATACGTCTCCTACATAAAATCCATGTCGACGGAGCCCTTGGCCTTGACAGGAGACCGTGGATGTCACTTATGTGATCCTCCATATCATGTTCAAATTCTAATTAATTATTATGAATCATATTCACATAATTAATTCTTCCAAGGGAAATTACATCTCTATTAAAATAAAGTATTCAATTTTAATTGGATTCCAATTAATCTAATCATATTAAATTAATGGTCCATTTAATGTCTAACAAACATCCTTTTATTGTTATTTGAAATATGGTATTATCTCAAATATGTATCATTTCGAATTTTAATAATTAGAAAAATATACTGTGATCTCTCCCGCATTATCGAGACCTACCCGCTGTCATGGTCAGTACCGACGGGAGTGGGACAGACCGCATACGGTGCAACCTGCTACCCCAACACTGCCTGACTAGACACCATATCCACCTCAGGAAAGGATAATGCCAACTTGATCATTGTGTACTTATGATGGCAATCGATTTTTCAACCAAAGTTATACCATATAATAATAATCAAAATAAGTTTGATTAACATTATAAGGAAATTTGCTAAACAAATTCCCATCCTATTCAAGCAACTATGTTTGTTGGAATGTAGATCATATAGGTCATGTAACAAATTTGTGATCTAGAACATATCTTCTCAATTATTAAGGAAATGTCATTTAAGGAAATAATAATCATAAAATATTTCACAAATAGTTATCCATAATTATTACAGGAAATTAAATCATTTTGTTTCACTAATTGATTAAATGACAATCAAAGGGTTCTTGATTAGGAAAGTAATTTTCAGCAGTGACCCTTACTAAAATTAGCATATCTCAATAAATTTAAATCCAAATTAAGCAAAATAAGTTTCAAAAGTTTACTAATTTGATTTAAAACATAAATTAGGTGATTTAAATGCATTTAAAGGGCTTAAAATAAGTAATTAACTCCTTAATTACATCATGATTCACAGTCCTCGAAAATGTGGATACATGTTCACTAAAATTATCATAAATTGAGCAAACGAATTCAAAATCACACAAAATAAGATCCTACAATATCTTTATTTAATGGGTAAAATAATCCAAGTTTTATTTTTTTGTTTAAAAAACTTAAACAGGGCTTAAAATATTCACCAAATAGAGATGCGAAAATTGAAATGAGAGAAAACTTTCGCAAACCCTAACGAACCCAAGTCTTCCTAGGTTTATGGTTCGCATCTAAAATCTCGAACCTGAGGCTCTGATACCACTTGAAGGACATGGTAAGATCCTTAAGAACATCATGGAAGTGTGAGGATCGCATCGTATGCGATCGAGAGCGATTAGTCGTACTAGTCGCTCAAGGCAGCTGAAACTAAAAATTTTCATGCGACAAAACCACATGATCCGAGAAAACTTCTCGGATTGTTTTGTCTAAACCAAAAGCAAGTAATAAGATTACCTCTTGAAGCGTGGTTGTGATCGAGTCTCTAAATGAAGAGAACTTCTGTCTCAAGTCTGATCCTTCAGAGGAGACACTTGCGAGCGCGTTGATGAAATGTGTGCTTCTCGCAATCCACATTAATGATCAAAGCAACGAATCTCATGATCTCATCACATGAGATCCTATGTCTTCTTCATGAGAGAGATGCATCGAAGGAGATGGAGATCCACAAGTAAACAATCCGGTAACATAACAGCGATGCTACGACGAGAGGGACCCTCTCTAGGGTTCCATGGTGGACGACCACAATGAGAGAAAGAGAGAGGGCATGTATAGAATGAGAGAGAGAGATGTTATAAACTTGTTAACCTCTTGAAGGGCGAGGGATGCCCCTCCTTAGATAGGGTTTCAGAAGTTCAAGGATCACAATCCATGGACTAAATAAAATCAATGGATGAGATTGATTTGTGCTTCTTTCTAATGCCAAGATATTATTGGAAAAAACACAAGAACAATCAATTTAATTTATATTAAATATATTTGAGAAATCAGTATAATTTAATCCTAAACTAAATCAAGCATACATGGAGATTTATGGGATGAAGATTACATCCCTCCATATAGAGTGGACGGTCACCCTTCCCATATAGGAATTGGTGGTCGTCCACCCTTCAAATATGGAAGGATGGATCTCCATGCAATCTTGTGAGATTGCATTATACCTTGGAAATCTCCATGATTTTACAACAACACTTGTTGTAAATAATTCAAAAAAAAATAATTCATAATTATTTGTGTGGATATTGCAATCTAGCAATTGGAAAATTGTGAATCAGATTGACAACCCAAAATAAAATAAATTACGTTTTCAATTAATTATCCAATGTGAATCCAATTCAAATCAACAATTAATTAACAAATATAAATTACAATTAGATCTCTCTTATATATTATAAATCTCACATTATATATCATTAATATAGGTAGTTTTATACACATTATTCATAACCATGATAATTAAATCATATTAAATCATTTTGGATCTCTATTCTCATGTTCCTAAATAATATGAATCACATTCACATTATTTACATCTTTTATAATTAAATCATATTTAATTATCTTAGATAACTCTCTTTATAATTTGAATCAAATTCATATTATTCATGATAATTAAATCGCATTCAATTATCGATTTCGTCGATGCTCGGATATATTTATCAATAATGAAATTATCCTGAATTCTTTCAAGGATAATGCGCTTTCTCCGCGGATAGTTGGAGATAAGGACATGCCGATTATATTGTTCCATGAATAGTGACTTGGATATTGAGATCACATCTCTAATCCAGATCTCGGGCCTCCTATAGATGCTTGATTAAATCAAGATCAAAAATCTAATCTTCTCATTGCATCCGAATCACATTTAGATGAATGTCCAACATTTGGACCAAGATCAAATTACTTCTCTACTAGAGCAGTCACTAAAATCCAGACCCATTTGATCACTCCTTGGGAATGGAAGCATCATGGTTATAAAATCGTTTATGATCACGTCACCCTCAGGTATTCCCAATATTTGTACATCCTACATACTGGAATGCCCAGAAACCAAAAGTATAAGATCATTTATACATTGTCTACTTCATGATTTTATCATTAAGTTTCTCATTTGATCATTAGAAGTTGGTATCGATCATATACTTTCCAAAAGCATATATCATACATAGGTCTTGATTATATACTTTCCAAAACTATATCAAACCTACAAATTCAGTCTAGTTTCCCAAACGAGACGACCGTGCATAGAATTTTGTTTCTTCCTAATATCTCATGAGTGAGCTCATGTCTTCTGGTTCAGTAATGAACTTGTATGATCCCTTTGAGAGATTGTATTACTCATATGTCCTTACATGCACACCACCGCGCTGGTGTATAGACCTGGACTAGGTCATCAACCTATTGGTCTTCCAAATGTACATACTCAGACATATATTAACACATCTGTCTCCAGTCAGAGGATGTGTGCCTATATCGTGATAGCATATAACATAGGACTTTGGTTATCTCGATCTCGTTAAGTCAACACTTTGACCTAACTTATGTAACACCTCCGAATCACTATTCCTATGTAGAGGACCTACATCAAGAGGTTGGTTAGATATTAGCCTTCAAAGAGACGATTGCCATCTCCTCCTCCGGCTGTAGATCATCTCTTAATAATCATTTGACGGTGCTTGATGAGTCCACAATCTAACTCTTTAGATATTCATCCAAGCACCAACCTCTATGATGCAATTATTGAATTAATAGATGTATGATCATTACGATGTCCAAGGTACATAACCCTAATTGTATTATGGGATCTATTATGCAAATTAATTATTCTTCATTTTAGATCAGGGAATGATATTTGCAATAACATTTATTTCATAATGGCCTGTTGTGGGCTCGCATGTCCAACAAGTACATGCAGTGGTTCGGTAATAATAGATCGATTCGTGGGCAACGATTGCTCCGTGCATGACAAAGGTGCTATGATGGCTCAATGATGGGTCGACAATGGTTTTATGTTGCAGATGAGGTCTAGTTTTGAAGACAGGCTCCAGATGTGGTAGAGTAACTCTCAATCGGACTTGTTCTTCAGGCGAAGCAATGCTCTGACCGTCGAATCACATGTAGGTAGTTCATCTTCCAATGATGAAAGATGCGACTATTTTCAGGTATGGTGGTGGTCGGTTCAAATGATTCTTTGTTCGTAGTTTGATCTCCGATGCAAATCTTGATTCCTATATGGCACATGGGTCGAAGGGTTTCCAAGTGATCAGCCTCTCCTGATTCAGGTCTCTCACAGATCAGATTATGCTTAAATCCCTGATAGGTTGCTTCTGCGATGATTTCATGGCAATCAACCTCACCTCTAGATGAGGGCATCTACCTGTAAACTATAAAATCAACTCGGGGTTGAAACCTCGGTACAAATAGAAACCATGGAAAGTGATCGGGGAAGCATTGGAAGGTGGAGGCTTCGCTCCAGTTCTCTACCCACCATGCATGGCCAGAGGGGTTAGATATGGAAGATGGAATGAGAAATGGAGGGGACATAAGATGAAGGTGTATTTCGATGAAAAATCAAGATGAAGTCGAAATGAATAACAAAGGAAGAGAGAGATCAGGGATATAATAGAGGACAATAGAAGAAGGAGATCAGAGAGAGATTTGAATGCTAACCCCAAAGATGAAGGGTGAAATGTTATGCTTATGAATGATGGAGCTCAGCGAAGCTCCTGCGGTTATTGCCTCGACGCCCGTCAGCTTTTGCGAAGGCTTAATCACGGTGAAGTAGAGCTTACGTGAACGAGATCATGCTGGATTCTTTGTCTCGACCTCTCGCTCGAAGACTGACAGAGGAGATCCGTTACCTCTCTGACTCTACCTCATTAGAACGCGTGAGCTCAAAGAAAGCAATGGCGGAATGGGGGGGGGGGGGGGGGGGGCTCAGGACCTATTTCTAGAGGCGGACGATGGGAGCACATCAGGGTCGTTTGCTAAACGACCTAAGGCCAACGGTCGGCCGTTAGGTCCTTCGCAAGAGGTTGAAGATGCGAGGAGAGGAAGAAGGCGATGGGACGAAAGGCGTGAGGAATCGGGATAGGGGGAAGAAGCAAGTGGGGAAGGGGAAAGGACGAGAGAGAAAAAGTTAAAAAAATTACTTATATAATTAATTTAAATAAATAAATAATAATCAAGTAACTAAATTAAATTAGTAATTAGATAAAATGAATAAAGACTTAAATAAATAAATACATAAATAATGAAATAAGTAATGAAATAAAAATTAATTACAGAATAATTATCAGACAAATAATTAGTTAAATAAGTAAATAGAATTTATTTATTTTAATTTCTATTAGAATATTATTAAAGTATAAAAATATAAGGGATAATGTATTAAAGAATATAAACTAAGGTACATTGTACATTGTATACCAATATGGTCCCAAAACCCACAATTTGCATATTAACTTCGATTTTAGTGAAATCAGTGTCATTTGATAGATAATTTAATAAAACAGATTTTAAAATTGAATTTTCCCAATTCAAATTTCATATGATCGAAGTTATGAGGTCTGGAAATTTAGGTCACAGTGTCACGGCATCGAATGTATTGAAATTTTGACTTAAGGTATATTTTCATATTTTTCTGCTAATTTTTATAAACTTATTAGCAAAAATATATTAAACGGAGTTAAGGATAATTAACTAGAAATACAGTAAGTTTTTACATACAATACAAATAGATAACGAGGCCCAAACGCTAAAACACACTCGTTTTATTCTAATATTTTTTTGATATTTTTTATTATTTATAAAACAAAGTTTAAAAAGTAGTTTGATCAATTTCGGTTTTCCTATAAATATTTATGAACTTTCGAAATTGGCTTTTACAGCTTTTTTGATTCGTGATACTTAATTTTTTTATATTGAATAATTTTTCTGATATTTTTTTAAATAATATATATTCTGATAAACATTTTTTATGGAAAGATTTTTATTTGAGATTACCTAAGTGATAAATAAAATAAGTAAAATATTTACACAGAGAAAATGAGTAAAGGTATTTTTATGATCTCAGTTTTCTGACATTTTTATAAATTAGGATCCTTATTTCCCCTTATTTATTTTGTCGACCTGGTCATTACTTAGGGTTAGGATCAGTCTGTAAATTTTATATACATCCTTCTTTTTCTTTTATTTTTCATCTTTTTATATAGTATTTTATTTTAAAAAATAAGTGTTAATATAATACTAATCTTTGTTATTGGAATATTAATTAATAGGAATTAGTTAATATTTACATGCATTTTACCAAAGATTTTAGCCAAAATCAAAGAATAAAAAGTGATAAATCATAAATTCCCCTATACTTTATCTTTGCTAGTCCCTTAGCAAACACTTAATCTATAAATAAGTGCAAGAGCAAAAGATAAAAATAAATAAAAATAAAAGAACTTAGAACATTCTTGTTTCTTTAAAGCGAATAACACTTCACCCAAAAATTATAACTTGGATTAGACCTTTGTATTACTAGAGTGTCAGGAATCTACTAGAATTAGGATTTACGACTCGACAACCCTCAAGTTCCACAAATCCTTATCCATATTCACCTTAATAGCCATCTCAAATCCACCCATCTATCACACAAACTTTTCATCTTTGAAAGCTATTTGTGCTGTGTGTGAAGAGTTTTATCTCTTCCTACTTAAATAAGCGAAGAAACCGCCCATCCCAGTAATGGAATCCCATTGGGCACTCATCTAGCTACTCGATCCTCGAGGAGGGGGGTATTTCCTTCTACGGTCAGGTCGTGTTGTGTCCACAATCGAGTAAAGAGAGAAGAAAGAAGAATGAGAAGAGAACTTGAGTGTGATCATTGTAATCACATCTTCTCAGAAAGCCTGAACAATTTAACCAAGTCTCCACTAAGATAATGCATACTTTCTAAATCTCGGAACATTGCGGTTGTATTTGTATTTGGTGTATTTGGCTTCTTTTTGGTAGAAATGGTTGTTGCACTGCATAGATCTTTTGTGCCCTGATGGATATCACATCTTTTCTTTCAATCTATTTTTTTAGAATCTTAGAAAAATTGTACCAGCAGATCCTTTCATTATCTGATGCTTTATTTCAATTACAATCTCTCATATCTTTAGATGTCAGCGCCAAAAGACAAGGATGGAAACGCACCACCGAAAAGGATTTTCCTTCGCAACCCCATGATAGTTGAGCTTAGTGTAGTGTGCATGAGTTCAAAATTGGTTCAAATGGAGAAGAGTTAAAATGGATGACACCAGGTGTCCGACTTAGGCAAATTCAAGTTGAACTCTGAACATGGTCTCATGGAACCCAAAGAATCAAGTCTAAAAGAGCTGAAGAGTCTTAATACTAGTTCTTAATAAAGTCCCTTTAGAATTAAGTGGACTAAGGCCTAAACCAAGCTCCATCTCTCAGTCTTAGATCCATTTAGTTCAAGAATCAAACTTGTTTCAAAAAATATGAATGAATGCAACAATTTTTATGAAATCAATTTTTCAGATTAACCTTTTTATGTAATTTTTTAAGAAAAATTCATTATTTATTAAATTTTAAAGAATTTTATTTTTTTTGGAATTTTTAAAATAGTTAGTAGATTAATTTTATTTGCACAAATTTTCTATGTATCATATACATTTTACAAAGAACTTTATACACATTTATATACAAAATTATACATATTTTATACAAGATTTTACAAGAGTTTTACATGTCTACATAATTAAAGATTTTATCCATGTTTTTTACAACATTTTTTATATATAAATTTGAAGACATAAAATTTTGGTTAAGTCATATTTGTGGTTTTCTTTCGATTTTTAGAACCCAAGATATATACACTCATATTTTTAGAGAGCCATATTATTAAAAATATACAATAAAATATGATTTATGGCTTCTAAACTATATATGGAATATATATACAACACCCCTCTATACTTAGCGTGAACTATGCCCTCATAGTTACCAAAGAAGTGGCAAAAGAATACATAAATCGGGCAAAGAATAGATCGGTTAAAAGAATTCTATACTAAAACGGCTCAAAAGAATAATGAATAGAACAATAGAATTCAACCACCCTCTCTATACTTTGGATCAAGTAATCCTAAGGACAGAGGACTCAAAACCGAAGATAATCGAGGTCAAGAGAATGTACACAATCAACGACTCAGCTTGTCCCCCCTATACTTAGAGTAAAATATCCCTAAATATAGAGATGGATATTAACAGGTTGTGGGAAAAACAAGAGATCAGACGATATAAAAAATTGAAAATTATCAAAAGTGATACCCCCCTATAGTTAGGGTAAAGCACACCCTAAGTATAAGCAACAACTGGGGTAATTAAACAGAACGATGTGAGCAACATAATGTCTACACCCCCCCATACTTAGGATAATATACATCCTAAGTATAGCAAAAAATCCTAAGTGAAATCCAGGGGTGTAAGACAAATGGAAGACCGACAGAATAAAATAAAAAATATATACAAAGTGATCTTGAAAATCAGGTATGAGATGCTGAGTATAATGAGTGAAAAAAACATCTCAGACAAAATAATAAGGGCAACCTCAATGATCACGACTCATGATCAAGAAAGAGTTTCAATCGATGACTATTAACTCGAAAGGTGGACTCAGAAGACAAGTCAGATATATCGATGCTATCGTTGTTGTACACCATTCGCACAATATACAAGCCATTCCATTTGCTCTGAAGTTTCCCTGGAAATAGTTTCAGTCTCACACTGAATAGCCAAACTATCTGATCGGGCTCAAACTGGATTGTGTCTGATGTGATAATCATGCCACTCTTTCATCCACTTCTTATAATGCAGGCTACTTGTGAAAACATCATCTTGTAACTCCTCAAGGGTTGCCAATTATATTTTCCTCTGATCTCCTACATCATGTAGTCCAAAAATCACTTGTTTCACTGCCCACCAAGAACTTTGCTTGATCTCAATAGGTAAGTGGCATGGCTTTCCATAAACGAGTCGAAGGGAGATGCACTTAATGGAGTATTGAATGATGTCCTATAGGCCCAAAGAAGCAGGTCCAAAAGCTGTGACTAATCCTTTCGGTTTGGGCAAACAACCTTCTGCAAGATTGTCTTTACCTCCATGTTGGAAACTTTGTCTAGACCATTCATCTGAGGATGATATGGAGTAGCAACCCGATCATCTTTGCTGAACTGATTAGAAAGTGCTCTTAACATGTTGTTGATGAAGTGGCTACCCCCATCTGATATTAGAACTCGAGGGACCCTGAACCGCAAAATGATATGATTTCTCAAGAATTTATAAACCATGTTCGCATCAGTGTCTTGGGTAGGAATAGCATCTACCCAAGGACTCATATAATCTACAGCCATAAGAATATAATCAAATCCATGATCTTAGGGAATGGACCCATAAAGTCCACATCCCAAGCAACGAAAACTTCACAAAAGTTAATCGACTGCATCGACATCATGTCTCTATATCGATAAGTGCCCATTCTTTGACAGTCAGTACATCTCGTTATGAATACATGGGCATCCTCAACGAGAGTCAGCCACCAATGGTCGGATTGAAGCACCTCCTGTGTTGTCCTCTTCCTCAAATGGTATCCTCCAGCTTGTAATCTATGTCAATACGTGAGGACACTATGGTATTCCTCCTAATGAATACATCCACGCCACATGGAATCTTCTCCTTCATATTAAAAAATCATATGTTCCCAATGATAAGACTTGGCTTTCACAAGAAAAATCTCAAGTCTCTATTTGGACCAATCTTGTGGTACTTTCTTAGCAACATGAAAGTTCACAATGTCAGCATACCTTGAGAGCGAGGCAACATCAAGAATCATGAGCCGAAAATTACCCTAAGATCCGGATGAATGAAATAGAACTAGGGTCGTTGCGACTCGGATCTCGAGGTATATCGGTCAATCAAGAAAAATGAAGATCAGAACAACAAACGAAAGGATAAAAACAATCAACACAAAATAGTGGTCCTGGCTATGAGATTAGCCTGGTGTAGCACCCATGGTCGGACTCAGGGAGCACGAATTGGCCTTGCGGACTACGAAGTAGTCAAGATTAATAATGAGAAGAAAATGTATTTTTGTTGGTTTTTAATTATTTTTATATTTTTTTTGGATTTTCAATAAAGGTGAAAAATAAGAAAAAGGTGAAACAAAGCAAACTCAACAAATTATTTAATCACTCAAAAAGGCTCCAAAAATTCAAACAAAAATATTTTTTTTTTAGGTTTTTTAGTGTTTTTGTTGAATTTTTGAGATTTTTATAATTTTTATATGATTTTCTAGAAATCAAAGAAGGCAAAAACAGAAAGTCACTATCCAACCAGGCTTCAAAGTCCCATGAAAAATATCAAATGGATCTTTCACATTCTGGAGATAATTTTTATGAAAATAGAAACAACAAGGAAAATTCAGAAGAAGAGTTTATTACTTTTTGAGTTTTCTACAATTTTTTAGAGTTTTTATAATTTTTAATGTTTTTTAATTTTTAGGGTTTTTATATCTCCAAAAATAACCCAAATTGCACAGAAAACCAAACACACTAAAACTAACAAATCCTAATTTTTCTAGAATTTTTAGAAAAGTTTTTATATTTTTATGATTTTCTAAACTCGACAGAAGCAAAAACTATTGTTTTTGAATTTTTTTAAATATCAAAACGCCTCAAAAACGTACCAAATTTTTGGTGAAATTTTTACACAGTGGCATGAGCCACGTATCCGAATTTCACGCAATTGGGACTTGATTTACTATTTTATTTGAATAAAATAGAGGCTCACAGTGCACAGGAACCTAAATGCAAGAAAAAGTAGCTCTAGGGGCTTCAACGAAACACGTGCAAAAACTGTAGGGTAAATCGCGCAAAAATTCCAAAAATTCAGCACATGCTCGAATTCATTCACGCACAGGGGTATAAAGGCAATTATCTAGAACTTAATCCCATTTCATAACATAGCACAAAACCCAGCCCAAGTCATGCAAAATGTCCAAAACTCACGTGTCGAGGCACGTGGTCTACGTGGATAAGGACTAAAATGCAAATATAATAAACATCCAGGTCCAAAGTGTAAAATATCCAAAATAAAAATAACATGCTCGAATATTTACAGGACTCAACAGAAATAACAAAAGCAGGAAGGGCCTAAGTGGAAATTACCTTTTATTCAAATCTTCGGCGGGAGGCGCGCCACGTGTGAGATCGGAGGGCGGAGGGGCGTTGTGCCTCTTTGAAGAACTCTGGCTCTGATCTGACGGTTGAGGGGCTACCACGTGTGACATCGAATGGTGGCTGCTATGCGGCTAACCCTTCGCCTGCTTGAACGGTGATGATCGCGCCACGTACAGATCGGACGGTGGTGAATATCGGGCGCCTCTTCGTCTAGATGTGCGGTCTGGATCAAGCCCCAGGAAGATCTGACGGTTGCGGGGCTCCTCAAATAGAGGATCGGATCGAATCTGCAGCGTCGGGGATGATCAGACGGATAATGGATGTCCTAGATGAACTCCACTCCGGCGATCTTCGCCGGAGCACCACAGGTGCGTTGGACCTCCTCGGGAGCTGCAAAGATGTGGAACAGAATCGCCAAGGCCTCCCGTAGCTGGTGGACTCCTCCGATGAGGCCGGGAAGCTACGAGGAGCTCTGACGACAAAGGCGGAGCTGGGTCTCTGTGCATGGATATTCGGACCCTCAGATGGGTCTCCTTCGACTTGTAAAACCGCACAAGAAGCTTCCTGGGTCGAGGGCAAACTGCCTCGAACCGGTTAGAGGTGGAATGGGTGCGTGGGTGAGTCGGGTGGATGACCTCCGGTGAGGCAACGACGATGGAGGTCGAACTACCTGCTCCAGGGCGAGACAGGGGGAGTGAGTGGGTGAAGAACGTGAAGAGGGGTCTCACGGAGATGATGGTGTTGTCCGATGATCGAATCAATGAGTTGGGTGACGTGAATTGATCGGAGACGGTGGAGGACCGATTTGGGCGTAATGGGAAATTATGCGAAATATAGGGGATTCGAGGTTACCTAATGAGTGGAATCGACTGGGGATGAGCTCGGTGAGCTCTGGGTCGTAGCCTCGCAGGGTCGTCGGGTCTCGAGGCTCAGGCGCACCTCGCGGCGGCGCACGACGGCCAGAGTCGTCGGATCAGTGGCTACGGGCTTCCTCCTCCTTTCTACAACATGCCAATCGATAGTTGTCACTCTAGGTATCAGGGTGGAGGTACTGGGACGAAGGAGCAGTGCCAAAGATGAAGGGAATTGTGCGACGGAGGTGGGGCTATATACCCCTATAGGTTCGAGAAGAAGGCGATGGGTCCGGCTTGGTGAAGCATGGACCCCTAGGCAAGGGCTCGGGCGAAGGTCTTGGATCCACAGGGAACAAATGGAGCCCAGGGTTTGAGGAAGTGGGTGGCAGATTGTGCGGGGAAAAATTGAAGAAATCAGGTCAGGCGCACGGATCCGCTAGAAATAAGTCCGCGGGGGAGAGTTGACCGGGGGTCAATAATCCCCCGTGGACCAATCAGAATGCAGCTTTTAACAATTGTTTGATAATTCAATAAAAAATATTAAATGAATTAATTTCGAAAAAGTTAAAACATGAAAATTGTTTTTTTATTTTCAAATTAATTTTTTATGATTTTTATTTATTTTTTGAATTATAAATTTGGTATCTACAAAATATTATTATATATAGGTATATACAATATGAATTATTTATTTTAATTTTTAATTGTTTATTTTAATATATTTTATTCCAATTTTATATTTTATTTATTTATATAAAAAAATTTGGAATAAAAGGGTATTTTTATTTTATTTTTATTATTTATTTACAAGGGTTAAATAAATACTTTTATATACATATGTACATGATATATATACAAGGTGGTTTTGATTTTATTTTATTTTCTTTTTATTTTATTTCTTTTTTTCTAATTTTTATTTTATTTATTTACACCATAAAACATGGAATGTGAAAATATTTTTGTTGCATTTTAATTATTTATTTACAAAGAGAAAATAAATAAATAGGTAACTCTATATAAATGGTCTATGTACAATGATGAAGGGGATTTTATTTATTTTTATTTTTATGTTGTTTTTCCCATTTTTATTGTAATTTTATAGTTACAAATATGTTCAAATAAATAAACATACATTTTTATTTTAAATAAGAGGAAATAATTTTTTTTATATACATAGGTATATGTACACACATAACCTTCCCTATCTCTCTCTACATTGATTCTTTTGCGGTCAGGCCCATGCTGAGCCCTCCCATGGGATTAGGTCGCTCAATATTTATTATAAATATATCCCTCTTTTTCTTTTATTTCTTTATTCCTTTATTTATGCACAAAAACATGCTAATTATTGTAATTTACAAAATGCATGCCTAATGATAATTTATGTTATTTACACATATCTACATGTGTTTTGCAAGGGTTTTGTCGCTAAAATAAAAGAATAAAGAGTGATGAATGGGTATTCATCACCCCCCTATACTTAACTTTGCTAGTCCCTTAGCAAACACTTATTTGAAAAAGAAGTGCAAAAGAGAAAGAAAAAGAAAAAGAGGAGAAATCAAGGTTGATTATTAAACTTTCCTTCATTAAATTGAAATATGAGCTCGGTCAGACCTTTGGATTATTAATTTGTCGGAACCTTAATTGGACTTAATCTTAAAACTTAACAGCCTCTAAGTTCCACCAATCTATGGTCAAGACTCCTCAATAAACCAGATCAAAACAAGTCTACATACACAAACTCTAATGACCATGAATCTTTCCTTGTACGGTGTAAGTGATATGTAGCTCCCCACCTCAGAAGCAACGAAGAAACAACCTCCCTCAACCTGGTAACTCTAATGCCTCGGTCTAGCAACTCTTTCCTCGAGAAGCGGGGTATTCCCTTCTAAGTTCAAGTGCAACCGGCTCAAGAAGAGGGGGAAGAAGAGAATGGACCACGGCCAGTGTAGCCATGTATCCTTGGGAGCTCTAACAGTGTAGCTGAGTCTCCTGCTGCAAGCTTCATGAGATGGAACATGTATACCATAAGCTTTTGCTTTATTTGACTATATACACTCCGTGGGGTTATTAAATTTTCAATCCGACCCACCACTTTTTTGGAGTTCTTTTCTTTTTGCACATTTTTTTGTGTATATGTACAAAATATCTAGATGGTGCAGCATATATACAAGGAGTTTTTCCTCTTGAGCCAGTAGACTATCCCTCTTTTGAAGCTTTATTGCAACCCACGGCTTCTTTCTTTAGACATCATAACCACCAAACCAAGTTGAGACGCACTTACCTCACTATAAGAAGAAGAGAGGTTCCGCCTAGAAGTACTACCCTCATATGCTACCCCAAGCCAAAGGAAACTGCCTCCTCACCACCTCATCCGTGGAGAGCTATGTGTAAGGTGTTGGTGCAAGTAAAGCCATTGTCTCTGAGAGTCATGTGTGTGTTGTTAAGTGCTCTACTTAGGCTTATCAAGATGACATATGCTCATAGCCTAGTGGACTCAAAGAATTAAGTCCCAATGGACCTGAAAAGTCTCAATCCTAAGCCCTATAAGGTTCCTCTTATTATTATGTGGATTAAGGTCTTAACCAAGCTCCATTGGTCAATTTAATTCCAGGACAGTTTAAATGTCAACTATGATTTGGAGAAATTGTACAAATATTTACAAAGATGCCATTTTACAAATGTTTACAATTGTGCAAAATTTTTGAAAAATGTTTGAAAACATGAATGTATGCATGAATGCGAAGTTTTGCAAAATATTTACAAAAATTTACACAAGTTTTTTGCAAACTTTTTGTTTTCAAAACAATTTACAAAAATTTTGTACTATATACATAGTTTTTATATGAAAATATTAACAAGCTATTTACACAAAACGATTTTACAATAATTTGTACAAAAATAATTTTATAAATATATAGGTATGTGCAAGATGAATTCTATATACAAGGGAAAAATTTTTAAATTTTTATGGATTTTTAGCCATTTTTATTTATTAACACACTCGCACAAAGTACGAGTTATTGCTAAAGTATATATGAAATATATACACACCCCCTATACTTAGCTCGAGCGATGTCCTCAAAGTTATCAAGAGCGATGAAGAAGACATAACTCGTGCTTAGTATAGGGAAGTCAAAAGGAATGGCTATATACAAAGACGAATCAAAGAATAGAATGAAGATAACTCGGTGTTTCCCCCTATACTTAGGATCAAGTAATCCTAAGTATAGCAAGCTGTACATGAAGGGAAATCCGAGTGAAGGATGTACAGAGTCTACCCCCCTATACTTAGGGTGAAATATCCATAAGTATAGGCAGCAAAACAGGGGTAGAAATAGTCAAAAGAATACTCGAGAGTCAGACATCCCCCCTATACTTAGGGTAAAGTACACCCTAAGTATTGCAAAATCATAAGATGAGAGAAGGGATGTGGGACTAATGAATAGAGTGATATGGACAACTGGATCTATACAAGTTGGAAGAACAATGATAATCAGGCGTGAGATGCATTAGATGTGAGTTAAGAGACCACATCTCACGCAAAGTGAATAGGGGCAACATCAACAACCCGTGGCTCATGATCTAGATATGGCTTGAGCCGCTGGTCATTCACTCGAAAGGTAGCATCTGAAGACAACTCAGATATATCAATACTCTCATTGTCATGCACCTTTCTAACCAAATACGGTCCCTTCCATTTGCTCTGTAGCTTCCTTGGAAATAGATGAAGCCTAGCATCAAACAACGATACTCTCTGTCCTGGCTCAAACTGCTTGTGGCTGAGATGAGATTCATGCCACTCGTTCACTCTCTCCTTATAATGTAGGTTGTTTGAGAAGGCGGTATCACGAAATTCCTCCAAGGCTTGTAATTCTACCCTCCTTTGATCTCCTACACTCTCTGGATCCAAAAGTATATCAGTGACTGCCCAAAGTGACCTATGTCTCAGCTCAACAAGTAAATGGCATGCCTTTCCATAAACGAGGCGAAAGGGAGATGTACCCAAAGGAGTCTTGAAAGACGTCCGATATGCCCACAAGACCGAGTCCAAAAGCTGTGACCAATCCTTTCAGTCAGGGCAGATGACTTTCTATAATATAGTCTTGATCTCCCTGTTCGACACTTCAGCAAGACCATTCGTTTGAGGATGGTATGGAGTGGCAACTCGATGGTCTATGCTGAACTCGTTAGTAATGGCATTTACCTTGTCGTTGACGAAATGAGACCCCCCGTCAGATATCAACACTCGAGGTACCCCGAACCATGAAATGATATTCTTCCTCAAAAACATGCAAACAGTCCTAGCATCTGCGGTTCGGGCGGGGATGACCTCAACCCTACGACTCACATAATCCACGGCGAACAGAATGTACTCAAATCCCTGACTCCTAGGGAATGGACCCATGAAATCGATTCCCCATGCATCAAAAACCTCACAGAAGTGTATGGGCTGCATTGGCATCATATCACGCTGTCCACAAGTGCCCATCCTCTGACAGTCAGTGCACCTCTTCATGAACTCATTAGAGTCCTTGAAGAGAGTAGGCCACCATAGGCATGATTGGAGCACTTTCTGTGTCGTTCTCCTCCCTGAGTGATGTCCTCTTGCCTCAAGCTTGTGGCGGTAAGTAAGGATGTTGTGGTGCTCCTCCTGAGGAATGCACCTACGCCAGATACTATCCCCTCCCTCATGGTAAAGGATGAGATCCTCCAAATGGTAAAACTTGGCCTTCGTGAGGAAGGTCTCAAGTTTCTGCCTGGGCCAATCTTGTGGAACTTTCTTGGCGACAAGATAGTTCACAATATCGGCATACCATGGGAGTAAGGCTATAGCAAGTATTACCTCATCTGGGAAGGTCTCACAAATGGAGTCAATCTGCTCAGAATCCTCAAGATACTCCAATCGGGAGAGATGATCCACCACCACATTCTTGACTCCAGGCTTATCCTTAATCTCTATGTCAAACTCCTGGAGTAGAAGGATCCATCTGGTCAATCTCGCTTTGGCATCCTTCTTTGCCATTAGGTACCTGATGGCGGTATGATCAGTGTAAATGGTCACTCTAGATCCAATGATGTAAGATCTGAACTTATCTAGGGCAAAAACTACGGCTAGCATCTCCTTCTCAGTGACTGTATAGTTCCGCTGCACGACATCCAATGTACGGCTAGCGTAGTGAATGGCAAATGGGACTCCATCCCTCCTCTGTCCCAGCACAGCACCCACGGCAAAATCGGAGGCATCCGTCATGATCTCGAATGGCAGAGACCAATTAGGTGGTTGGAGAACATGAGCCTCTATGACACAGCTCTTGAGAGTCTCAAATGACGATAGACACTTATCATCAACAAGGAACTCGGCGTCTTTCGTCAACAGATCAGTCAACGGTCGGGCAATCTTGCTGAAATCATGAATGAAATGTCGATAGAAACCGACGTGCCCCAGAAAAGACCGTAACTGCCGCAAGTTGGATGGTGGATCGAGTTTTCTAATGACATCCACCTTGGCCGGATCAACCTCCATGCCCCTGTTGGAGATGATGTGGCCAAGCACCGTCCCTTGAGTCACCATGCAGTGACTCCTCTCCCAAGACAACACTAGGTGAACCTCTATGCATCGCTGAAGAACTCGGTCTAGGCAGTCAAGACAGGAGTCGAATCTGTCGCCGTAGACTGAGAAATCATCCATGAAGACCTCCAAGCACTCCCCCACCATGTCCGAAAAGATAGACAACATGCATCTCTAAAATATCGTAGGGGCGTTGCATAGCCCAAATGACATGCATCTGAAGGCATATGTCCCAAAGGGACAGTTGAAGGTGGTCTTGTCTTGGTCCTCAGTCGCGATGGCCACCTGATTGTAGCCGGAGTACCCATCCAAGAAGCAGTAGTGGCTCTTCCATGCCAGTCTCTCAATGATCTGATCAATAAAGTGTAGGGGAAATGATCCTTCTTGGTGGCCTGGTTGAGTCATCTGTAATCTAAGAAGATCCTCCAAGAAGTGGGTACCGGGGTAGCGATCTCCGCTCCAGACTCCGTGACAACAGTATTGATGCTCGTCTTCTTAGGCACCACATGCAACGGACTGACCCACTTGGAGTCAGAGATGGGATAGATAAAATTGGCGCTCCACCACTTCGACATCTCCTTCATGACAACCTCTCTCAGATTCGGGTTCAGCCGCCGTTGGAACTCACGCGACGGCTTTGCCTCATCCTCGAGATAGATGTGGTGAGAGCACAGAGCCGGACTGATCCCCTGGAGATCTGCTACACTCCATCCTATTACCTTGCAGTTCTTTTCAAGAACCCCCATCAGACAGGATTCTTGCTCTCTAGTCAAATCAGCGGAGATAATGATTGGGTGCATCTCATGCTCACCCGCAAGGAGTCTATACTTCAGCGACACTAGTAGTGGCTTCAGCTCTGGACAAGTCGGTGCTGACAAATCTGGCTTCTGAAGAATCCGAGTGTATGCGGCCAAATCTGCACGAGAGAAAGAGAACTCTCGCTCACAAACTGGATCTAGAGAAGGCTGCTCGAATGGACTGTCTCTGCTCTGCTCAGAATCAACCTCCTCAGCTGTAGGCTCAGTGGAAGTCAGACACGGTGCGAAATCATCAAACTCTGCCCAATCAGTATCTGACTCCGAGGGATCATACTCACAAAAATCTGTATCGCGATCAAGAATTGAATCTGCGGCCTGAAAGGTATCCTGGCCCAGGAATGCGCTCTCCAAGCTCTCCTCTGCTGGCGTCTCTACATCAGCGAACTCTGAAGGTGAGAGGATGGCTTGTGCGATTGGATCTGCCCAAACTGCCTCATCATCTGTGATCACAAAATTGCAGTCTTGGTGGATGTCTCGCCCTGACTCTGTCATCTGCTCTGAATATGTCGTCGGCTCTGAGCAGTCTGAATCTGTCTGAATCTCTTACTCTATTCTCCTCGACCGTCTCTATTTGTATACTCTCGCCCTCGATGCGAAAGTACACCTTCCCGCTATCATGGTCGGACACTGCCTTGGCTGTGGCCAAGAACGGGCGTCCTAAAATGATGGGGGCATCGGTCACAGACTCAGGGATCTTCATGTCCAACACTACGAAGTCCACGGGGAATTTCAAGCCCTGAATCGTGATGACAACGTCCTTCAGCAACCCCTTCGGCCTCTTGACAGATTGATCAGCAAACGGAAGGACTGTTCTGCTCTGTCGGAGAGTGCCCAACTCGAAGTGGTCGAGGAGGGCTGTCGGAAGTAGGTTTATCGAAGAACCGTTATCTAATAGAGTGCGGTCGAACCTCTACTCATGAATGTGGCATCTGACATACGAGGCTCCTGCATCTGGCCTCTTGGCTAGCAGATGGTTATGTATCGTGAAACAAGTGGCTCTGGTAAGCACATGAATCTCAGACTGATGGTTCCTCATTTTCCTCCTAACTGCGGTCCTGTCTCGAAGTGATCTCTAGAGTAGAGGGATGTGCTCCAAGGCCTCCTGGAGAGTCACCTGGATATGGAATCGGTCGATCATCTGCAGGCTGAACTCTACCTGATGGTTATTTTTCTGATTTTCTTTTTTCTGCCCCTTACCCAGATGAAGTGCTCTAGGGAAAGGGGACTACAGGGTCCTTCTCAGATGAAGGGCTAGGAGAGGGTCTAGCCTGCTCAAGCACGACAGAATCCACACATACATCATCATGCACCACAGGTGGATTATAATAAAACAAACCCTTTCCTTTATTTCCAGAAGTGTCCTGAGATACAGATATAAATGGAAAAACAAAAGGACTAGCAGAAGTGAAAACGGTGGCCTCAGTACCACCCTCGTTATGTCTTGCGGCATCTGTACCATGCTCTGGCTCAGCAGCTGTGGTGGCGTCAGTACCACCTCCTCGAACTGGTGAAGTGACGGCCTCAGTACCGTCAGCTGGATCAACGTCCCTGGTGGCATTAGTACCACCGTCGTCATCTCTGGCGGTCTCAGTACCGCGATCCTCCTCGTCTGGCGCTCCTGGTTGGCATGGGATCGTCGCTCAGACGAGGCACCATCTGCTGGCATCCTACCGCTTCTAAGTGTGACAAAATCAACATCAAACATGTATGCAGACAAATCACCAAAAGAATCACTAGGAGTGGTAATCTCTGTAAACTCTACCTGCTCAGACTCCTGGACTTGATTCCTCTTCAGGATTTTCAAGTTAGGCTCGATCTGGTAGGGATGGCGGCCTTCCCTCTCACAATATCCTGCATCTCCTGGCGAGACTCGTCCATCTCCTGTCTGAAGGTAGCCTGCTGCTCTGTCACGAGGCGGGCTATGTCGTCCAAGGCATGGTTCTCATAGGATGCCCCATGAGAACCCGACGAGTGGCCTCGCTGGTAGTGAGGCTGCTATTGTGGCTGGTGCGGGTGAGAGGAGTACTGCTGATGCTGCTGCTGAGGCTGATCACGCCTCCAAGAATGTCCCTGCTGATAGGGACGAGGACCATACTGAGATGACTGCTGCTGCTGCTGGTGGTGGTACACTGGGGGCTGCTGCTGCTGGTGATCTCGCTGATGGTCGTACTGGCCACCCTGACCTGAAGGCTGCTAGTGGGAACTGGCACCTCCGACCGACCAACGGAATCCGAGATGGTTTCGTCTGATACCAGGCTGGGGTCGGTCGTACAAATCCCGTTGACATCCATCAATGACTGGGCTCGTAGGAGGATGGCGGGAGTACTGCCAGAGGCTGATTCAGCTGGTAAACCACCATCTGAGTGTCTGGGGATGGTGGTGACTGGTAGTAAGGCTGTGGCTGCTGGTACGGCTCCGCCAGTACAAGGTGAACCTGTCTAGGCTGACTAGAGCTGGAGCACTGGGACGAGCTACCACTGCCACTCGGATCTCCTCATGACTGAAGACGGAGCTGAGAAGCCGTATGTGCCTCCTGAAGACATATGATATGTGTCCTCAGGTCGCTCAGTGTCTGTGCCATCTGATCCATCTGCAATATGCTCTGGCACTGCTTCTTCTATATAATCTCCATCCGGTCCAGCTTCTCGTTGATAATGCCCATGTCGGCGGCTGTGGACTCGGCCTGTGCGACTGCCGCTGACGAAGTGGAAGGACCGGCATCGACCTGTGCTATCCTCTGGTACTGCTCGGTCTGTGGCTGGGGGCGTCCCCGAGTATAGAGTCGGGTCTGGGACATCATTGTATAGTTCTCGGCCATCTCCTCGTAGATGGCCAAGACCTGATCATGATCCTTGGCGAAGTAGGACCCACCGCAAGAAGCATTCACCAGGCCCTACAGCTCTGGTGTCAACCCGCAAAAGAAGCTCTGAACAAGGTTCGGCTTCCAGATATCATGTTGCGGGCATTTGTCGCTAAGATCTCTAAATCTCTCCTATGCCTCGTGAAACTGCTTGTTGGGGAGCATGGAGAAGTTGCTGATTAGGGCTCTCACTGCATTCGTCCGCCCAAGTGGATAGTATTTGTTCAAGTACTCAGTGCAGAGATACTCCAAGGTGTACACAGACATCCCCAGATGCTTCAGCCAGGTGGCTGCTCTATCTGAAAAGGGGAAGGCAATCACGTGGATGGTATCCTCGTCCACCTGACGGTCGTGGACGGTGCTGCAGATCATCAAGAACTCCAAGAGATGAAGATGGGGCTCCTCCGTGGTGAGCCCATGGAAACAGGGTAGGAGCTGAAGTGTGTTCGAGGGGAACTTGAAGTCCCCCACGATGGCTGGAAGAACGACCCACCAGTGCGTCATAATCGATCCAGGGTTGTGCAACTCCCGCATAAGTCTCGACGGATCAGGTGCTGATGTTGTTGCAACGGCTGCTACTACGGCTGTTGCGGCTGCTGCGGCGGCAGCTGCTGCTGCCAGCAGGTCGGGGATCCTCGGTCGGTCTCCAGGCTCGCACTGCTCGCGTTCCGCTCCCATCTGCTCCATCTCTCTCCTCATCTCTGTCATGAATGCACCATGATTCCTCAACTGTTGTTGCACTGTCTCAAGGGTGGCGATCAGGGTGTTGTGATCGCACCATGGTCAAGGACATATGTCTGCTCTTCTCGGGGCCTCTGGTGTGGTCATCGCTGCTGCCGGCCATGGTCTCTGCAAAGGCAAAAGACCCAAACTCAGGTGCAGATAAATCTGACTGTTGTCTCTCCTCTGGTACGGGTGTCTCAGGTACAGAAGAAGGGTGGTCAAGGGGGAACAGGGCGGAGTCGAACTCGGGTTCGGAGAGCGGGTCTGGGCTCTCACGAACCAACCTAGATGAGTGGGTTGGAGTGCTGAAAAGCGGTGCAGCCAGAGGCTGCCTAAGAGACCTCCTGCCCATCATCTTGATCTGGCGAGTCGGGCGGATGGGATCTGGAAACAACTATGATGAGCAAACAAACCCTGGATTCACCTACTCAACGCGAGCTGAAGACCGTAAGAGTTCGGTCAATTATCTTGTCAATTTTGTTAGGTGATCAAGTCAGGATAGCAGAGCGTTTATGTGACCTGGTAGGAATCCAATCCGCCGAAAAGACTGTCCCGTATAAGAGGTCGGTAGTCTGATTGGGGCTCGGATATGGCTCTATCCTAGTGTGCGGGTCACTCTCTCGCGCATGCAAACCAGATAATGATGGGGTTGCTCTCCCCAAGACAAATTTTTATAATGAGTGTCTTTTAGGGCCAAGTTAGTTTAGCAGTCCCAAATTTTATAGTTTTTCTTTTTAGATATTTTTCAAAGCAAACAACGCTTAACGAATTTTTCGGTTCTCCTGATTATTTTAAGTCAAAAAACCGGGGGGAAGACGAAAAAGCCGATGCACATGAATCAATGATGCATGCAGAGTAAGAGATGCGTACCTGACTCTAGCAGTCTACATGCAGGGTGATCCGCACATAAATAAAAGACAGAATATAAAACTACCTATATGATGCACGCGAAAAACCGTCCCTAGCAGAGCAATTTCTATGTGAAAGAACAATAGTCGGGTACTCGAGCCTAGGTCCGGAGTCCTATATTGGGAGCCACTCGGTGTCAACCACAACAGATGCTGTACGCGTTGTATGTGACTCCTCAAGGCACGTGGACCAGAGCTCTAATAGGCCAGCTTTTTCTTGTGAATTAATTAACTAGATCCAATTATTAGAACTATAGGTACAGGCAGGCAATTATGTGTTTGGATCCTAATTAATTACGTCACAATCAAGCAAAATCCTAAGCTAAGGCTGAAAATCGCGTAAATCAGACAAGTGTAAATAAAAGGTCAAAACCGTGAAAAACCGTGAAAACCCAGGGGGTCCCCCGAGCACACCGGTATTCGGCAAAACAGACCCCGAAAAATCACAAGTGTCTAAGTTCGGGTACCAGTATTATTACAAATTAATAATCTGTTGAAAGTAAAGCTAAACTAAACCTAATCTATGGCGAATCTACGGTTATTTTGCGGCTATTCCGTGGCTCCCTCGCTTCGGTTCTTCTCCTATGGCTCTCCTACGGCTTCGTAAATAAAGAATCCACCTCCGACTCCCGTTGTTGCTTTGGCTTCCGAAGAAAGCCGCCTTGGTCCTCAGGCCATCGCATGAAAAACAGACAGAAGGGTGTCAGTCCAGAAATATATAACAATTAGATAAATATATCTACAAAATATCTACAAAAAGCACGAAAAAGAAAAACCGCAGAAAGATCAAAATCGACTACTAAGCCGTGCTCCCCGGCAACAGCGCCATTCTGATGAGCCGAAAATTACCCTAAGATCCGGGTGAATGAAATAGAACTAGGGTCGTTGCGACCCGGATCTCGAGGTATATTGGTCAATAAAGAAAAATGAAGATCAGACCACCAAATGAAAGGATAAAAATAATCAACACAAAATAGCGGTATTGGCTATGAGATATCCTGATGTAGCACCTAGGATCGGACTCAGGAGCACGAATTGGCCTTGCGGCCTACGAAGTAGTCAAGATTAATAATGAGAAGAAAATGTATTTTTGGTGGTTTTTAATTATTTTTATATTTTTTTGGATTTTCAATAAAGGTGAAAAATAAGAAAAAGGTGAAACAAGTCAAACTCAACAAATTATTTAATCACTCAAAAAGGCTCTAAAAATTCAAACAAAAATATTTTTATGTTTTTTAGGTTTTTTAGTGTTTTTGGTGAATTTTTGATTTTTATAATTTTATATGATTTTCTAAAAATCAAAGAAGGCAAGAACAGAAGTCACTGTCCAGCCATGCTTCAAAGTCCCACGAAAAATATCAAATGGATCTTTCACATCCTGGAGGTAATTTTTATTAAAAATAGAAACAACAGGAAAATTCAGAAGAAGAGTTTATATTTTTGAGTTTTCTACAACTTTCTAGAATTTTTATAAGTTTTTAATGGTTTTTAATTTTTAGGGTTTTTATATCTCCAAAAATAACCCAAATTGCACAGAAAATCAAACACACTAAAATAACAAATCCTAATTTTTTTAGAATTTTAAAATAGTTTTTGTATTTATTTATGATTATCTAAACTGGACAAAAGCAAAAACTATTGTTTTTGAATTTTTAAAATATCAAAACACCTCAAAAATGTACCAAATTTTTGGTGAAATTTTTACACAATGGCAGGAGCCACGATCCAAATTTCACGCAATTTGGACTTGATTTGCTATTTTATTTGAATAAAATAAGGCTCACATTGCACAGGGACCTAAATGCAAGAAAAGGTAGTTCTAGGTGCTTCAACGAACACGTGCGAAAACTGTAGGGTAAATCGCGCAAAAATTCCAAATATTCAGCACATGCTCGAATTCATTTACGCAACAGGGGTATAAATGCAAATATCTAAAACTTAATCCATTTCATAACATAGCACAAAACCCAGCCCAAGACATGCAAAATGTCCAAAACTCACGTGCCGAGGCACGTGGTCCACGTAGACAAGGACTAAAATGCAAATATAATAAACATCCAGCTCCAAAGTGCAAAATATTCAAAATAAAAATAACATGCTCGAATATTTACAGGACTCAACAGAAATAGCAAAAGCAGGAAGGGCCTAAGTGTAAATTACCCTTTTATTCAAATCTTCAGCTGGAGGCACGCCACGTGTGAGATCGGACGGCTGAGGGGCACTGCGCCTCTTCGAAGAACTTGGCTCTGATCTGACGACTGAGGGGCTGCCACGTGTGTGATCGAACGGTGGCTGCTATGCGGCTAACCCTTCGCCTGCCTGAACGGTGATGATCGTGCCACGTGCAGATCGGACGGTGGTGAATATCGAGTGCCTCTTCGTCTAGACGTGTGGTCCGGATCAAGCCCCATGATGTTCTGACGGTCGCGGGCTCCCTCTAATAGATGGATCGGATCGAATCTGGAGCGTCGGGGACAATGGGACGGATACTGGAGGTCCTGGATGAACTCCACTGCGACGAACTTCGACGGAGCACCACGGGTGCGCTGGACCTCCTCGGAGCTGCAAAGATGTAGAACAGAATCGCCAAGGCCTCCCGCAGCTGGTGGACTCCACCGATGAGGCCGGGAAGCTCCGAGGAGCTCCGGCGATGAAGACGGAGCTGGGCCTCTGTGCCTGGATGTTCAGACCCTCAGATGGGTCTCCTTCGACCTGCAAAACCACACAATAAGCTTCCTGGGTCGAGGGCAAACTGCCTCGAACCGGTTAGAGGTGGAATGGGTGCGTGGGTGAGTCAGGTGGATGACCTCCGGTGAGGCGACGGCGATGGAGGTCGAACGACCTGCTCCAGGGTGACACATGGGGAGTGAGTGGGTGCAGAATGTGAAGAGGGGTCTCACGGAGATGATGGTGTCGTCTGATGATCGAATCGATGAGTGGGGTGACATGAATTGATCGGAGAGGGCGGAGGACCGATTTGGGCGTAATGGGAAATTAGGCGAAATAAAGGGGATTCGAGGTTACCTAATGAGTGAATTGACTGGGGACGAGCTCGGCGAGCTCTGGGTCATAGCCTTGCAGGGGTCGTCAGGTCCCGAGGCTCAGGCGCACCTCGCGGCAGCGCACGGCGGCAAGAGTCGCCGGATCAGTGGCTACGGGCTTCCTCCTCCTCTCTGCAACACGCCAATCGATAGATTTCACTCTAGGGATCAGGGAAGAGGTCCTGGGACGAAGGAGCTGTGCCAAAGATGAAGGGAATTGTGCAGCGGAGGTGGGGCTATATACCCCTGCAGGTCCGAGAAGAAGGCGACGGGTCCGGCTTGGTGAAGCACAGACCCCTAGGCAAGGGCTCGGGCGAAGGTCTTGGATCCACATGGAACAAATGGAGCCCGGGGTTTGAGGAAATGGGTGGCGGATCGTGCGGGGAAAAAATGGAAGAAATCGGGTCAGGCGCACGGATCCCCAAGAAATAGGTCCGCGGGGGAGAGTTGACCGGGGGTCAACAATCCCCCGTGGACCAATCAGAATGCAACATTCAATAATTGTTTGATAATTCAATAAAAAATATTAAATGAATTAATTTAGAAAAACTTTAAAAATGAAAATTGTTTATTTATTTTCAAGTTATTTTTTTTTATTTTTATTTATTTTTTTAAATAAAATTAGGTATTTACAAAATATTTTTATTATATATAGGTATATACAATATGAATTTTTTATTTTAATTTTTAATTGTTTATTTTTATATATTTTATTCCAATTTTATATTTTATTTATTTATAGAATAAAATTTGGAATAAAAGGGTATTTTGATTTTATTTTTATTATTTATTTACAAGGGTTGAATAAATACTTTTATATACATATGTACATGACATATATACAAGGTGGGTTTTGATTTTATTTTCTTTTCTTTTTATTTTATTTATATTTTTCTAATTTTTATTTTATTTATTTACACCATAAAACATGGAATGTGAAAATATTTTTGTTGTATTTTAATTATTTATTTACAAAGAGAAAATATATAAATAGGCAACTCTATATACATGGTCTATGGACAATGATGAAGGGGATTTTATTTACTTTTATTTTTATGTTGTTTTTCCCATTTTTATTGTAATTTTATAGTTACAAATATGTTCAAATAAATAAACACTCATTTTTATTTTTAATATGAGGAAATAATTTTTATTTATATACATAGGTATATGTACACACATGAGCTTCCCTATCTCTCTCTACTTTGATTCTTTTGCGGTCAGGCCCATGCTGAGCCCTCCCTTGGGATTAGGTCGCTAAATATTTATTCTAGATATCTCCCTCTTTTTCTTTTATTTCTTTATTCTTTTATTTATTTACAAAAACATGCTAATTATTGTAATTTACACAATGCATGCCTAATGATAATTTATGCTATTTACACATATCTACATGTGTTTTGCAAGGGTTTTGTAGTTAAAAAAAAGAATAAAGAGTGATGATTGGGTATTCATCACCACCTCATCGGGAATGGTCTTAGTGATTGGTGTATCAAACTCAGAAGTCTCAGGTAATTCTAATCAGGAGAGGAGATCTGCCACCACATTCTTTACTGTAGGCTTATCCTTAATCTCGATATCAAATTCCTGTAGTAGAAGGATCCATTTGGTCAGACATGACATGGAATCCTTCTTATCCATAAAGTACCTAATGGTGGTATGTTCAGTGAAGATGGTTACTTTTGATCCTAACATATGGGACCTAAATCTATTTAGGGAAAATATTGCAGCTAGCATTTATTTCTCTATAATGGTGTAATTCTGATGGGAGGAATCCAAAGTTTTGCTAGGGTAGTTTATTTTATATGGTAGTCCATCCCTCCTCTATCCCAACACAACCCCAATGGCAAAATCAGAGGCGTCCTTCATGATCTCGAATTGGGAGAGATCAATTGGGTGGTTGAGGGACATGAGACTCTACAAACATTTTCTTGAGATTTTCTAAAGCCGAAAGACACTTATCATCGATAATAAACTTGATGTCTTTCGCTAGAAGGTCAGATAACTATCGGGTAATTTTACCGAAGTCTTGAATGAAACGTCGGTAGAAACTAACATGCCCGAGGAAAAACCGTAACTACTTCAAATTAGAAGGTGGATTGAGTTTTTTTATGATACCCAACTTGGTTGAACCACATATTTGCCCATGTTAGAGATTACATGACCAAGTAATGTCCCTTGAGTCATTAAAAATGACTCTTCTCCAACGAAAGAACGGGTATACTTTCGTGTACCTCTGAAGCATGCAGTCTAGGTTAGAAAGACATGAGTTGAAATCATCGTTGTAGACTGAAAAATCATCCATGAAGGCCTCCTATCATGTTCATAAAAATCGAAAGCATGCACCTTTGGAATATAGCTGGAGCATTACATAATCCAAACGACATCCGTTTGAAAGCATACGTTCCAAACAAACAGGTGAAAGTCATCTTTTCTTGGTCTTCAGCTGCACTGGATACCTGGTTATATCCTGAGTACCCATCAAGAAAGAATTAATGGTTCTTCCTTGCTACTATCGATAATATGATCAACAACCGGTAGCGGGAAGTCATCCTTCTTGGTCGTCGGGTTCAATCATTTGTAGTCCACAAAGACACGCCAAGATGTTGGTACTTGGATAGAAACCTCCTCTCCATCCTTGTTTATCACTATCATGATACCTGTCTTCTAGGGTACAATATGTAAAGGACTATCCCATTTAGAGTTGAAGATGGGATAGATAAAATGGACGCTCCACCACTTGAATATTTCCTATAACAACCTCTCGAAGATTCGGGTTCATCCTGTGCTGAAACTCATGAGATGGTTTGGCATCATACTTGAGAAAGATGTGGTGGGAGCACAGAGCTAGAATAATACCATTGAAATCTGCAACTGACCACCCGATTGCCTTGCGATTCTTTTCAAGAATATACATCAAACGGGATTCTTGATCTTCAATTAGATCGGATGCGATGACGACTGGAAACATTTTGGGCTCTCCAGCAAGGAATCTGTATTTCATGCCCTGAGGTAATAGTTTTAGCTCTTGGGGAGAAGGAATAGAGAGAGTTGGTTTTACTAGGGACTAGATATAGGCTACTAGGTTTATGTGTATAAGCTCATTTTACTCTAACTCTGAAGAATCTAGAGACTGCTCATATGTTAGCTGAATATTTAGAACTAGCTCAGGGAACCTCACCGTGTTTTTTTGATATTTTTCTTCTTTATTTTATATTTGATTCCTGAGGATTTGGCCACTAGATTTAGGACTTCTATTTGTTTGAGCTCGTAATTACCTAGGTCCAAACATCATACTACCTTATATGTTCCTATAGAACTTAATTGGACTTACTAAAATAAACATAAAAAGTTTACTTAATTAGTTAAGAGACCAAAAATTGTGAGGAGCTGCATACAATGCTAGCACGATCTGTTGTGGCGGAAAATTTTTAGATTTTTGTCTGAAAATTTTTGTTCCTTAATAGAAGACTTACAGTGAATGCTCGCAATCTCCATGTGGGATGCTAGACAGAATTTAAAAATTAGTCTAAATGCAATGCAAGCCGACAAAAAACCGCATCTAAGCAGAAAGTTCTATTAGCGGGAAGAATTGATTTAAATTTGGCTAAGTTGAACGATCTATGTGCATCTCAATTAATGTGCAGTGTGGCTTAAGATCCTACGAGCACAAGCAAAAAATATAAATGCTCTGAAAGTCGTATGTGCAGGTCTATCCTAATCGCCACTCAAGTCGGGCCCCACCCTCACCGGAGAGTGAAACAGGCCACGACACACCACATAGTAAAGTCAGAGGTCTTTTTACACACGCGAGAGTCCAAACGGACACCGTTGTAAATAAGCAATTAATTACAAAAATTTAGAAATTGCAGGAATTAAAAACCTAGACTCTACGCTCTCTCACGACTCGACTCGATCTTAAATTTATTTGCGGTTTTTGCAAAAGTCGGTGAAGTTGCGTCGGTTTTTGAAAAACCGCTCCACGTACAAAGTACCTTGCAAAAAAAATAAGAGAGAAAATGTAAGAGAGTGACTCAAAAATATATGAAAAATAAGTGTTGAAAATAAATTGCAGGAAAAAAATTGAAATTTATAATGCGAAATTCGGGGGTCAGACTACCCGAATGCGGAAAACCGAACAAAAATTTTCAAGACGAAATCTAAGTCGTTTGCCTCCCCGGCAACGACGCCATCTGACGTATCCGGAAATGCCTGGTTTAAAAATGTGTTTTTATCGTATCGTGCGTAAAATGATAATTCGTGCGTTGTAGGTGGCAATCGGAAACGGTCAAGAAAATAACCACAAATATTATGTTCAAATTTTATTCGTGTGGTTTTATGTTTATTTTACTTGGGCAAGTCCCAAGGTCGATCACAAGGAGGCAAAGGAACAACCTAGAGTGATATCTACCAAAGTTTGTGTTCGGTTTTCGAGGCGGTCTTTTTTTTGGAATTTTCAATGTAATAAAGGGTGCAATATGCAAATTCAGCCTATTTTAGGGACTAAAATGTCAAATTCATTCAAACAATGTCCGAAAAATATGAAACTTGGCAACAATGTAAATTATGATGAACTGAGTGCGGTGTAATTTTTTTGGAATTTTTGGATGCAATATGAATTTTTTTATGAATTTTAAAATGTAAAAAGAATGATTTTCAATATTTAATTATAATAAATATTAAACCTATTATTTTAAAGAAATAAAATTATCTAAGATCTATCACTAGGTGACGGATCTCAAAAAAATCCTAAACCAAAAAATGTGGGTTTAATACCTATTAAAAATTAAATACTAAAATATGCAAGATGATTTTTATAGAGCAAACTATGCATGCAAATTCAATTCTTTTTGGGCACGATGTTAAGCACAATTGACTCTACAAAATGTAATTTTTCGGAGATTTTTAGAGCCACGGTTAGTCAAAGATGAATTTTAGAGCAAGAAATGGGTAAAATATGCAAATTTCCGCAAAATAATTATTTATCAATTAACTATTAATCAGAAAAATACCCACAACATGTCAAAGTGTAGAGAATTAATTAACAAACATCATGCTATTTTTGGATTAAGAAAATAATGTAAAGAAGAGGTTCGAACTAGAGGGGGAACACAGGGGTACAAATGCAATATAAATAAATAAAATAAATGAAGAAAACTGCATTGGGGGAACTTGTTTGCAATTTCCAAGAACTTTGGGGTGCGTCTGCAATTTTTCTAGAGAGGAACGGGGACTCTTGCGCGAATATGGAGGTCTTCGGGGGCTTTTGCGCAAATTTGCCCCGAGGTCACGTGCGAACCACGTGACTCGGGGCTGACGTGCTGCTGACGTCCCTCCCCGGGACGCACGTGCCTCGCACATGCATGGGGAGGTCTCGAGCATCACGCCCGGTGGCTGGTGAAGTGGCGGAGGAGACGATAGAGGGGGAGGCGTTCCGGCAGAGCCTCCAACTAGAGGGTGTCGATGACGTCGGTCGGTGAAGCTCGAAGCTGCTATCTGGCGGAGAAGAAGACGGAGTCCGGCGGAGCCGATGAAGCTTCTACGGCGTAGGTCGAAGACGATGGTCGGTGAAGATATAGGCGTGACGTCGACCTCCCTCTGGCCGACACACGGCCTAGAGGGTGGCGTAATGGGCATTGACCGGCGATGAAGGGGCGGAGGCGAGCGGTGGCAGGCTTCTGCTGTGGCGATGTTGGTTGTCAAGGACGGAGAAGATGGCGAAGGCGGAGGAGTGGGCCGGCGGTGCGGTGGCGATGGCGGAGTCGACGAGGCAGAGCAGGTGGAGTAGCGGAGGAAGAGATAGATAGATAGAGAGAGAGAGAGATAGAGAGAGAGAGAGATAAAGGGTATACCTGAAGGAGTCGGGCTCGACGGCTAGTGGTCGGAGCTGAGCAGCGACAGCGACGGGGCTCTTGGCTGCAGGCGAAGTACGACGAGGTACTTCGGATCTCGCTGACCCTTGGTTGTCACGGCCAGAGGCGATGCACGGCGGATCATCGGTATGGGGCGGCGACCGTGCTTTAAATAGGTTGAGGGGATGGTCGGAAGAGGAAGAAGAACGGCGAGGATCGGAGTGATACGTGGGCGACGAGATTCGCGGGAGGGGTGGTTTTGAGAAGGCGGCAGCGAGATTTGGCCGCGAGATGCGCGGCGGCGATGGGCGATATGCGGCAGAGAAAATCGCGGGTGGCGGCGGCTTTCCAAAGGGGAGGCGAGGACGACGCACAGGCGCTGTCCGATCGAGTTTGATCGGATGGCGCCCGTCGCGCCACGTGGCGGCGAGAGGAGGAGAGGGGACGCGCGTGCGGAACGCGTGCCTTGAAGGCACGTGCGATGCACGTGCGTCTATAATTTTTTTTATTTTTTTATTAAAAACGATTTAAAAAGGCGGAAAATGGCTGACACGTGGTGGCACCAGGTGCTGCCACGTGTCAACACCAGATAATTCAGAAAATAAATATTTTGTAAAATCGAAAATAAATAGTAAATGACCTCGGATCGAAAACGTTTCTTCACAAAAGTTGCTCGTCTCGATGAGATTTACAACTTTCATTAAACCATTAAAACCAAAATCGATCATTTGCACCAAGTGATATTTTTGGGGTACCCCATGTACATAGAACACTTTGATTTTGGGGTTTTGTATTTTTTTATGTTATTTTTAAATCAAATAAAAATCCAAAAAAATATGATAAATCAGAAATAAATAAATACACATTAATCTAATTTTTTTTGGATTTTTTATTAATCAATAAAATATGTACATAAAATATTAGGTCAAAAACTGCTAAAATGTACAACACACAAAAGAGGCCCAAAACCCAACTTTCACATATGAGCTCCGATTCACTTGAACTTGGTCTTGTTTTGAAGCTAATTGAATGTACATTAGTTCAAAAGTGAGTAGGATTAAATCGGATACTAGATGAGGAAGATATGAGGCTTTTAGTCTGGAAATCCTGAAACTAGGGTTTGGGTTTTTGGTCCACTTATTTGGGTTAGTTATTTTTTTGTATTTTCATTCTTGTTAGTGATATATACACAGTGGAGGTGGTTTTGTGTTATTCGGAGTTAGCATGGATGAGTTAAAAATAAGGGAAGTTAGGCTATTTACAGGTTATTTTGGCTTGGATTTTTGGCTTCTTATTTTGTGCAGGTTTTTGTGCTAAAATGTAATTCTTTTAAAATCATGCTCTAATGCTAATTATGCAGAATAGATGCAAGAATGCTGTTGATTTTGAGGGTTTTGAGCTTAATAAATGAGATTTAGAGTGATGAATACGAGATTCATCAGCGGGAACTGAGCGACTCCCAAGACCGGACTCATGTCTTTTATCTGATTAGTTAAGTATATGTTCTTCACGCTAATAGAAGTTGCTCATCCAGGGATGATTTCCTCGTGCATCATATAGGCATTTTAATTTCAGACATTTAATTTATGTGTGGATCACCCTGCATGTAGAGTGTTGTCGCATCGGATGCTGCAAAGGAGGCGGTGTGGTTACGCAAGTTCATCTTGGAGCTTGGCGTAGTTTCCTCTGATACTCCCGTCCCGTTACTCTATGATAACACTGGAGCCATTGCCCAAGCAAAGAAACCCATGTGCCATCAAAAGTGCAAGCACGTGGAAAGGAAATACCACATCATTCGGGAGATCCAAAAGCGTGGTGATATCATCATCACAAAGGTGGCCTCTACCGACAACATTGCTGATCCTCTCACCAAACCTCTGACACAGAAGGTTTTTGACCAACATGTAATGAGTATGGGTTTACGGATTGTACCTGAATGGTTCTGAGGGCTAGTGGGAGATTGTTAGACATGTGAGCCCTGGGTGAACCATTCTTACAATAAATGTTATTGTAATATTTCTGTTTATCAATAAAAGTTATTGATGTTTCACTCCCTTAAAAATTAAAAAATTACAAAACCGCAAAATTACAATTTTCTATGTACATAGAGAACACCAAAAATATTACTTTATGCAAATGATCATTTTAGTTTCGTTCTGTTCATGGAAGTTACTGATCTCATCGATATGAGAAACTTTAGTGAATCAAAATTTTCGATCTGAGGTCATTTGCTATTTATTTTCGATTTTTATTTGTATATTTTATTTTCAAATTTTCTATTTGTGACACGTGGTCTCTCCTGGAGACGCCATGTGTCATAAATTTATCGTCTATATTTTATTTTTATTTTAAATAATTGTAATAACAAATTAATAAAAACCACCGTACGTGTCGGGCACGTGCCTCCTGCACACGCGCCCTGCACATGTCTTTCCACTTCCATCTCCGACATGAGATCAGGTCGTCGCCCCTCTTCAATCAGTCACCCTCCGACCACCTTCCATATATGATGGGCGCTACCATCTCCTAATAATCACACGACTACCCTCAATCACCAAGCACCACATTCCAATATAGCCAGCCACCACCTCGAATCTCTAGTGATTCCATCTCTGCCACCCCTCATCAGATCCCCATCTTCTTACACTGCTTTCACTTAATTATCATCCTCGACTCCCAATCAAATCTAGTCCCTTATATCCTATCTCCCTTCCCAATTCAGCCAACATCACACCGCCTCTCTTCCATTATTTAACGTCACCATCCCCCCATTTTTCAACATCCGCCGATTGCACAGGAGAAGGGCATCGGTGGTGACAACCCGATACCCTTCTTCCTCGATGAGATCCAAGGCTACGAAGCCTTTTCGCATACCTCCTCCAGGTTGCTTTGCTTCGGTGTCTATCACCGTCGATCCAATGCAACTTCAAATCCACCGCTCCTACGTTGTCACTCTGCCTCATTGACATATATCACAGCTCGTCACAACTCCAACAGCTCCTCCACCATCTTCATCACCATGGAGGATCCACCCCAAGGAGCTCCACCTCTAGACGCAGGGGCTGCTCCGCTTAGCTACGCCTTGCTCCAACTGCATCAACTAGAGCTTCACCGAGTTCTAACACCTTGACACGATGCCGTCCATATCCATCTTCCTCGACTACATCTCCGGTGCCACACCGCTCCATCTCCACCTTGCAAGGAGCACCACATGCAGTAGCACTTCCACCACCATCAGAGGCAATAGCCCCAACCACTAACCCAAGGGCCCTTACATCGTCGCACGATGCTAGGGGTTGGACCCAGGCCATCCCATGTGTCGTACCCGTGAGGAGGGACCATTAGCATAGAGCACTCCCATCAATGTGATAGCACGTGTGAATGGGTTAATTGCAATGAAACCCCCACAATTCCCTCTATTTCCGAAAAAATCCAGCCAGTAGGGGGCCCGTGCGCGGCACGTGACCCTCTGGAAATTTAGCAATCGATTATTAAGGTTTAGGTAATTATAGTTGTCCATGTTCTACATCTTGTTTTATTCTCTGACATTTCATTTATACCCCCGACTTTATCTATAATTTTGAACATCTTTATTACATTATTTCATTATTCCAAAAATAGCATTTTGTTCCACAGTCAATTCTCTACATAATGGCATGCTTGTAATATTTTTATTCTATGTGGTTAATTAATTTTAAATATTCTTTCTGAAATTTGCAGATTTTGCCCATTCTATGTTCATAAAGTCATATTTAATAACCCTAGTTCCAAAAATTAATAAAAATTCATGGACCATAGAATTAATTATTAATCATGCCTAAAAATAATCATATTTGCAAGCATATTTTATTTTATAAAAATCATTTTTTGTATTTTAATAGTTAATTTTTAATATGTATTAAATCTCGTATTTTTAAGGTTTAGGATTTTTAAGATTGATCTCCTAGTGTCGATCTTGGACAATTTTATTCCTTGAAAATAAATAGGTTTAATATTTATTATAACTAATTATAGAAACTTACTCTATTTGCATTCATAAATTCATTATATATTCAACTTGAATCCAAAAATTCTCAAATATTTACATAGCATCCAATTCATCATCATTTACATCTTTGCCAAGTTTCATAATTTTTCGACATCATTTGATAGAAATAAATCTTCTAGTCCCTAAAATCAGCCTCATTTGCATTTTGCATTCCAAAATTGCATAAAAAATACCACAAATAATCTGCCTTGAAAACCGTGCTTGAAATAAGATAGACAATGACTCTAAGTTGTTCCTTTCCCTCCTTGAGTTTGATCTTGAAACTTGCCCAGGTAAAATAAACATAAATTCACTTTCATTAAATTAAATTTAATTACTTTTGATTATTTTTTGATTGATTCTGATTACCCACCTACAATGAAATGACAAATTTAAATGATAATTCACTTAAATTGATGTTGGAAAATCCAGACTCGTCAGATGACGCCATTGTTGAGGAGGAAAATGGTTTAGATTTTGTCTCAAAAAAGTTAGTGCTAGGTTTATCATATTTTTGGGTAGTCTGACCCTCGAATCTTAACTGTAAATTTTCCACTTTTTCCTACTTTTATTTTTATTTTATTTTCATCAATTGTTTTCTTATTTTGTTTTTGATTATTTTTAGTGTCATTCTCTTATACCATCTCTCATATTTTTCTTACGAGGACTTGACGTACGTGGAGCGGTTCTTTTGAGACCAACACATCTTCACCAACTGCCAATCCTCATTAAAATTAGGATCGAGTGGAGTCATGAGAGAGCGTAGAGTCTAGAATTTAATTTTTGCAATTTTAATTTTTTATAATTAATCACTCATTTATATCGGTATGTTTGGACTTTTGCTTGTGTAAACAAGACTCAATTTTTTCTGTGTTGTATTGCAGCCTAATTCACTATCCGATGAGGGTGGGGCTTGACTTTAGTGGCTTGTAGGTTAGACCTGCACATATTGCTATTAAAGCTTCTAGCATTTTATTGTTTATGCTCATAGAACCTTGGACCGCACTACACATTAAACGAGATGCATATTAAATCGTTCAACTTAGTTCGAGTTTTAACTCAATTCTTTACGGCTAATAGAACTTTCTTATAGGTGCGGTTTTCGTCGTCTTGCATTCATATAGAATATTTTTCAATTCTTATGTTGCATCCCACATGGAGATTGCGATGAATCACTATAAGTCTTCTGATTTAGCGTTCATCATTGTTTTCCACGTGCATCGCCTTTCCTGAATTTCTCCCTCTTGTATTTGTCACGTAAAAATTAAAAGGAAATTGAGACTGTATGGTAAACGTGCATTTGTTCTTACCTAATTTATCAATGGTCTCCTAATTAAAATTGGAAGTTGTAAACAAGGTTGACTTTAATTAATCCATAAAATTGAGAATTTTTGCGAGAGAGCAACCCCCTCCTTGGATCTGAGTGAGCAAGAGACAACACTTAAGGCTAGAGCCAAGCTTCGGAATCTTCGTTCAGACTACTGATTCTATAAAAATGATTAGCTACGTCTCAGTGAGAAAATACGGGTAGCCAGTAAATGGCTCGGATTTACTTAACCGTATGGGTGGTTTAAAGGATATTGTGTAAGGCTTTGTACTTAAGTAACATGTAGTTGTTTTATGGTTCGTACTTACACCCATACTAGCTAAAAGTAGGTGCAAGTAGTTGTAAGAATTTGAGACAGTCTTTTGGCAAATTTCCGGCACCTAATAGCTCTATAATTCTATTACAAGATTGAATTTATCACCAACTAAAATTGAAATCATAATTTACCGAACTCTTGTAGCTTCATTGTGTGAGTTTGTGAACCTGGAGTTTGATTTATGTTTTCATCGGTGTACGTGAACCTACTTGAATATTAAAAAATGTACACTTATGCCATCACTCTCCATCCCTGATTTAAAATTTTAGGGTTTCTTCTATTGAGTATCTCGTGCACTTGAACATTTTAAACTAAGATCCATTATGTCATCTCATCCACCTCCTTTGAATATATCGGGACATTGGTCCAACTACCCATCATATATGTACATTGAAAATGAATTTGTCTCAGTTACACCCAAATCATCAAAACCCCCGTCGGCCAGACATACTCCAAGAATTACGGGAGACTCTCTCCCACGAATAAATTTGGTCCACTCTACAAATTCGATCTACTCCATGAAAGACAATCCTTTATATTTAGATCATACATATATTCAACTGACTGAGGTCACCACTTCTTCATATGACAATCCTTTATTTAATCATCTGACCAAAGTCTTCACTTCTTCATACTGGCCACCTCTCCAGCCCGATTCTACACATGTTCAGATTTCATCCTAGACTAATCCATCTTATTCCTGAGTTCTCACCAAACCACTTGAAGATCGAACCACTTTTGAGACAAATGACCTACCGAGACAACAATTCCTCCCAACTACATTCTCTCCTCATCACAATGTTAGGATAGGTCGACACTTTATCGATGCATATCCAGACTGGACCTTAAGGAATAACACGATGGACCGATCAAACCAAATGAAGAGATCTACACATCCTTATCTTACATACTGGATTGACCCTAATTATCTTACTCTTTATGACAATCCTGCATATCATGCATTCGGAAAAGACACTCGTACAGGTGACTGGATTGATGATATCAACAAAAATGAACCTTTATGATGATGTCACTATATGAGGGGCAGATCAACTATCCCGAAAATAGGTTCTACTCAAACCAACTATACATACCTAAATCACAACATGTTGAGCATGAGACCTATGGTTTCCCTCCTATCGAGCAGACTCCTTCCATGATTTTTAAGGAGAAATTTTCAGAAGATAATGATCATATAATGGACATTCCAAGAGGATTTTCTCCCAGATCATACATGAAAATGGAAGATTAAATGACTGGATCTAATGTTTAAAAACGAGAGAACACCTAGAAACACACACAAACTTCTCATATGATTGATCTTGAAACAAATTGGAGGATGACATTTCGAGGATAAGTAAGAGATATGACTTACTTGAGGATGAATTTAGAAATTTCACTGATCCCCTTATTTCATTTTATGGAAGCTCATGTAAGAAAGTGGAGGATGAAACAATTGGATTTGATGTTGAGAACCTCGAGGATATTCAGAAACCCATAGGCTATATTCACCCTATGGATGACTCTAACATCATACCTCTGCATATTACTCCGCTAGGGATGACTCTGATTCAGACTCTTAACGAATCGAAATCCTTCATCATCTATGGAAAGCACCACATCTATACACCACACCAAAAATGCTCAAAAAATTAAAAAACCAGAAAAATTCATAAAATTTGAAAATGAAGAGGATTTGAAGAATTTGGATCCTACTCTAAGGGAAGCACTGGAGAAAAGAGTGATTTTTGAACTTCCCTTGATACAGGCCATTGAACACTCCCCTGATTTTAAAGGATTTGTAATAAGAAAATTATTGATGAAAAAGATGGGCAAGACGAGAAAAAAGACTGAAAGACATATCTTGTCAATAGCCACCTCCTTGGTGTTGAGGAGAAAAACCAAGAGCCGCATAGTGAAGCGGTTGCGCAGATTTGACTATGGAATCAAAGATACAACATTTACCCATGCTCGAATAGATGATGACTCACCAATAAATATCCTCCTAACCTTGGTATTTGATAAGCTCAAACTCAGACCTATCAGGAATATAAGAGAGATCACTCAACTAGTTGATCAATATATAAGGTGGTCGAGAGGAACCATTTCAATCATCGTTACATTCCAAGGTGCTCTGCTTAAGGTGGACTTCACTATTATTGATATTGAGCATCAAGGAAATTCATCCAGTCTCCAATCATTCTCGAAATGCCATTCTTAGCCTTAACTAAGGCAACTATAGAGTGTCAGACTTAGGAAAACACTTTTACAACATTGAGAGCACTTCAATCTGACCGAGTCTCTAAGGAACCGTGATATTCTAAGGCGACCTATGAAACAGTCAACAGTTGTAACCACCGAGTGATAGAAGAGCCCTACCCTGCTTCTACACCTTAGATAACAATTGTTGCATAGACAATTTGATCAGAGACCTCCATTTCCCGTTGCTTTAACCAAGAATTCCATACATGAATTTTTACATGGTGATCCTGAAACATGAGCATGGGCTTTCCTTAAGTCAGATAAGACTTCCTCTGTCCACTTTTATCAAAGACCCGACATAAGAATGCACCAACATCAAGTCAATTGAGAACAAATATGCAAGACATGCACTGACATGGAGGAATATTTCACTGATTATTCATCTAGAGACTTGATTGTTATCACCTCACTCCAAGACAAACACCTTCACAAACAACAGAAACCAAAATGTCCATTTCGGATGCTCCTTCATATAGAAAGAATGTCTCCTCTGACATGTGGAAAAAGAAATCATCTGATGATTCCTCATCAGTTCAAAATAGGATGATCCTTGTGAGTGAGGTTAGTTCTATGGCCCTAAAACGCTATCCATGCAGGAATCCAAATTTTTTCTGCCATTAGACAACTCCTACCCCTCACTACTACTACTCAATAGACAATTCTCATGGTCTCATTAAATATACTAAAATAATTTCTTATCAGCTGACTGACATTGGTGCTTCAAAGTAATCATCATTTGAGTATAAATCACTTGATCCCAAGAAGGAATAAATTCTGAGAGAACAACTGAAGAACAAGAATATTTGGAGTGCCTCCACTTTCCAATACTATTCCTCTGATGATAACTCCGATGATCGCTGGATATCATCTGATTCATATGTTTCATCTACCCTTCAACATGATTTTTCTGAGGATAACACTTACTCATTTTCTTCCTATCATTATGACCTCCCTCCATAGGCTCACAAAAAGATATGCCAAAAACCTCCTTAATCATCGGCACCCCACCGTCCCGACCCCATCAGTTCCTTTGTATATCTTCTTCCTCTACTTAGGCCAAGGCCTAAGTATAGGGGGGGGATCGATGCCACCTGTATATGCCACATTCCTCACCAATTCATCTTGATCACCCCATTTCCACCCTTCTTCTATACTTAGGCTAACCATAGCCTAAGTATAGGGGGACTGATGCCCATCTGTATATAATCTACTCATTCACATCTCCCGACCACCTTAGTTTCTCTCTTCTTCTATACTTAGACTGTCCACAACCTATGTATAGGGGGCGTGCCGACTTCTATTTTTGCATGATTTTTCACTCTCTTACGTTTAGCCTAAGATATGACTTTTTTGCGCTTCTTGTGCTCTGAGGACATAACAGTCACTAAGTATATGGGGAGATATATAATGTGTGTGTGTGTGTGTATATATATATATATATATATATATAACGCCCATAGCTCATAATTTCACGTAAGTCTATATGTATTTAGAGGATGGGTAACTAAAAAACAAACAAATAAACAAATAATAATAATAAAATCATTAAAAACAAAAAAATTGAGTTTTACAGCTAACATTGTTTGTGTCCAACCATTTTTTTTGAAAAATGTCTCTATATTCATTTTTGCATTAGAAAATAAAAAATAAAATAAAATAATAATTTTTATCTTACATTAAATATATATCTCAAAAAGAGAGAAAGAAGTCATAAAATTCAAAAAAATGTGTTTACATTTCATGCATTTGCACTTCATCCAGCATTTCATACATCTATAAAAAGCCCTTGGGTTCTAAATCGAGTTGTAAGAAGAAACCTAGAGTGTTTGGTAGTTGACCTTAATCCACCTATTTTTCAGAGGAACTTCTCCGAGAAAGAGGATTTTAGAAGCTTCAGTTATTTGACTCAATTCTTCGAGTTCTGCATGATAATATGCAAGAGTTTGACTCTTAGTGTCTAACATGGTCTCTTCATTTTGGGCATGACTCTAGAATAAGGAATTAATTTCTACTCTCACACTATGCTCTTATTTCAACTTAGATGGGGTGTTGATAGACTGTGTAAGTTTCTTTACTAGTAGTGTGGACATCTAAAGACTAGAGTATGTGTTGAAATAAAGCTTTGGAAAAGGGATGGACGACTGAGAACAATTTTTTCTAAGACACCAAAAAATGTATAAAAAGATATTCCATATCCCTAGGGTCACAACAAGATCCATGCAAGATCAACCAAAAATCCAAACAAAAAAAGAAACCTACTACCAAATAAATATTTCAAAAGGTCCAAGCATCAAGTCAGCCTACAAATCTTGGTGGAGACTCAACTATACTGGCCATCTTCACAAGCAAAGGTGACTACTTGTCACCCTCCAGTTCTTTTCCCCTTCGTCTATTCTTCTCCCCTTTCGATTGCGAACACAATGCGATAGACCTTAGAGGGAAATACCTGGCTCCCCAAGGACGAGTTATTGGAGGAGAGGTTTGCATTGTAGTCCACATTCTGGATGGGATGAGCTAAAACCTTTCACACACATGAGTTGATTGTTCAATTTTCATGGGGGATGCTTAGGGAGGAGGATTGATCTATGATTACTCCTAAGCTGAAATTGTGACAATGATATGTAGAACTTGGAGGATCTTGATTTTAAAACCTTAAGTACTACAAAAGTTCTCCCAAATTAATAATCCAAAGGTCGGGTCTAGCTCCATTTTCGCCTTTTCATCATGTTCTTGGTATGGAATCCAATCTCATTTCATCTCATTGCATTTCCTTAGATGCTCGGGGATGAACATAATATAAGTGTAGGGAGATGACGAATTCCAGATTCACCACTCTAAAAGTGACTAATTAAGCTCAAATCCCCAAATTTCATTGGCATTTCTTCATCTATATTGCATAATTAGCATCCATGCATATATAAATAATAAATGCATATTATCACTCATAATTTCTTAGAAAAAGAAGCCAAAAACCGCAACCCAATTGACTTGCTAAAGAGCTACCGATCTACCCTAACTAATTCAACCGAGTTATCGATTAAATTTAATGTGCTTTCGTTGTAGTCAGGTAAATCAAGAATGTTCAAAACCACCTAGATTAATAATCAATTAAACACAAGCAACAAATTTTTTATTTTACTTGGGCAAACCCTAGGTCGAACTCAATGAGGCAACTTTTTTCTTAGATTAATGTAAAGTCGATTCAGATGTTCGTTTTCTCAGGAGAATGTTTTTTTGGTAAATTTTTATGCAATATAGAAAATGCAAAGCGATTTAAGCCAAATTTGAAGGTTAAGAATTTTAAAAATAATCAAATTAAGTCAAATAATTATGAAATTTTGTTAGAATATAAAATGCAATGAAATTAAGCTATTGTTATATTTTTAGAATTTTTTGACTGTAAATAAATTAAATATGAATTAAAAATTAATGCAGGGTAGTTTTTGCAAAATTAGTTTTAATAAATACCAAACTAAATCATTTACAGATACCAAAATCAACCTAGATATTTCTAGATGAATCCAGGAAAATTGTTAGACCTCGAAAATGATGAATTATGGACATATTAAAATCAATTACGCAAAAGACTAATTAGTTTATTAAGGCCTCACTATACATGAAAATGATATGATTTTTGGGCATGAAGTAGAACAACTTAAACTCGACCTATTGTGATTTTTTCGTGATTTTTGGAGCAACAAATAATTTAATATGGAAATAAAGGCACATAGTGGCAAAACTATGTAAATTTCCACAAAAGTAATTACACTAAATTCCTCGAAGCTCTCAAAAATGTGACAAGTGTCCACAATGATAAAGCACGAGTTTCTCTACAACATGCATTTTTTGGAATTATAAAATGATTCTAAATGAATGCCTAAATAAACATGCAAACACAAGGATCAGAATGCAAAGAGGAATAAAATTGAATAAGTCAAAACATGTGTACAGGGACTAAAATACAATTACCTATAATCCAGAGGATATGAGTGTAATTTCACCACTGGAACATGTACGTCTCACGTGACGTGCCTGGCAAGGACTGAAGTACAATTCCAAAAACTTGTAGGGGCCTCTGTGTAAAATATCCAGATATCACGTGGCGGAGATACATGAGGTGCTAGGCTCGGAAGGTGGCTCAGATGGCAATGGAGGCTCAGGTGATCGGAGAAGCTTTGTATTTGGCTCGGGTGCTCTGAGCCTAAGGGGCGGGGAAGAAGCTCGAAGCTAGAGACGTGGTCAATAATGGATCGTTCGATCGCAAAGATCAAACGGTGGCTATAGCAGGTACGTGGCACGCTTTGGACCATCAGATCTTCAAGAGATCCAATGGTATATGCGGTTCATGGAGAGGATGACGTGGAGCTCTGGGGATCGTCTAATAAAGACGATCGGATGGAAATTGTGTGTCGTGCTCCTCCTCATCGCCGCCTCCTACAGCGGTCTTGGATGGGCTCCGACGAAGGGTAGCTGGCTCCACCACCCTCTTCCTGGCTCGGTGCAGATGCCTGGAGGCTCGTGAGTGGCTCAGACGATTCGTAGAAGCTTGGTGAAGAAGATGGATGTCTTGGAGGTGGCTGGCGTCGCCTATATGCTGGAGACAAAGCTTGGCGAAGAAGCTCCAACGAGGGTCCGGTCAATGATGAAAGAAGTACATGAAAGATTAGTGATTTTTCTAAAAACATAGTGCTTGTCTTCGCGTGGATTTAGTGAGTGTTTGAGGACATGTGGAGTGAAGTAGTCGAGTGATGGATCGATGAGTTTTGAAGGTGAATGGAAAGGCATGCGGAGATTGTAGCTTCGATGCGAAGCTCGATGGATGATCGGGTACGGGTGGTATTGAGTAGAGAAGGCAGAGAAATTTGGAGAAGGTCGGAGGAGAAGAAGGTGAAGATTGGAAAAGAAGGTGAATGCGTCTACCTGGGAATGGAGGCTCGGATGGGAGTTGTCGGTCGTCGCACTGGGGTTGGCAGGGGCCCGATCTTGAGCAGCTCAATGGAGGAGCTCTTGCACGATGAAGGTCGTTGTGGATCTCCTCGGAGAGGATATCATTGTCATCGCTCGCTCTCTAAACTAATCTTTGTCACATATTGGAGGAAGGGATTGAAGGATATGGAGAAATCCTCAAGCGCATCATGGAAGCGTGATTGTCATATCGGATACGACGAAGAACGACTAGTCGCACTAGTTGTTCGGTGCAGCGGAATTTAAAAAAAATTATTCGATGAAACCATGATCCGAGAACCATTCTCAAATCGTTTCATCTATAACCACAACAAGTATAATGCAATACCTCTTGAAGCGTGGTTGATCAAGTCTCTACGAAAAGAGACCTCCTGTCTCAAGTCCGATCGTCGGAGTAACGGCTTGCGAGCGCGGGGATGAGTCGCGGTGTCCTCGCAATCCAAGTTGATCTAAGCGCGGTTGCTCCTGATCTCGTCACACGAGATCAAACGTCTCCTTTGTGAGCGAAGCACTCCAAGTAGACAAAGAACCGCAGAGCGTCGAAGCGGCAGCACGATGGCGCGGGCGTCGACAATTCTCTCCACCAAGGTGGACGGCCACCAAGAAGAGAGGATGAGAGAGGGCTGTCGAGTATGAGAAAGAGAGAGAGAATTGTGTGCTACAATAGCCTGTAAAGAGAGAGCCAAGTATGCCTCTCTATTTATAGGGTTTTGGGATCCATGGATCTCAATCCATGTGACATAAAAAATCAATGGATGAGATTGATTTATGTCAATCCAATGGTCAAGATTGTTGTTGGAAAAAACCAACAACTTGTGATTTAATTTTGATAAAATATATTTGATAAATCAAATAAATATTCATACCAAATTTAAATCAATCAAATAAGGAGAGAGAAGGCAAAGGGGATATTTCTCCCACATGGAAGAGGGGACGACCACCAATTTCCCAAGGGAATTGGGTGCCGCCACTTCTATTCCTAATGGGGAGTGCAATCTCATGATTCCCATGAGATTGCATATCTCCTTGATTTTCTCTCTACTTATTTTCCAATAACAATTTGTTGGTATTTTAATTCACCAAAATAATTCTCAATTAATTTTGGGAATATTGCAATCTTGACATCGGAATATTGTGAAACATATTCACAACCCAAAACTAAATGTAATTTACATTTTCAATTAATTAGACAATGTGTATCCAATACACATTAACAATTAATCTACTAATATAATTTATATTTAACTCTCTCTAATATATTATAAATCACATTTATAACATATTATGAATAATTTGATATTACTATCCACATTATTCTTATCCATAATAATCAAATCACATTCAATCATATTGGATAATTTCTCATACATCATGATAATTAAATCACATTTAATTATCAACTTCTCTTTGCTTAGATCTCATGGAATTGTTCTTAAACCATTTAATAACAATGCTATTTCTCCTCAGATACTTGGAGATAAGGACATGGCGATTGTATTGTTCCACGTATAGAGTGCGTTTGGTTGGTGGGTTTTCTGGGGGTTATCTGGGGGTGGGTAACCCGTTTTTGTTTTAGTGTGTTTGGTTGGTGGGTTAAGGGTTGGGAGGGTTTGTGTGATGTGATTGTATTGGAATTTGAAAAAGTTGATAGTTATTATGATATGACTGTATTGAAATTTGAAAAAGTGGGTGGTTATTGTGATGTGATTGTATTGAAGTTTGGAATATTGAGTAGAAGTTGAGTATTTTATGATTTTTAGATGATATGATGGTATAATATATAATTTTTTTGATGGGAAGGGGGTGGGTCCCACTAGTGGGTTAAAAATGGGGATTTTGGGGGGTTACCCACCCAAAGTGGGGGGTAACCCCTAATCCGAACGGGGTCATAGTGACTTGGATGTTGAGATCATATCTCAAATCCAGATCCCATGGACCTCCCACTGATGCTTGATCAAATCAAGACCGTAGACTTAATCTTCTCATTGCATCTAGATCTCATTCAGATCAATGTCCAGTTCATGGACTAAGATTAGGTCACTTCTCTAATGAGAGGAGTCACTAAAATCCAAACCTGTTTCATCACTCCCTCGGAATGGAAGCGTCATGGTTATACAATCGTATATGATTAAATCACCCTTCAGGTATTCCAAATACCTATGCATCCTATATACTGTAAGACTTATGATCATTCTGAAGATAAAGATCACTTTTGCACTGTCATCTTCAGGATTAGATCATTTAAGTTTCTCAATCTTGGTCATTGGGATTTGGTATAGATCATATGCTTTCACAAAGCATATATCTTACCTTCAAATTCATGTCATGTTTCCAAAGCACGACGACCATGCATGGAATTTGTTCAGTCCCAATACCTCATGAGTGAGCTCACGTCTCCCGGTTCACAAGTGAACCTGTATGATCCCTTTGAGAGATCGTATTACTCATATGTCCTTACATGCACACCCGCTCGCCGATATATAGACCTTGATTAGGTCATCAACCTATTGGTCTGCCAAATGTACATACTCAGACATATAGCAACACATCTGTCTCTAGTCAGAGGATGCATGCCTATGTTGTGACAATATTCAACGTAGGTCATTGGTTATCTCGATCTCGTCAAGTCAACGCATTGACTCTACTAACCTGACACCTCTGAATCACTATTCCCATGCAGAGGACCTGCATCAAGAGGTCAGTCAGATATCAGTCATATGAGATAGGATTGACATCTCCTACTCAGACTGGAGATCATCACTTAATAATCATTTGACGATGCTTGATGAGTCCTCTAACTAACTCCTTAGATATTCATCCAAGCATCAGCCTCTACGATCCATCCAATGAATCAACAGCTGTATGATTATCAAGTTGGCCATTGTACATAACCCTTATTGTACAGAGGGACCCTATAGTGTATTCATTCATTAATCTCATAAAGGGAGTGAAAAATAATCAATAACTTTCATTGATAATTTATTCATTACAATAACATTTATTGTAGAAATGGTTTGCCCGGGGCTCACATTGCTAACAATCTCCCACTAGCCCTCACAACCATTCAGGTACAATCTTTAAACCCATACTCATTACATGCTGGTCAAAAACCTTCTGTGTCAGAGGTTTGGTAAGAGGATCAGCAACGTTGTTGGCAGAGGCCACCTTGGTGATGATGATGTCACCACGCTTTTGTATCTCCCGAATGATGTGGTATTTCCTCTCCACGTGCTTGCTCTTTTGATGCCATTTGGGTTCCTTTTCCTGGGCAATGGCTCCCGTGTTATCGCAGAGTAACGGGAGGGGAGTATCAGAGGAAACTACGCCAAGCTCCAACACGAACTTGCGCAACCACACCGCCTCCTTTGCAGCATCCGATGCGGCAATGTATTCGGCTTCCGTTGTTGAATCTACAGTAGTGTCCTGCTTCTTGCTTCTCCAGCTCACAGCACCACCATTAAACAAGAACACGAACCCCGATGTCGACTTTCGATCATCTACATCCGATTGGAAGTCAGAATCTGTATATCCCAAGACTTGGAGATCACCATCTCCATAGACCAAGATGTAATCTTGCGTCCGTCTTAGATATTTGAATATGTTCTTTACTGCATTCCAGTGTTGCTCTCCATAGCAGGATTGGTAACGACTTACCACTCCCACTACATGGCAGATATCTGGCCTAGTATACATCATGGCATACATTAAGCTTCCTACAGCTGATGCATATGGACATCCAGCCATGGCCTTCTTTTCCTCAACAGTTTGAGGAGCCATTCCTTTAGACAGGTGAATACCATGTCTTAAGGGTAGGAATCCTTTCTTAAAACTATCCATACGGAATCGTTCAAGAATCTTCTTAATGTATCCATGTTGTGACAATCCCAAAATCCTCTTTTTCTCGGTTTCTGAACAACTGCAGGCCTAAGATGTAAGAGGTTTCTCCAAGATCTTTCATCTCAAAGGTATGGGACAACCAAATCTTTACACTGGTCATCATCCCTATATCATTCCCAATGATAAGGATGTCATCTACATAAAGCACGATGAACACAATGGCACTCCCACTAGTCTTCTTGTATACACAAGTTTCATCAGGATTCTGCACAAAATCATAATCCTTTATGGTTTCGTCAAATCTGATGTTCCAGCTATGAGAAGCTTGTTTGAGCCCATAGATGGATTTCTTCAGCTTGCATACTTTACCATCCTCTGTCATGAAGCCCTGGGGCTGCTCCATGTAGATATGCTCCTCGAGGTATCCATTGAGGAAAGCCGTCTTGACGTCCATCTGCCAGATGTCGTAGTCAAGATATGCAGCTATAGCTAGCAATGTCCTGATGGATTTAAGCATAGCCACAGGAGAGAATGTCTCATCGTAATTGATGCCCTCTCTCTGTGTGTAGCCCTTGGCTACGAGCCGTGCCTTGAAAGTCTCTACTTTCCATTAGGTCCCCTCTTTCTCTTGAAGATCCATTTACACCCAATGGGTTTTACCCCTTTAGGTGGATCCTCTAGGGTCCATACACCATTCTTATGCATGGAGTCAATTTCTGACTTCATTGCTAACATCCATCTATCCATGTCTTGATCCACGAGTGCTTCATCAAATGAAGTAGGATCAATGTCAGTTTCACTTGACACATGGAATCCATACCTTTCTGCACCACCCTCGAACTCCTTCGAAGAGGTATGGGTGTTTCATCTTTATTTATCTCCTTAGTTTCTGGTCTAGGAAGCTCAGAATCCTTAGGGAATTCAATGAGTTCCTCTACTTCATTATTGTCTTGACCTTTAAGTAAATCATTCTCCAGAAACTTCACATCTCTAGAAACAAAAACCTTTTGGTCTCAGGGTCATAAAGCTGGTATCCAATACCATCTTTAACATACCCAATGAAGTAACACTCACGAGAGCGAGATTCTAGCTTACTTGCATCCACGTTCTTTGCATGGACGAAGCAACCCCAAACCCTCAAGTGATTAACACTAGGTTTGGTTCCATACCATAGCTCATGAGGAGTCTTAGGCACGGATTTACTAGGAATCTTATTTAGGATATATATTGCAGTCTCTACTGCATATCCCCAGAAACTAAGAGGTAAATGTGCTTTACTCATCATTGAACAAACCATGTCCATAATGGTCCTGTTGCGTCTTTCAGCAACACCATTTAGTTGGGGAGTTCCAGGAGGAGTGAGATTTGAAACAATTCCATTCTCCTTAAGGTATTGCTTGAATTCATCTGATAGGTACTCGCCACCTCGATCATATCGAATCCGTTTAATCTTCCTATCGGTTTAATTCTCAACCAAAGCCTTGAATTCTTTGAACTTTTCAAAGGTTTCAGACTTATGACGTAGTAGGAAGATAAACCCGTATCGTGAATGGTCATCAATAAACGTCAAATAATATCGATATCCATTTCGAGTCGCGGTACTGAAGGGACCACATATATCAGTATGTATTAGGTCAATAATACCTTCGCATCTTGTAACCTTGTTACAGAAAGACGTCCTAGTCATTTTACCCTGAATGCAATGTTTGCAAGTGGGCAAAGGTTGAACCTGTAGAAAATCTAGAGGTCCATCCTTTATCAATCTATTGATCCTATCAACAGATAAATGACCAAGCCTTTGATGCCATATGTCATTTGAGATATTTTTATCCTCTCTGGATCTTTTAGGGTTTTTATTAGTGGTTGTCACATTCATAATACACTTATCAATGCACAACTCATAGAGTCCACCAGAAGTCAAAACACCATCCGCAATATATTTATCATAACGACTTATGACTAATTTATTATAGAAAAGGAAAGAATATCCGCTTCTAACAAGCTTAGATACAGATATCAAGTTCCTTCTGACTTCGGGTACATAAAGACATTCTTTAAGTATAAGGACTCTACCACTAGATAATGATAGTCTACAAGTCCCGACGGCTACTGCTGCAACACTTGCATCAGATCCCATCTGGATGACTATCTCCCCTTCCTCAAGATTACTAGTTTCCTGAAACAAATGCAACAAATTGCATACATGAACAGAAGCATCAGAATCTACAACCCAACTTCCTTCTCGTCCGACGAGAAAGCTAGTTTCAATGATGAAAGTAGATTTCATACCTGCTGGGGCCTTACCTTTGTCTGAGGACTTCAGGTATTCTAGACAGTTACGCTTCCAATGCCTCGTCTTCTTGCAGTGGTGACAGACGTCGGTTTTCTTCGACGCCATGAGAGTGGATGCATTGGAAGAAGAGCCAACAGTTTGTCTCTTCTTCTTTCTCTTCTGGGACGGACCCTTCCGAGAACCATGCTTCCGACCGCGCTTCCCTTTGACCTGTGCAACCACTGCACTGCCAGTGGGACCATCCTTCTTCATTATGTCTTCTGCAGACTTTAATGCAGCAAGGAGACCAGCACTTGTCAATTCCAACTTATTCATGTGGAATGACACCACAAAGTTATTGAAAGATTTGGGCAATGACAGCAGAATGAAGTCAGCTTGCATGTCTGCATCCATCATTGCTCCAAGAGTCTCCAGCTCCGACAAGTACCCAAACATTTTGAGTACATGTTCATGGACCGAAGTCGCTTCCTGCATCCTGCAACGAATGAGGTCTTTCATAACATTGTACCGCTGGGTGCGGTTAATGTCACGAAACATATCCTTAAGATTCTGCATAATTTCCTAACAGGTACTCATCTCCACATGTTGCTTCTGCAGAACATTGGAAAAAGAACCTAGGATATAGCACCTAGCCAAGACATGATCCTCATCATACTTGTCATTGAATGCTTTTTCTTCCTTGGAATTAGGGTTCTCATGCTTGTCCTCAGAGTGCACATAACTGATGCGCTCCGCAGAGAGAACAAGCTCCAAATTACGGATCCAATCCGAATAATTTGGGCCGATCAATTGGTTGACCTCAAGAAGCCTACTAAGTGGGATCAAAGACTTCATTTTCTGAAATTAAGAATGCACTATATTAGAATATAGAACTATATATTCAAATTTGTGAAATTTGATTAAGGTATTTTAAATCAAATTATTCTTGCATTGTCGATTTTGAAAGTTCATTCCCTTAATCACTTTCAAAGTAAGAGATATACTTACCGCTATATCTCTAGCAAGAATTGGGATCTCCTCTTTATCATTGTCACATCCCAATAATATGAGAATCTGTGAATCCAATAAAGAAAAGCGGGAACACATTCTGCTTTGCAAGTCCAACTTACATTTCCCAATTCGGTCTTTAACACCCGAGCCCACCACCCCTAAGGCGATGTTGACCCGTCGTTAATTGAACTAGCCGTCAACAGGAATAGTACTCGCTATGCGCAATCCAATATCGCCCCAATAATATGAGGATCCGATATTGGGGTCACTACGCATACGGCCTTACTCTTTCGAGAAGCAAAGAGCTCGATCCAGATGTGCTTGTATACGGGAGCTGTCACTTCGGACCTTCGCCTTGACGGGAGACCATGGATGTCACTTATGTGATCCTCCATCTCATATTCAAATTTTAATTAATTATCATGAATCACATTCATAAAATTAATTCTTCCCAGGGAATTATTAACTCTAATCATATTAGAGTATTTTAATTGGACATAATCAATTTAATCATATTAAATTAATTATCAATCCAATTCAATCAATCAAACTTGATTATTTTACTTGAATATATATGGTAATATCTCAAAATACGTATTAATTCGAATTTTAATAATTAGAAAAATACATCTTAATCCCTCAGACATTATCCCGGCCCTACCCGCTGTCATGGCCAGTACCGACGGGAGTGGGACGGACCGCATACTTTGCAACCCGCTACCCCAGCGATCCCCGACTAGACACCATATCCACCTCGGGAAAGGATAATGCCAAATTGATAAATTTATACTTGAGATGATCATTGGTTCTTCAACCGAAATTGTACCATATAGTAATAATCAAAACATTTTTGATTATAAGGAAATTTGCTACACAAATTCCCAAATCCTATTCAAGCATCAAGTTTGAAGATTTTGGTTTCCAATTATGATTTAGATCACATCTTAATCAATTAATTGGTTGAGGCCAAGTCAATTAGGTAAATAATCATGTTCCAATATTTCACAAATATTTTTCAAGATTATTTTACGAAATTAACAATTAATTTCACTAATTGACAATCACTTGGTTCTAGATTAGGAATGTAATTTCAGTAAGGACCCCTACTCACTAAAATTAACATATCTCAATCAATTTAAATCCAAATTAAGCAAACTCAATTTTCATAGATTGCTAACTTGATTTAGGACAGAACGTAAGTGAATTTGCACGCATTTCGAGGCATATGATAATAGTAATTAACTCTTTAATCATATTAAAATCTATTGTTCCCGCAACAGTGCATGCATGGTCATTAAAACAACCATATCTAGAGATACAAAATCCGATTTGCGCAAACTCAGATCCTATGATTTCCTTATTTAATGGGGGACAAAATTTAAGTATTAAATTAGAGTTTAAATAATTTAAACAGTGCCAAATTTATTTACTAAACAGATCTGCGAAATCAAATGGGATGAAAAACTTCCGCGACCTAAACGAACCCAAGTCGTCCTCGGTTTTTCGAATCATATTCGAAACCGTCAACCAGGCTCTGATACCACTTGAAGGATACGGAGAAATCCTCAAGCGCATCACGGAAGCGTGATCGTCGTATCGGATACGACGAAGAACGACTAGTCGCACTAATTGTTCGGTGCAGCGGAATTTAAAAAAAATTATTCGATGAAACCTCATGATCCGAGAACCATTCTCAAATCGTTTCATCTATAACCACAACAAGTATAATGCAATACCTCTGGAAGCGTGGTTGATCAAGTCTCTACGAAAAGAGACCTCCTGTCTCAAGTCCGATCGTCGGAGTAACGGCTTGCGAGCGCGGGGATGAGTCGTGGTGTCCTCGCAATCCAAGTTGATCCAAGCGTGGTTTCTCCTGATCTCGTCACACGAGATCAAACGTCTCCTTCGTGAGTGAAGCACTCCAAGTAGATGAAGAAACCGCAGAGCGTCGAAGCGACATCACGATGGCGCGGGCGTCGACAATTCTCTCCACCAAGGTGGACGGCCACCAAGAAGAGAGGGTGAGAGAGGGCTGTCGAGTATGAGAAAGAGAGAGAGAGAGAGAATTGTGTGCTACAATAGCCTGTAAAGAGAGAGCCAAGTATGCCTCTCTATTTATAGGGTTTTGGGATCCATGGATCTCAATCCATGCGACATAAAAAATCAATGGATGAGATTGATTTATGTCAATCCAATGGTCAAGATTGTTGTTGGAAAAAACCAACAACTTGTGATTTAATTTTGATAAAATATATTTGATAAATCAAATAAATATTCATACCAAATTTAAATCAATCAAATAAGGATAGAGAAGGCAAAGGGGATATTTCTCCCACATGGAAGAGGGGACGGCCACCAATTTCCCAAGGGAATTGGGTGCCGCCCCTTCTATTCCTAATGGGGAGTGCAATCTCATGATTCCCATGAGATTGCATATCTCCTTGATTTTCTCTCTACTTATTTTCCAATGACAATTTGTTGGTATTTTAATTCACCAAAATAATTCTCAATTAATTTTGGAAATATTGCAATCTTGACATTGGAATATTGTGAATCATATTCACAACCCAAAACTAAATGTAATTTACATTTTCAATTAATTAGACAATGTGTATCCAGTACACATTAATAATTAATCTACTAATATAAATTATATTTAACTCTCTCTAATATATTATAAATCACATTTATAACATATTATGAATAATTGGATATTACTATCCACATTATTCTTATCCATAATAATCAAATCACATTTAATCATATTGGATAATTCCTCATACATCATGATAATTAAATCACATTTAATTATCAACTTATCTTTGCTTAGATCTCATGGAATTGTTCTTAAACCATTTAAGAACAATGTTATTTCTCCTTAGATACTTGGAGATAAGGACAGGGCGATTGTATTGTTCCACGTATAGTGACTTGGATGTTGAGATCATATCTCAAATCCAGATCCCATGGACCTCCCACTGATGCTTGATCAAATCAAGACTGTTGAATTAATCTTCTCATTGCATCTGAATCTGATTCAGATCAATGTCCAATTCATGGACTAAGATTAGGTCACTTCTCTAATGAGAGGAGTCACTAAAATCCAAACATGTTTCATCACTCCCTCGGAATGGAAGCGTCATGGCTATACAATAGTATATGATTAAATCACCCTTCAGGTATTCCCAATACCTATGCATCCTACATATTGGAAGACTTATGATCATTCTGAAGATAAAGATCTTGCACTGTCATCTTCAGGATTAGATCATTTAAGTTTCTCAATCTTGGTCATTGGGATTTGGTATAGATCATATGCTTTCACAAAGCATATATCTTACCTTCAAATTCATGTCATGCTTCCAAAGCACGATGACCATGCATGGAATTTGTTCAGTCCCAATACCAGTCCCAATACCTCATGAGTGAGCTCATGTCTCCCGGTTCACAAGTGAACATGTATGATCCCTTTGAGAGATCGTATTACTCATATGTCCTTACATGCACACCAGCTCGCCGGTATATAGACCTTGATTAGGTCATCAACCTATTGGTCTGCCAAATGTACATACTCAGACATATAGCAACACATCTGTCTCTAGTCAGAGGATGCATGCCTATGCTGTGACAGTATTCAACGTAGGTCTTTGTTTATCTCGATCTCATCAAGTCAACCCATTGACTCAACTAATCTGACACCTCTGAATCACTATTCCCATGCAGAGGACCTGCATCAAGAGGTCAGTCAATATCAGTCATATGAGATAGGATTGCCATCTCCTACTCATACTGGAGATCATCACTAAATAATCATTTGATGATGCTTGATGAGTCCTCTATCTAACTCCTTCGATATTCATCCAAGCATCAGCCTCTATGATCCATCCAACGAATCAACAGATGTATGATTATCAAGTTGGCCATGGTACATAACCCTTATTGTACAGAGGGACCCTATAGTGCATTCATTCATTAATCTCAGAAAGGGAGTGGAAAATAATCAATAACTTTCATTGATAATTTGTTCATTACAATAACATTTATTGTAGAAATGGTTCGCTCGGGGCTCACATTGCTAACCGGGATCTCTAGGGTCTCTCGTGCAAGGGAGGATAGGTTGTGAGGCAGGCAGAGGCGGAGTACTTGAAGGGGGACCTCGGTGGTGGAGATGAAGGAGGTTGTGGCTTTCGTGGGTGATAAGGAACGAGTGGAGGGGAAAAGTGGAGTAAGTGGATGCTCGTGAGGGTCGTGGATGAGTGGGCTTGATCATGGGGTAGTTGGGAGCTTGCGAGTTTAGTGGAGGAGGCGGGAAAAATTGGAAGGGTGGAGATGGTGCGTGGAGGGGGGCGACGTGTGCGAGGAAGGTGGCCGGAGGTGGAAGAAGATGTCCCGACCGTTGGATCTTGTGATCCAATAGCCAAGAGATGGGCAAGAAGAAACGATCCAGATCAGATCTAAGCAACGTTATCGTGGGGTGCAGGAGTCGCCATGTGGCACGCTGAGAGCGCAATGCTGGTCGACGAACTAGATGGATAGCCGATTGTGATCAAAGGGTTGAAATTAAAGGCAGGAAAGTGCAATGGAGATCAAAGCATCAAGGCTACGATCAAGCAAATGTGGGCGTGATACGTGGCTAAAGGAGAACACGATGATTGCGGACGGATGAGATGGGATCTGGAGTTTGATCGAAGGGTTGAGATAAGGACACGTGGCATGTCGAGGTGAAGGCAGAGTCGAACGACGACGATGAGATCTGGTCCTGCATTTAATGGTTGGGAAATGAAGTGGGATCGTATGGTTGCGATGGAAGCGCTTGTAGGTGATCCAATGGCTGGAAGGACGAGGTGTGTGGCAGGTGAATGAGTGGGTCGCGTGGCACGACCAGAAGGCACCACGTGGCCCGATCATATTAGTGCGAGGAAGAAGGTGAAATAATAGGGGCAAGATGGCTGAATTTGGAAAAATTCAAAACATGAATTGTAGTTCTAGATGTGGTCTACAAGTTCCATGTTGACCAAAAATGGAAATGAGGTCAAATTAAGTGATAAAATACAACGGTACAAATACAAATACATATAGTATACAATGGGAGCCCAAAATCCAATTTTTGCATTCGAGCTCTGATTTTAATGAAACTGGTATTGTTTTGAAGGTCTCTGAATGTATCTTATTTTTAAAGTGAGTAGACTTAGATCGGAGGTTGTATGGTAGAGATATGTGCATTTTAAGGTCCATGGTCTCAACATTGGACTTGGGTTTTATGGTCAATTTTATAAGTTAGCAATTTTTGGTATTTTTCTTGTATTAGTATTAGTTATATAAAACTATAGAGTTGAATTTATGGAGTTTGGAGTTAGTACAAAATACATACAAATAGGTGATTTTTAGAAGTAAATTTATCTTCTTATTTAATACATATGTGAATGCTAACATGCAGATATTATCTATGCATGCATGATTGCTAGTTATGCAAGATAGGTGATGAAATGCATCTAATTACTCAGGAACAAGGCTCTATTTTCAACTTTTAGAGTGATGAACCACAGATTCATCAACCCCATGTACTTAAACCTTGCTCGTCCCAGAGCAACTAAAATAAAATGCAAAGGTGATATGATTTTGGGTTCCTTACCATAGTCATGAACAAAAGTTGAAAATGGAGCTTGACTCGACCTTTGGATTTATTGTGTGGTGGAACCTTTTGGGATCTGAACTTAAGACCTAAGAGACTTTAAGTTCCACAAGTCTTCTATTCAAGACGCCTCAACAGTCAGGTCAGAAGAAATCCTCATACGTAATTTTTTTATGGCTATGAATCTTACTTGTACCGTGTAAGTAAAATATAGCTCTCCACATCAGAAATGTCAAAGAACCAGCCTCCTCTAACAAGGCAACTCTAATTCCCTAGTACAGTAACTCTTTCCTCAAGCAGCAGGGTATTCCCTTCTAAGTTCAAGTCCGACCAGCTCAAGAAGAAAAGGTGGAGAGAAGAATGGACGGTAGCCAGTGTAGCTACCTATCCCAGGATGCTTGACCATTGTAGCTAAGTCATCCAGCTACAAACTTCTTGCTAATATGCATACTCCGGCAGGCATTTTATTTTCAACCTGGCCTGTCCAATTTTTTGGAATTCTTGCAATTTTTTGAACTATATACAAGGTGCAGCATGTACATAAGGAGTTTTCTCCTTGAGCCAATAGACTATCCTTCTTTTGAAGCATTATAGCAACCCACAGCATCCTATCATTAGATGTCAACAGCACTAGACTAGGTTGATATGCACTTCCCTCCCTAGAGGAGGACAGATGTTTCCACCCGTGTGCTACTCCAAGCCAAAGGATTCTACCTCCTCACCACCTCATCAATTAAGAGCTAGGTGCATAGTGCTTGTCCAAGTTAGGTCACTGTCTAAAGGAATCGTACGTGTGCATGAAATATTCTTCTTAGACCAATCAAGATGTCATGTGAACATAGACTTGCAGACTCAGAGAATTAAGTCACTTGACCTGAAAAATCTTAACTCCAGTTCTTATAAGGTTCCTCTGAAATTAGGTGGATTAAGGTTAAATCAAGTCCCTCCTCAACATCTATTCATAACTTGGTTCAGAATCCCCTAACTTTTCACTTTGCATATGCTAGATATGCAAATGAGCTGCATATGACATGCTATGTAGATGAATGCAAGACTTTTTTCTTTCTTTTTAAATGCAGGGATGATATGCAAGAGTAAATAAGAAGCTGTCGATTTTGAAAAAAAATAATTTTTTTTCACAAAATTATACAAGAGTATTACAAATATACATGTATTTTACAATTTTCCCAAAAATTTTTATACATTTTTACCCACCCCATAATTATTGTATAGTATATACAAAAATATGCGAAAGAATGAGATATGGGTAAAGTATATATGTAATATATATACATTTTACCCACCAAGTAATTATTGTATAGTATATACAAAAATAGGCGAAACTCGAGCTATGGGTAAAGTATATATGTAATATATACACGACACCCTATACTTAGTGGGTGCTATGTCCTCAGAGCACGAAAAGCGAGGAAACAGACATAGCTCATGCTAAGCGTAGGAGATCTAAAATAGGAAAAATGTATAGAAGTCATCCCGCCCCCTTATACTTAGGCTACGACAACCTATGTGTAGAAGAAGATAAAATGAGGCGGGCTTGGTTAAGAGGGGAAATGAAGAGTATATATACATGATGGGCATCAGTCCCCCATATACTTAGGCTCTGGTCAGCCTAAGTATAGGACAAGAGTGAGTGTAAGAACTGATGAGATCTAGAGAATGTACATTGAATGATGAAGAGACTCGGGTCACTCTCCCCCCTATACTTAGGATCTGGTCATCCTATGTATAGTCATAAAATGAAAAGATATGGAGGCAGGGCGAGTGACTAGTGTCGCGGGATGGAGGGGAAGAAAATATATACAGGAAGAGTGAGTATATACAAGGATCATGATCTGAATCTTTTCGATGTTGCTGATGGCGAGAGCCCACTGTTGCAAGGTCTCATGCGCAGCTTTATGTGTGTCTACTGAGTCTGCCTCAGGAATGAAAATAATATCCTCAACATGGAATAATTGTTCATTGGTTTCGATAAAATATTTTAGTAGTTGTCCATTAACTAGGGATGTCTATGCTCCATTTGTAAAATCTGAGATCTCAACACAGCCACTATCATGCACATCACGAGCTATGAATGGACATGTCCCTTTGGATTTTAGTTTACCTTGGAAACCTTCAACCTCGAATTAACCATACCTTCCGTCCAAGAACAAAGGTCTTTCGTCTGATAAATCTATCGTGCCAACGCTCTACCTTGTCCTTGTACATCAAACTGTTGTCATATGCTCGGTTTCTGATCGCAACACGTTCATTTAGATCCAATTCTCTTTGTTTCTCCCCTAGATGTGTGTTCCAATTGACCTTCTTGATTTCCCATTCAGATTTACGCACTAACTCTGTGGGAAAATGGCACAGCTTCCCAAACACTATTATGAATGGGGAGGTTCCTAAAGGTGTCTTGTAAGCTTTTATATAAGCATAAAGGACCGGATCCCAAATCTGAGACCAGTCCTTCCTGTCTGGGCAGACAAGCTTCTGCAATATGGTCTTGACCTACCTATTCGACACCTCTTCTATGCCATCGGTTTGTGGGTTGTAAGGACTAGCAACACGGTGTTCGATGTCATAATCTTGTACGAGTTTCATCAGGTCTCTATTCACAAAATGGCTACCCCCATCAGATATCAACACTTTGGGGATCCCAAACCTCGAGATGATATGATCTCTGATAAATTTGCAAACAGTCCTGCTATATGCGGATCAGGTTGGGATAGCCTCCTCCCACCTTGACAAATAGTCTACCGCAAGAAGGATATATTCGAAACCATCGCTAATTGGGAATAGGCCCATGAAGTCGATGCCCCAAATGATGATAGGCTGCATTGGCATCTCATCTTTAGAACCAACAGTTCCTGCCATTCGCTGGCATATGCATGACTTTGCAATGGTGGGCGCATCGTGAAACAAATTCAACCAGTATAAGCCACACTGAAGTACCTTGCATGCGGTCCTCTTCCCGTAGTGGTGTCCTCCTACCTTCAGACTATGTCAGAAAGTGAGGACACTTTGATATTCCTCCTGAGGAATACACCTATTCCAGACACAATTCGGTCCTTCAAAGAAAAGATAGTTCACTATTTTGGGCCTCCCAATGTTAATGTCTCGCATCTGACTTAAGTCGGTCTATGTGGCTCTTGGGACAATCTTTGGGAACTTTCTTGGATACAAGATAGTTCACTATTTTAGCGTACCATGGGAGTGTGTCGATAAAAAAAACTCACTCGTCTGGGAAGGAGTCTCGAATAGGCGTATCATCATAAGTATCAAGGATTTCGAGATGGGAGAGGTGATCAGCCACTACGTTCTTCTTTCCAGGTTTATCTATAATGTCTAAATTAAATTCTTGGATGATTAAAATCCACCTAAGAAGATGTGCCTTCGCATTTGCCTCTTCCATTAGGTACCGTAGTATTGTATGGTGCGTGAACACAATCACCTTAGATCAAATTAGATGAGATCTGAACGTATCCAAGGCGAACACTACCACAAGCATCTCCTTTTCAGTAACTGTATAGTTACGTTGAGCGGTAGCAAGCACTTTGCTTACGTAATGTAAGGCAAACAGGACACCATCCCTCCTTTGTCCTACCATAAACCCAACAGTAAAATCTGAGGCATCCATCATGATCTCAAAAGGAAGAGACCAATCTAGGGCTTGTCAGATCGAGGTATCCATGATCATTCCTTACAGTTTCTCAAAGGCCTCAAGACATTTATGATCGACAAAAACTCCATGTCTTTGGCTAAAATCTCAGTTAGCGGTCGGGCGATCTTTAAAAAATCTTTGATAAATCTCTGCTAAAATCCGACATGCCCAAGGAACGATCGCAGCTATTTCACGTTGGTTGGTGGTTGGAGTCGTCTGATCACGTCCACCTTGACAGGGTCAACCTCCATTCCTCTCTTGGAGATGACATGCTCCAACAAAATGCCCTTTGTCACCATGAAGTGACTTTTCTCCCAAGAGAGCACCAGATTAACCTCACAACATCTTTTGAGGACTCAGACCAGATTTCTAAGATAGGAATCAATGGAATCGTCGTGGACCGAGAAGTCATCCATGAAGACTTCTAGGAATTCATCGACCATCTCGACAAAAACTGCAATCATGCACACTTTGAAATGTACCGGGAGCATTGCATAACCTAAAGAGCGTGCGCCTCAAAGCATAGGTACCAAAGGGGCATGTGAAAGTGGTTTTTTCCTGGTCCTCAAGAGCAATACCTACTTGGTTGTAGCCTGAGAACCCATCTAAAAAGTAGAAGAATTCTTTTCCCGCTAATCTCCCTAAGATATGATCAATAAATGGTTGGGGAAAATGATCCTTCTTTGTCGCCACATTCAAGTGTCTTTAATCCACACAGACACGCCACGATATGGGTACTCATGTCACGATCTCCTCTCTGTCCTCATTGGTGGTCGTCTGAATTCCTAACTTTTTCGGGACAACATGGATAGGTGCCACCAACTTGGAATCGAAGATGGGGTAAATAAAATCTGCGTCACACCATTTCTCAATCTCCTTCTCCACTACCTCTCGTAAATTTGGATTCAACCTACGTTGGAATTCAGGAGAGTGTTTAGCCTCATTATCTAAGTAGATATGGTGCGAACATAGAGCATGGTTTATCTTGTGGAGATCGGAGATGCTCCAGCCTATCGCCTTGCCGTTTTTCTCCAAGATATCTAGCAAGCTAGATTCCTGCTCCTCGGTCAATTACGAACTGATGATGACCGGATAGTTCCTCTCTTGTCCTGCAAGGAAGGTGTATTTAAGGGTTGTGGGTAATGGTTTGAGCTCAGGTAAGGTTTGATCATCAAGGAAGTCTAGCTCAATCAGTTTTAGCTCTATGTCGGTAGTGGCTGGATCTATCTCTGAAATAACTGCTACTAACTCATTCAGCATTGGAGTAAAATAATCAAAAGTATCCAAGCAATCGGTGAAAGCCACGTCATGCTCATCATCCTCATCTTTTGGTTGTCCTAAAGAGGGAAGGACTGACAAGCCCAGCAGGGCCTCTACGTCATCGAATATGTAGGGGGTGCATTTTCTGCATTGTACTTGTTCTTAAGGTTTTCGCAAACTTTCTCATGCACAAGATCTTCTCCAAAGGAGATAGACTCATCGGTTTTAGCTGGATTCTGTCTCCATGGCCCAATGGTGTCTACATGAACACAATCTGCTTGTGATGAAGAGTATTGGGTGCTAGATTCAGAATCTGGTCCCTGCCACCTTGTCTGCTTCATCTCAAGTTCCTCATCTTTGTCTGGAGTTTGGAACTGAATTTCCCCGATCTTATAATGAAAGAAGGCCCTTGTTGTTCTTAGGAAGGGCCTTCCTAGAATGATCTGGGAATCTCTCCAATTTCAAGGGGTCTCCGTATACAAGGATGTGACATCCACCATGTAATCCTGACCCTCGACTTTTATAATAATGTTCCTCAATTCTCCCTTGGACCTCTCGATTGTTTTGTCTGCGAACTGGAGTAAGGCTTTGGATTTCCTAAGAGGTCCTAGATTTATCTGCTTATAAAGGAGTTGTAGGCATCAGGTTAATTGAGGATCCATTGTATAGGAGAGTGCAAGAAAACACGGTGTCATCGACATGACTCACCACATAATTGGCACCCATGTCCCTTCACTTGAAACACATTCTTAATGGTGTAAGTAGTGGATACTGACAAAACGTGCTTCTCAACACGGCTTTTGATTTTCCTACTACCGTAGTAGGTGTACATCTCACCTTAAGGTACTTCTGAAATGCAGGTGTCATGTCCACATACTTATCAAATGGGATTGTGACCTTGATATACTTGTTACAAAGCTCTGCCATCCCAGGGTCATCTTTTTTGATTTTTTGGTTTTCTTCTTTCCACCCTTCAGAGTACGGGGAAAAGGGATTATTGACAATAACTCAGATTTTGAAATTGAAAGATTTTCATTTAAATGGGAAACTGAGTTCTGTACAGGACTCTGACTCTGACTTTGACATGGTATCAGACGAAAAAGAAATTCCTTCGATGAAACAGGTGAAGAGTCTTCCTCGACTTCAGCGACATCCTCCTCCGATGGAGATGTTGGCTCCTCATCGGTTCGCCAGATTCACTGTTGGTGCTTATCTCCTTATTTTTTCATGGTGCCTTGAGTACATAGAAATCCTCTTATTCTGCTGGGGATGGTGATGATGGTACTGATACTCTGCCTCCAAGTTCTCAGGTAGAGACTTGGCAGTGTCTTCCTCATGAGCTCGTGCCCGATCAGGTACATTCACGGTCCTTCCTCTCCTGAGAGACATATGATTTACAGTATCATATGAAAGGATCTCGTGTTCAGATAGAGAATAATTTGAATAGTATACATGATTGCGTGGTCAGTGCTGACCTTGATTTAGGCTATTTGGGTTGGCATGAACCTTGGTGGGAATTGAAGTCTTTTGTGCCATATGTTGGACCTTGGTACGTGAAACGTAGTTTAGATCTGTTCTGATATCCATATAATCATTTTGTATCTGTTGGACCCTATCAGTCAGGGTCTGGATAGCCAAGGTGAGGGACTTCACCTCAATTGTGGGTGGGCCCTGCTGCTGACTAGAGGACGGGTGATTCGATTGTCTATACCGGCCTGCTAGCCATGTCGATACTGTTGGGGGTGAGAAGGTGGTGGAGGGCCTTGTTGGCCCAAGATGAATGTGCGTTGCTGCTGATGCTGCTGAGGCTGGTGTCCTTGTCGGGACTGTACGAAGCATGGTGCGGGGACAGAGCTGGTTTATTTGTAAGATCGGGTAGGTCGGTATGGCTGACCGTTCCCGACCCCCAACTGTATGTCAAAGGGATCATGGCTGTGCCACAACCCCTTGATCTCGAATACCTGCGGAGGCTCCTCGTAGATTATCTCCACATGTGGGGGTGCGTGCTGCTCCTACTTCTGCTCCTCAACCCAGCTACTCTGATGCCCTTTTACCTTCTCCTGTACAATATGGGCTTGATGTACATGTATAGGTGGTGCAGAAGGGGCAGATAGTCGTATCTTGGCTACCTTCTCAGTTAATTCCTCCACTTGCTTCAGCAATCGTGAAAGCGCCTCAAGGTCAGTGACCTTCTTGTGGATTTGTTCTACCATAGTAATCTTATCGGCTATTATCCTTATGCTAGGGATCAGGTCTTCTATCTGATCCACTATAGTCCTCCTAGTTGTCTCATTAGATAGGCTTGAGGGAGACAAATGATAGGCCTTGGTGGCCTGGGATCTGCCTGTTTCTGCCATCTGCTCTAGGATCTTCCATATGCCATTTGCATTCTTGTTCAGATAGCTACCTCCACAGGATACACTCACTAGTCATGCCACGGAACAAGGTCTGGACTTAGATCGCTTTGGTAATGACATGACAGGGGCATTTTTTGATCAAGTCATTAAATCTATCCTAAGCTTCATGGAATGGCTCGTGGGGACCCTGGGAAAAACTAGCTATCTTGGTCTGTATCTGGTTAGTCCTACTGAGTGGGTAGAACTTCTTCAAGAATAAATCATTGAATTGTACCCAGGTAGTACATCTAAACCCAAGATTCTTCAGCCAATGAGCAGCCTTATCTCCTAAGGCAAACGAGGTAGCCTTCAGCCTGATGTAATCTTGTCCAACCCTAGGGTGACTAAGATTGTTGCAAACTAGTTCGAAGTCTCTCATATGGTTCTTCGATGGCATTTCCATTAATCTTCGATAGTAGACTAAGAAAATGGGGCTTCAGTTTGAATGCTTCTGGGGGTACCTCAGGTACAAGCCAATTATGTATCTCATTCTCAGTTGGGTAGTAGGCATCCACCATTGGTCTGTCAATTCCACCTACCGCGATCACATGTCCCATCCTCGCCACAAGATTGGCATTCTGCTATTCGGTTGCGGCTAAGCGGGCAAGGATTTGATGCACAGGATCATCTTTATGTTCCTCTTCATCCAGAAATCTCTTATGAGGCATCTTGGTTTCTGGTCTGTCCTCTTCACCTAGGTAAAGAAGGTGGTTTAGGTTAGAGGACGTAGTAATGAAGACATTCTCATCGAGGCGATGGTTTTCCTCGGTGAAATGAGAGGAGAGAAAAGGAATGGTTTGAAGGTAACCATCCTGGGATTGGGGAATCCCGAACACAAGAGGGTCATGAGCTTTGGTTGGCCCAAGTTGCGCTAGGGTCGATGAAGATGGACTTCATGAGGGGTTCAAGGAAAGATTTACGAAGATGGAGTAGATATCCTCCTAGTCAGTCATCTTTGATGGCAGAAGGAATAATTGGGAGTTTAAGTGTGTGAATATTGGATTTTACTCCTACCTGAAGCAAGCAAATGAATCATAAACCCTGATTTTCACACTCAACATGGTGAAGGATGCGAAATCAAGTCTGATTAGTCTAGTTTATTTTAAGTTTGATTTTTCAGAGAAATAGCAAGGATTACACAGGCTATAGGGAAGTCAGCTTAAAGCCAGATGTGTCTTCCATGTTTAACTTGTTGCTTAAAATACCGGCGCCCTTCCTTTCTTCGCTCCTATCCCAAGCTGGGGAGTTCAAAGACCTTCCCCTATCTACCTGTCAAAGCAGACGGAGGTTGACAAGGTTGATACTTCACCACGAAGGGCTACTAGCAACTTGTCACTGAGCATCGCTGGCTCGCCCCTATCTACTTGCCGGAACACCCACAAACAGAATTTCTGATTTTCATTGAATTTTTTTCGGTGAATTTGTTTTGCAGTCCCGATTTTAAGATAGGTGACCACTTCATTAGTCCAACACACAAGGCACGTGTATCGTCCAGTCCCAATTTCCTTTAGTCCTAAGTTAAAAATGAAGGGAGAAGGAGTCGAGAAAAGTCGATGCACGATAAAATGATGGTGTATGCCAAGTTTATAAGACTTACAGTGATCCTCGCGCTCTACATGCAGGATGCAAAACAGAATTGAAATTTTACACTATATGGATGCAAGTGAAAAAGCTGCTCTTAGACAAGCAGTTCTATTAGCGAGTGAAGAACAAGTCAAATTTGGCTAAAGTCCTGCGATTTAAGTGCGTCTTTTAAATTGTGAAGTGTGGTTCTAGATATTACGAGCACAAACAGTCCTAAGAGATCTCTAAGAGTTGCAAGTGTAGGTCCTATCCTAATTCAAGCAACCGCACATCATGCGGGGACTCATTTTATTATGACTTACATGCGCGAGAACCTAAACGGGAACTATTGGAAATGTAAAAATTTTTACTGTCCTCTGAACAACCACTTAAATTATTCAAATGTAGGTTCCTCGGCTCGCTTGGCAAAGCACCTTCGACTCTTCATATTCCTCACACGAAAATAATTGATGGCCAGATAAAGGACGACACAAGATAAACAAATATTAAAAATGATAGAAAAATATTCACAAGAAAAACCGAGAATCAAACTATACCTGGGGATGGAAAACCTAAAATCCACATTTTCTAAAAATTAACCTAAGATGTACCTCCCTGGCAACGAGGCCATCTGAAGAGTTGTCGATCTACCCTACCTAATGCAACCAAGTTATTGATTACATTTAATGTGCTTTCATTGTAGTTAGGTGAATAAAGATTGTTCAAAACCACTTAGATTAATAGTCAATTAAATGCAAGCATCAATTTTTTTAATTTTACTTGGGCAAGCCCAAGGTCTAACTCAGGGAGGCAGCTTTTTCCTTAGATTAATGTAAAGTTGATTCACATGTTTGATTTTCAAGAAATAATTTTTTGGTATTTTTTATGCAATAAAGAAAATGTGATGCGATTTAAGCCAAAATTGAAGGTTAAGAATTTTAAAAATAATCAAATTAAGTCCAAAAATTATGAAATTTGGCCTGAATATGAAATGCAATAAAATTAAGCTACTGATTTTTTTGGAATTTTTTGACTCTGAATAAATTAAGTATTAATTAAAAATGAATGTAGGGTAGTTTTTTGCAAAAATAATTTTAATAAATACCTAAATAAATCATTTTCAGATACAAAAATTAACCTAGATATTTGTAAGTGAGATGAATCATGGAAAATGGTTAGACCTCAAAAATGATGAATTTTGGACCTATTAAAATCAATTAAGAAAAAGAATAATTAATATTTTATGGCCTCGTTATTGTGTAAATGATGTGATTTTTGGGCTCGAAGTAGAACAACTTAAACTAGACCTATTATGATTTTTGGTGATTTTTGGAGCAAAAAACAATTTAATATGGAATTAAAGGTACACAGTTGCAAAACTATATAAATTTTCACAAAAGTAATTACATTAAATTCCTCGAAGTTCTAAAAAATGTGACATGTGTCCACAATGATAAAGCACACGTTTCTCTACAGTATGCAATTTGTGGAATTATTAAATGATGCTAAATGAATGTCTGAATAAACGTGCAAATACATGGACCAAAATGCAAATAGGAATAAAATTGATTAAGTCAAAACATACGTACATGGACTAAAATGAAATTACCTATAATGCATATGATATGAGTGTAATTTCTCCACTGGAACACGTGCGCCTCACATGACATGCTTGATAGGGACAGAAGTGCAATTTCGAAAACTTGCAGGGGCCTCGGTGTAAAGTACCCAGATATCACGTAACGGAGACACGTGAGTGTGCTAGGCTCGGAAGGTGGCTCGGACGGTGATGGAGGCTCTGGTGATTGGAGCAGCTTTGTATTTGGCTTGGGTGCTCGGAGCCTAAGGGGTGGGGAAGAGGCTCGGAGCAGGAGACGTGGCGAATGATGGACCGTCCGATCGCAAAGATCAAATGGTGGCTGGAGCGCGGACATGGCGCACCTTGGACCGTCCGATCCTCAAGTGATCCGACAGTATCTGTGGATCACGGAGATGGCGATGTGGAGCTCTGGGGACCATTCGATTAAGACGATCGGACGACAACTATGCATCATGCTCCTCCTCGTTGTCTCCAACTACGATCGTGGTTGGGCTCCAGCGATGGGTAGCTCGCTCTGTCGCCCTCTTCCGAGATCGGTGAAGACGCTTGGAGGCTCGTGAGTGGCCCGGACGATCTTTGGAAGCTTGGTGAAGAAGATGAATATCCTGGAGGTGGATGGCGTGGACAATATGCCAGAGACGAAGATTGGAAAAGAAGCTCCGACAAGGGTCCGATCAATGATGAAAGAAGTACCTGCAAGGTTAGTGATTTTCCAAAAACATAGTGCTTGTGTTAGTGTGCAGTCAGTGAGTGTTCGAGGCCTTGCGGTGTGAAGTAGTCGAGTGATTGTCGTGCTTCTCCACCGGGAGGGGCGGAGCAGTGGCAGAGATGGCTCGATGAGTTGTGAAGGTGAATGGAAAGGCACGCGGAGATGGTAGCTTCGATGTGAAGCTCGATCAATGATCAGGTGCAGGTGGTATTGAGCGGAGAAGGCGGAGAAATTCATAGAAGATCATAGGAGAAGAAGGTGAAGATAGGAGAAGAAGGTGAATGCGTATACCTTGGAATGGAGGCTCAGATGGGAGTTGTCGATCGTCACTATAGGGACGGCAGGGGCCCAAGATCGAGCATCTCGATGGAGGAGCTACTGCACGGCGAAGGTCGTCGTGGATCTCGTCGGAGAGGATACCGCTGTCATCACTCGCTCTCTATCCTAATCTCTGTCATAGATCAAACGAAGGAAGATGTAGGGTCTCTCGTGCAGGGGCGGATAGGTTCTGATGCGGGCTGAGGATGTGGCTTTCGTGGGTGATAGGGAACAAGTGGAGGGGAGACATGGAGTAAGTGGACACTCGTGAGGGTTATGGATGAGTGGGCTTGATCATGGGGTAGTTAGGAGGTTGCGAGGTTAGTGGAAGATGTGGGAAAAATAGGAAGGGGGGAGATGGTGAGCGGAGGGGGTGACGTGTGCGAGGAAGGAGGCCGGAGGTGGAAGAAGATGTCCCGACCGTTGGATCTTGTGATCCAACGGCCAATAGATGGGAGAGAAGAAATGGTCCAGATCAGATCTAAGCAGCATGATCATGGGGCGCATGAGTCGCTACTTGGCGCGTTGAGAGCGCGGTGCTGGCCGACGGTCTAGATGGATACCCGATTGTGGTTGAAGGGTGGAAATTTAAGGCGGGAAAGTGAGATGGAGATCAAAGCATAAAGGCTACGATCAGGCGGATGTGGGCGTGACACATGGCTAAAGGAGAACACGATGCTTGCGGACGGATGGGATGGGATCTGGAGTTTGATCAGAGGCTTAAGATAAGGACACGTGGTATGCCGAGGTGATGGTGGAGTCGAACGACGGCGATTAGATATGAGCCTGCATTTAGTGGTTGGGAAACGAAGTGGGATCGGATGGTTGCGATGGAAGCGCCTAGAGGTGATCCAATAGCTAGAAGGACGGAATGCATGGTAGGTGAATGAGTGGGCTGCGTGGCGCAACCAGAAGGGGCCACGAGGACCAATCATATTAGTGCGAGGAAGAAAGTGAAATAGGAGTGGGAATATGGCCGAATTTGGAAAAATGCAAAACATGAAAGTTTTAGATATCGATGAGATCTAAAAGATTTTTGTTGACCAAAAACATAAACGAGGTCAAATGAAGTGATAAAATGCAAGGGTACAAATACAAATACATAGAGTATACAATGGGAGCCCAAAAACCAAGTTTTGCATACGAGCTCCGATTTTAATGAAATTGGTCTTGTTTTGATGGTCTCTGAATCTATATTATTTTAAAAGTGAGTAGAACTATATCAGAGTTTGTATGAGAGAGACATGTATATTTTAAGGTCCATGGTTTCAACCTTGGACTCAGGTTTTATTGGTCAATTTTACAAGTTTGCAATTTTTGGTATTTTTCTCGTATTAGTATTAGTAATATATACACTATAGAGTTTAATTTATGGAGTTTGGAGTTAGTATAAAATACATACAAAAAGTGATTTTTACAAGTGAATTTGGCTTCTTATTCAATGCAGATGTGAATGCTAACATGCATATATTATCTACGCATGCATGAATGCTAATTATGCAATATAGGTGATGAAATGCATCTAATTACTCAGGAACAAGGCACTATTTTCAACTTTTAGAGTGATGAATCACATATTCATCACCTGCGAATTAGCCTAACTTCCCTTATTTTTAACTAATTCATGCTAACTCCAAATAACATGAAACCACCCTCATTGTGTACATATTGCTAACAAGAATAAATGAAATACAAAAAAATAACTAACATAAATACGTGGAACAGAAACTGAAACCCTAGTTTTATGATTCTTAGGATAAAACATTGATATTCTCCTCATACACTGTCTGATTTGATCATACTCACTTTGAACTAATATACATTCAAATATCTTCAATACAAGACCAAGTTAAATTGAATCGAAGTTCATATGTGAAAGTTGGATTTTGGACCTCTTTTGTACATTTTGTATTTTAATGCTTTTTTACATATTATTTTATGTATATAATTCATTCGGTTTATTTTATTTCCTTTTCATTTATTTTCTTTCATAAAAGGTTTATTACAATGGACGAAATTCCAAATCTAAACTAAGACAGAAATCAAAGAAAGTAACTGAGTCCGAGTCTTCATTGATTGTCTGTATGAAATCCTCTTTTTCACATTTTATTTGATTTATTCATTTTCCCAATTAATAAAAATACAAAAAATATATATTAGTGTGGAATTATTTACCTTTGATTTTTATCATATTTTTTGAATTTTTTATATTATTTAAAAAATAATAAAAAAGTTACAAAATGTAAAAATCAATGTTTTCTACATACATAGAGAACCCCAAAAAATCACTTTATGCAATTGATTGATCGATTTTGGTTTTTGTTTCTTCATGAAATTTGTAGATCTCATCGAGACGAGCAACTTTTGTGAAGAAAAGTTTTGATCCAAGGTGATTTGCTATTTATTTTCAATTTTCCTTCGTATTTATTTTTTTGAATTTTCTGGTTGTGACACGTGACCGCTCCTGGAGCCACCACGTGTCACTCATTTTTTATCTCTATTTTATATTTATTATTAAAAAACAATAGTAATAAAAATATATATAAGAAAAATCATAGCACGTGTTGGGCATGTGCCTTCTTCGTACGCGCCCTGCATGTGTTCCTCCCCCTATCCCTTTCCATCTCCGACTCGGATCAAGCCACCACCCCTCGTCAATCAAACACCCTCCAGCCATCTTCCATCTATGATCGGTTCTGCCATCTCCCAATCATCACACTACCGCCCTCAATCACCAACACCACCTTCTAATTCGGCCAGTTGCTGCCTCGAATCTCTAGTGATTCCATCTCATACACCCCTTATCAGATACCCATCTTCGCTCACTGCTTTCCCTTAATTCTCATCTCATCGCCGACTCCCAATCAAATCCGGTACATGATCTCCTTCCTCCCTTCCCAATTCATCCAACCTCGCACTGCCTCTCTCTCACTTTTTAATGTCGCCATCCCCTCCATTCTTCGACATCTGCTGATTTTACAGGAGAAGGGCATCGATAGTGACAGTCTGATACCCTTCTTCCTCGACGAGATCCAAGTATGTGAAGCCTTGTCGCAGACCTCCTCCAAGTTGCTCTACTCTGGTGTCGATCACCATCGAGCCAGCGCAACTTCAAAACCACTGCTTCTGCACCGTCACTCCACCTCTTTGACATATCTCATAGCCCGCCACGACTCCAGCAGCTCCTCCATCAGCTTCATCACCTTGGAGGATCCACCTCGAGGACCTCCACCTCCAGACGTAGGGGCTACTCCGCTCAACCACACCTTGCTCCGATTACATCGAGTAGAGCTTACTGGGTTCTAACACCTCGACACATCGCCGTCCATCTCAATCTTCCGCGACTACATCTTCGGTGCCCCATTGATCTATCTCCACCTCACGAGGAGCACCGCCCGCAGTAGAACTTCCACTATCATTAGAGGTCAGAACCCTACCCGCCAACTCGAGCGCCCCTACATCACCACGCACTACTGGGGGTTAGACCGGAGGCCCTCCCACGTGTTGCACACGTGCAGAGGGAACATCAACATAGAGCATCTACACCCACATTAAAGCACATGTGGAGGGGTTAATTGCAAAGAAACCCCTGTAATTTCCAGACAGTTCTAGTCTATAGGACGCACGTGTATGGTACGCGATCCTTTGGAAATTTTACAAACTCACCCCCTGAGGTTTGGGTAATTACAGTTAAGTCCCTATTCTACATCTTGTTTCATTTCCTGATATTTCATTTATACCCCCACTTTATCTATAATTTTGAAGGACTTTATTACTTTATTTCATTATTTAAAAATATCATTTTGTTCTACAATTAATTCTCGACATAATGGCATGTTGTAATATTTTTATTCTTTGTGGTTAAGTAATTATAAATTATCTTGCAAAAATTTGCAGATTTTTCCTATTCAATGTTCATAAATTCATATTTAATTAACCATAGTTCCCAAAATTACAAAAAATTATGGATCCTAAAATTATTTTTTAATTACATCGTATCCAAAAATAATCATAATTGACATGCATATTTTATTCTATAATAATCATTTTGTGTATTTCATTAATTAATTTTTAATAGATGTTAAATCTCATATTTTTAAGGTTTAGGTTTTTTTTGAGATAGATCACCTAATGGTAGATCTTGGATTATTTTATTCCTTGAAAATAAATGGGTTTAATTTTTATTATAATTAATTATTGATACTCTATTTGCATTCATAAATTCAATATTTATTTTCCTCGCATCCAAAAAATTCTAAAAAAATATAGTGCATCCAATTCATTATTATCTACATCTTGGCCAAGTTTCATAATTTTCGAACATCATTTGATAAATATCAATTCTAGTCCCTAAAATCGGCATCATTTGCATTTTGCATTCCAAAATCACATTAAAAATACAAAAAGTAATCCACCTTGAAAACCTTGCTTGAAATTGGTAGACACTAACTCGACGTTGTTCCTTTACCTCCTTCAGTTCGACCTTGGGAGTTGCCCAAGTAAAATAAACATAAAGCCACTCGATTAAATTAAATTTGATTAATTGTGGTTATTTTCTTGATTTATTTCAATTACCTCCTACAATGAAATGACAAATTTAAACGATAATTCACGCAAATTAACATAGGGAAATCATGACTCGTCACTGACACCTGAGCTGTAGGGGCTTGTGAATGCCTCATGCAGAGGTTCCTACTTCACTAAGGACAAAGACCAAGTCTAGGACATCTACGAGGAGATGGAGGAAAACTACACAGTGATGTCCCAGACCTCTATGTACACTCAAGGGAAGCCTCTCTCGCAGGCGGTTTCATTTTAGAGGATTTCACATGTTGATGTCGATCCCTCCATATCTTTCTCAACAGCAACATTCACCGAGTCTTACAGCTGCCGACATGGGCACTATCATCCAGAAGTTGGACCGGATAGAGATTATAGGGAAGAAGTAGTGCTAGGGTCTAGACAAGATCAACAAGATTGATGAGCATGCCTAGGCATTGAATGACCTGAAGACCTAGATCATGTGTCTCGAAGAGGCTCATATGGTTTCTCCGCCCCATCTCAGGATAGGAAGTGATCCAGGAAGCAGCTCCAGCCAGCCATTTGTTTCATATTGCTAGGTTCACCACATCCATGCAGAGCCAATCCAACAACTTCAACACTACCAGTAGCCAACACCATCTTCAGACACTTAGATGGTGGTCTACCACTCGAATCAGCTCTTGGAAACCCTCCCCCCCACCCACCTTGAGCAGTAGGAGTCATTGATGGAAGTCAACAAGATCTGGTACTCTCGGTACAAAACACAACCTGGGATTCCTCGTGACCATCCCAGCTTCCGATCGTCCACTGAAGGCACCTCTTCCCAGTAGTAGCCTCCAGCTCAAGCAAGGTAGGGCAGCCAATCTCAACAGCCCCGGTACTCCCACTAGCACCAGCAAGGTCCTCATCCCCAGTATTTGGGACAGCAATGGAGGCAACAACATGCTCATTCCCAGTACTCCTTACCTCCTCCTCACTAAGACTAGTAGTACCAGCAGTCTCAGCCTCATGTCTAGCGAGGAAATCTGTCCGGTTCTCATGCACCGATCTATGAGAATCCAACCCTTGATGACCTTCATCACTTTGTCTCTGATCAGCAAGCCTCCTTCCGATAAGAAATGGATGAGTTCTGACAAGAGATGAGAGAAATAATAAAGGGCAAGGTTGCCATACCCACTCGGATTGAACCCAATCCGAACAATCTAAAAGGAAATCTCTGCACGTACATATTACATAGACCATCAATCCTAGTGATATTTTGGATAATACTTCTTCTATATTTGATGCTAATTTTGTGACACTTAGGCATGGTAGGAAGCCAACAGGCAGCGACTTGTCTGAGCGACAACCTGATGCAGATTCCAAGATGCCAGATGAGGACGAAAGCGATGTTAATATCACTTACCATGATTATGATGACAGTGGTGTTGATGCCACCAAGGATGTTGATCTAGACAACACTACTGAAGTCACGACTCTAATTCCCGGGTCGTCGAATCCTCCCATATCCGGATCGGATTACTCAGCAATAATTTATTCGACAATGACAACTAACATTCAGAAATAGACTGCAAATAAAAATACTCAGAAGAAAGTATTTCAACACTTTTCCATTCACAAAATAATGTTCAGATGATACACTGTCCCACTATAACCATTTACATGTACATCAACATGAAAGGAAAATATACAAAAGATAACTAACTACCTTAAAAACTAAAGCTATTGTGGCTGGTTGGATGTCTAGCATGTAAGCTGGATGAATTTTTAAAGTCCTTGCGATGGCTCACCGACACCTGTTGGGTTTTCCACAAATCATAGGATAACAATTAGTGAATGCTAAGTAACGAAGAAGAGAAAAGCAAACAAATTGCGTAATTTTGCAAAACTTGTTATCACAAAAGGTTCCATTCCTTCTTGTTAATTTAAGTCCTATACCTTTCTATTCCACGTCAGGGATTAGTCCAGGGGAACCCCATCCTTCTTAGACTACGAAGCTGTGGATAGCTCGAGATTGGAGATTGCATTGATCTGGTAAGCTTATGTCGCCGCACGTCGCCTCAACCAATCCTCCAATACTACCCTGACAATTTCCTTTTCTTTTATTAACTAGGGTCTCAACCCTCAGCCTGGAAAACAAATGAGTGCACCGTCCTCGAGTACTCGATTGCTTAAAATCTCAGTCTAACATTTAATCATATAACCTAGCGGCTTTAAATACATACTATCATGACCCAGCCGCTATTGAACCACCCATGCCTCCACATGACACGCATCTTCCATCGTTCAACCCGAATATATTGGCTCACGGTACCACCCATTACAAAACATTCATTTCGTCCATACTTAACATAACAGGGATACCGTGTACCACCTAGGTAGGGAAACGCTAATACGGGTTCCTTCCGACAAACCTACAGGTTGCATGCCCGACCTATAGTTCTACTCCCAGCCATCCTTAACGTGACACATACAATCCTTTTCAAGATCCAACTTAAACCACATCAATTCCCATGATGTAATTCTTTTGTTAATTCTTCGATTTACATAATCAGTAATAATTAGTATCGACCCACATATATATTATTCATATACATGTATACTCGTATTTATGCCTATTTTAACTCCCAAACCCGAACTTTCAAAGCCCCTGCATCGATTTGATGCTTAAACCATATTTTGGTGGGAATCACAAAGAAACTGTTCAGGCTTTTTCAAAAAAAATAGCCAAAATTATGGTTCTTCATAGCAAAGTAGATAAAATCAAAAATTTCAATAATCTCGTATGAAAACCCAACAACAAAAGGAAGGATTTCATTACCTAATCGAGCACTCTCTCGTGTATGTAAGGCTTTATCGTGTTTCATTTTTAGAAAGGCTATTTTAAGGCTCCTGAAAAGATCGATTGTCATTTTCGTAACAAAAATGCTAAGAATGTGTCAAGAATGCGAAGAATGAACGAAGAACGTGAAGAACGTGAAGAACACGAAGAACGCCAAGAACATATTTTGTCTTAAAATTTTGGTAGAGTTTCCCCTTATATCGGGAAATATTTCTCGTAAAATTTCGGCAGAGTTTCCCCTTATATCGGGACATATTTCTCGGAAAATTTCGGCAGAGTTTCCCCTTATATCGGGACATATTTCAATATAAAAACGAAAAGAGTTTCCTCTATACAGACAATCGAGAGGAAAATAACAACGAAACTGAAAGAATATACTCAAACAACAAGAGATGAAGAATCGGTAGACACCACGCATCTTAGGTGAGTGAACGTGTGACAAATCACAGGGTCACTGACGTGCATAGTCTCCCGCACCTAAGTAGGGTGTTACACAGATTTCTCCTCGAACCACAATAGGAAAATGAATTGGAAAGAAAGACGAATCAAGAACAAAACTTGGAAGAACAAGAGGATGAATAGAAAGCCTAGCTTATGAAGCAAACTAAGAGAGGATCATACCTTTCTCCTCCTCGTTCTCTCGGCAGCGGTTCTCTAGCGCTCCTCCCACTCCTCCTCCCGACCTCTCTACCCTAGCCCTTGGGATGGTGGTGGTAGTGGAAGTCGTAGAGAATGAATGGGTAGGGGGTCTATTTATAGGCCCCAGAAAACCACTAACCATAGTTAGAAAACCATGGTTTAGCGGCCCGTGGTTTTGGCCCATGGATTTGACCAAAACTTATCCCAAACTTCGGGCTTAAGTTAGAACATTCTAGAGGATTCTAGATTCGCTAATGATGCTTAATTAACACTAATCGTGATTAATTTTCACAAATCGTGACTTAACATTAGTGGCTTACACCTATCTTTTGCTAACTATTGATTAGTGTTTGCTAATGATCATTAGTGGTTTTCAATCCGTCATTAATTTCTTTAATCATATTTAATTAGTATTGAATGACAATCATTATGGGTTAATGACATCTTAGCCTTCCTTACTTCTCTTTCTTCCGAAAATCATAACAATCGAAATGAAGTCTGATTCACACGAAACAAATTTTGTTGGTTTTCTCTTGACGAGCCGGATCTTATTATATAGGATCCGAGATATGCTAAGGTCAAGGCTTTACAATTATAACAAACTTAAAGAAAGTCTCATCCTCGAGAATAGAAATACAGGCATAACAACTTTAAAGAGGATTGAAATCATGACAACCTTAAAGAGAATGAACATCCTTTCATTTATAATGAACATATACATAATATATAGTGTTATCATTCAAACAAGTACGAGTATTTAGCTCTCATTTCTGCCTCAGTTTCCCATGTGGCTTCTTCAAACTCTTGGTTCCGCCACAATACTTTAACTAGAGTCACCTCTTTGTTTTTCAACTTCTTGATATCCCTTTCAAGTATTTGCACAGGTATCTCTTGGTATGTCAAGTATGGTTCAACATGTAAATCATCATAACTTATCTTATGCTCTGGATCCCTAATGTACTTTTTCAGATTTGATACATGAAAGACATCATGTATTGCCGAAAGATGTGGAGGAACCGCAAGTCTATAGGCAACTTTTCCAATCCGCTGAATAATTTCAAAGGGACCCACGAACCTAGGTGATAACTTCCCATGCAAGCCAAACCTCTGAACACCCTTCATAGGTGATACTTTGAGAAATACAAAGTCACCTACCTCAAATTCAAGGTCTCTTCGCCTGGCATCACTATAACTTTTCTAGCGACTCTGGGTAGTTAATAGTCTTTTTCTAGCAAGCTCTACAGTTTCCCGTGTCTCCTTAAGTCTATCTGAATCATAAAGATTCTTTATTCCAACCTCTTGGCAACACAAAGGAGTAGTACACCTTCGTCCGTATAGTGCTTCAAATGGTGCCATGCCAATACTTGTATGGTAACTATTATTGTAGGTGAATTCCGTAAGAGGCAAATGTTTAATCTACGATCCCTTCCATTCTAAGGCACATGATCGTAGCATATCCTCTAGTGTCTGAATCGTACGTTCTGACTGACCGTCTATTTGTGGATGATATGTTGTGCTTAAGCATAACTGTGTACCTAAGGCTTTCATGATGTTCTCCAAATAGTGTGAGGTGAATCATGAATCTCGATCGGAAACTACTTCCTCTAGGATACCATGAAGGCGAATCACATGTGTAATATATAACTCAGCAAGCTGGTCTGGAGTGAAAGATAAGCTTATCGGAATAAAGTGTTCTACCTTTGTCAGATGATCTATTATAACCTAGATACTATCTTTACTACCAGTCGTCTGAGGTAAGTCAATAACGAAATCCATGGAAATACTTTCCCATTTCCATTCAGGTATAGGGAGGGGTTGCAATAATCCTGGTGGCTTTTGGTGTGAAGCCTTTACCTACTAGCAGGTGAAACATGAATTCACAAATTCAGCAACATCTTTCTTCATTCCTGGCCACCAAAAGTATGAATGAAGATCCTTATACATCTTTGTAATTCCTGGATGAATAGATAATCTTGAGCAGTGCACTTCTCGTAAGATGTCTGTCCTTAGTTCAGGTGTGCTCGGTATACAAACTCTATGATTGTTATATAGTAACCCATCTTGTATCTGGAATCCCTCTATCTCATTCTTCTCTAGTTGTTGTCTCAAGTCTTTAAGGACTGGATCATGCTCCTGTCCTTTCTTTATTCTAACCCAGATCTCTTGTTTGTATTGGTGAGGAATAGTTATAGTATCAAAAGTACTATCAAATGGTTTCCATTCGCTTAATGTTGATAGTAAACCCCAGAAGTGGATAGCACTCACCAACCCAGGTGAATAAGTTCTTCTGCTATGGGCATCTGCTACGACGTTCCACTTACCAGGGTGGTAGGAGATAGTGCAATCATAGTCCTTTAACGACGCTAGCCACCGTCTCTGTCTCATATTGAGTTCCTTCTTATCAAATAGATATTTCAAGCTTTTATGATCAGTAAAGATTTCAAAAGTAATACCATAGAAGTAATGTCTCCATATCTTTAAAGCAAAAAATACAACAACTAATTCAAGGTCATGTGTTGGGTAGTTCTTTTCATGTGTCCTGAGCTGTCGTGATGCATACGCAACTACCCTACCATGTTTCATAAGAACTGCCCCAAGTGCTTCTTTAGATGCATCAGTGTACACTGTAAACCCTTCACTCCCAGAGGGTAGCATAAGGATTGGTGCAGATGTTAGGCATTCTTTCAGTGTCTGAAAACTAGATTCACATGTATCATACCATAAGAATGGGACCTCCTTCTGAGTTAGTCTAGTCATTGGCAATGCTATTCGTGAAAAGTCCTTCACGAATCTTCTATCATATCCAGCTAAACCCAGAAAAGATCGTAATTCTTTGACAGTCTTCGGGCGTTCCCAACTCATCACTGCACTAACCTTTGTAGGATCAATTGATATACCTTCCTCAGAAATAACATGGCCTAAGAAAGATACTTCAGATAGCCAAAAGTCACATTTGCTATATTTAGCATACAGTTTGTTCTTCCTTAGAGTTTGAAGTGCCTGCCTGAGATGGTGTTCATGCAGACATTTAGCCTTGGAGTTAATAATCACATCATCAATAAAGGTTACTACAAAGTGATCTAAGAACTCCTTGAATACTCTATTCATGAGATCCATGAAGGCTGCAGGGGCATTTGTTAGTCCAAAATGCATAACTAAGAATTCATAATGCACGTATCTAGTTCAAAAAGTTGTCTTAGGAATATCTGTATATTTAATTTTCTACTGATGGTATCTTGATCTTAAATCAATCTTGGAATACACAGTTGAACCCTATAACTGATCAAAGAGATCATCTATTCTTGGCAGTGGATGCTTATTCTTTATTTTCCTCTTGTTTAGTTGTCTATAGTCAATGCACAACCGCATTGACCCATCCTTTTTCCTGACAAATAAGACAGGTGCACCCCATGGTGAAGTACTAGGATGAATGAATCCTTTATCTAACAGTTTTTGCAATTGTACCTTTAACTCTCGTAACTCAGATGGTGCCATCCTATACGGAGGAATATAGATAGGCTGAGTATTAGGTATGAGAGAGATTTCAAATTCAATCTCTCGCTCAGGTGGTAATCTAGGTAGTTCCTCTGGAAATACATCAGGAAACTCGCACACTATAGGTATATCTTCCATCACTCTTTCTGACCCTGATGTAGTGGATAAATAAGCTAAATAGCTTTGGCACCCTTTCTCTAACAATTGATGTGCCTTCAAAGTAGAGATATATTTGACATTATCATAGGATGTCTTTCCAATGAACTGGAACTCTATCGAGTTAGGAAGGTGAAATGTTACTGTCTTCCGAAAACATTTAAGACATGCATGATGCCTTTCTAGCCAATCCATCCCTAGGATAAGATCAAAGTCCTCCATTTCTAATGAAACAGGTAACCGATGTCTCGCTATCAGTACTATACAATTATCCAGGATTTCTCGGATTATGAATACTTGTCCTCATGGTCCAATGATCAGATAGGACTGTTGTACCTTTACTGGTATCTTACCCAAAGTGGGTACTAACCGTCGAGCAATAAATGAATGTGAAGCACAAGAATCAAATAAAACATATACTGAAAAGTCATGAATAGTAACAGTACCTCGTACGACTGTGCCTGAATTGTAGGCTTGTTCTTTAGTGATTGCATTGAGTTGACCATTAAGAATAGGCAAGCTAGAACCCGCAACACTTTGTGGTGGTTGCTGTGTAGGAGGCGCTCCTTGTGAGCCACGACCTCTACCTTGTCTTCCTCCGCGTGTTGCTCCATTGCTCGGAGTGGATGTTATACTGTTAATTGGGGTTGGTTTAAACCATGAATCTCTCAAACTGCAGACAATCTTTCCTAATGTGACCTTCTTGATGATAGTGATAACATGCACGTGTTCTTGTCTGAGCTGAAGACCAAACCACAGAGGTACTAGTTCCTGGTGCTGAGTTACAGGGATATAATGGAGGTCTAGAGAAACCCCCTCTTCCTGATAATTCCTGGCCCAAGGTCTGTGGTGAGCTTATATTGGAACAGTCTGGATGATAACGATTGTCTCTTCGGTTATAATTCGCCTTACGTTTGGATGGTCCACCAGTAAAGTGAAAGCTTCTTCTTTGGCGGTTTTCATCCCTCTCCATCTCAATACGAGAGGCGATGTCCATGGCTTCATCTATAGTGGTGGCTCTAAAACCTGCAAGCTTCTCTCTCAAATCTCCCTGAAGACTGCTAACAAATTTGCTAAGACACTCTTGTGGTGAAGCTTCTAAAGCTGGGGAGTAACGTAGTATCTCTGTAAAGTGAATATGATAATCTCGTAGATTCTTGGATCCTTGGGTCAAAGAAGCTAACTCCCTCCTCTTCAATTCTTCCCAATGGGAGGGACAGAAGTGGGCTCGAAACCTCTCTTCAAAAACATCCCATGGAACATGATCTGTTAATTTCTTGGAAATGGCTCTCCACCATCGTCTTACATAGTCTGCTAAGGAGTAATCAACAAAGTGCACCCAAGTATCTGTTGGTGCGTGTATTATTCTCAACATCCTGCTGACATCATCAAGCCATAGTCCTTCCTCAGCAGGTGTCTCTATGCCTTTAAATCGAGGAATCCTTCCCTTTCGGTAATTATCTAGTAATGTTTGGTGTCTAAGAAGGGCCTTCTCCATTGCTCCTTCAGCTGGGGTAGGAGCAGACTAAGTTAAAGGATGGTAACTTGATTCTTACTCGGAAAGATGGACAGAACCTTCAATCCTATTATCCATATGCTTAGATGTCTCGGGTCTCTCAGTTTGTGCATTGAGCCTCTCCTCCAATGCTTGCTGCTTTTGCCCCATGTCTTGGAGCATTGCCATCATAGCCTCTAATTACCTAGATACATCTTGGTGTGCCATGATCCTGAGATGAGTCAGGTTCAAAGGTCAGATCCTATATGTCTTAGCATGATATACATAAGGGACAATGACTTGTGAATGGTACTGCAGTCAATTATTAAGATCAAATGATCTTAATACAACCTTAGTTTTCTGAATACCGCTCATAGTTGTCAATTACTAAATAAATTACTGGAGTAACCGAGCTCTGATACCAATCTGTCGCGACTTAGATTCTTGGGTCGTCGGATCCTCCCTTATCCGGATCGGATTACTTAGCAATAATTTATTCAGCGATCACAACTAACATTCAGAAACAGACTACAAATAAAAATACTCATAAGAAAGTATTTCAACACTTTTCCATTCACAAAAATAAAGTTCAGATGATACATTGTCCCACTATAACCATTTACATGTACATCAACTTGAAAGGAAAATATACAAAAGATTACTAACTACCTTAAAAAGTAAAGCTACTGTGTTTGGCTGGATGTCTAGTATGTAAGCTTGATGAACTTTTAAAGTCCTTGTGATGGATCATTGACACCTATTGGGTTTTCCATAAATCATAGGATAAAAATTAGCGAATGCTAACTAACGAAGAAGAGAAAAGCAAACAAATTGTGTAATTTTGCAAAACTTGTTATCACAAAAGGTTTCATTCCTTCTTGTTAATTTAAGTCCTATTCCTTTCTATTCTACGTCAGGGATTAGTCCAGGGGAACCCCACCCTTCTTGGACTATGAAGTTGTGAATAGTTCGAGATTGGAGATTGCGTTGATCTTGGTAAGCTTATGCTGTCGCACGTCGCCTCAATCAATCCTCCAATACTACCCTGACAATTTCCTTTTCTTTTATTAACTAGGGTCTCAACGCTCAGCCTGGAAAACAAATGAGCACACTGTCCTCGAGGACTTGGTTGCTTAAAACCTCAGGCTAACATTTAATCCTATAACCTAGCGGCTTTAAATACATATTATCGTGACCCAGCTACTATTGAACCACATGTGCCTCCACATGACATGACCACATTTTCCGTCGTTCAACCTGAAGATATTCGCTCCCGGTACCACGCGTTGCAAAACATTCATTTCGTGCGCACTTAACATAAGAGGGCAACCATGTACCACCTAGGTAGGGAAACACCAATACGGGTTCCTTCCGACAAACCTACAGGTTGCATGCCCGACCCATAGTTCTACACCCAGTCATCTTTAACGTGACACAAAGAATCCTTTTCAAGATCCAACTCAAACCACATCAATTCCCATCATGTAATTCTTTCGTTAAGTCTCTGATTTGCATAATCAGTAATAATTAGTATAGACCCACATATATATTATTCATATACATATATACTCGTATTTATGCCTATTTTAACTCCCAAACCCTAACTTTCAAAGCCGCTGCATGAATTTGATGCTTAACCCTTATTTTAGTGGGAATCACAAAGAAACTGTTCAGACTTTTTCAAAAAATAGCCAAAATTATGGTTCTTCATAGCAAAGAACATAAAATCAAAAATTTCAATAATCTCATATCAAAACCCAACAGCAAAAGGAAGGATTTTGTTACCTAATCGAGCTCTCTCTCATGTATGCAAGGCTTTATCGTGTTTCATTTTTAGAAAGGCTATTTTAAGGCTCCTAAAAAGATCAAATTTCATTTTCATACCCAAAACGCTAAGAATGTGTCAAGAACGCAAAGAACGAACGAAGAACGTGAAGAACGCGAAGAACACGAAGAACTCTAAGAACATATGTTCTCTTAAAATTTCGGCAGAGTTTCCCCTTATATCCGGACATATTTCTTGGAAAATTTCGGTAGAGTTTCCCCTTATATCGGAACATATTTTTCGAAAAATTTTGGCAGAGTTTCCCCTTATATCGGGACATATTTCATAATAAAAACGAAAAGAGTTTTCTCTATAAAATCAATCGAGAGGAAATAACAATGAAACTGAAAGAATATACTCAAACAACAAGAGATGAAGAATCGGTAGACACCACGCATCTTAGGTGAGTGAACGTGTGACAAATCACATGGTCACTAATGTGCATAGTCGCCCGCACCTAAGTAAGGTGTTACACAGATTTCTTGTCGAACCACAATAGGAAAACGAGTCAGAAAGAAAGATGAATCAAGAACAATACATGGAAGAACAAGAGGATGAATTGAAAGCCTAGCTTACGAAGCAAACTAAGAGAGGATCATACCTTTCTCCTCCTCGTTCTCCCGGCAGCGCTTCGCTAGCGCTCCTCCCTCGCCTCCCACTCCACTCCCGACCTTTCGACCCTAGCCCTTGGGGTGGTGGAGGTCGTGGAAGTCTTAAAGAATTAATGGGTAGGGGGTCCATTTATAGGCCCTAAAAATCACTAACCATGGTTAGAAAAGCATGGTTTAGACCTTAACTATGGTTTAGTGGCTCATGGTTTTGGCCCATGATTTTAGCGAAAACTTATTCCAAACTTGGGGCTTAGGTTAGAACATTCTAGAGGATTCTAGATTCTCTAATGATGCTTAATTAACACTAATCGTGATTAAATTTCACAAATCGTGATTTAACTTTCGCGGCTTACGCTTATGTTTTGCAAACTACTGATTAGTGTTTGATAATGATCATTAGCGGTTTTCATTCCGATATTAGTTTCTTTAATCATGTTTAATTAGTCTTTAATGACAGTCATTATGGGTTAATGACATCTTAGCCTTCCTTCTCTTTCTTCCTAAAATCATAACAATTCGAAACGAAGTCCGATTCACACGAAATAAATTTCGTTGGCTTTCTCTTGACGAGCCGGATCTTATTATATAGAATCCGAGATATGCCAAGTTCAATGCTTTACAAATGAGGTCATCGTAGTCCCAGTTGCAGATGGCGGTGTTGAAGCCACTAAGATTCTAGATGCCAGGCCAGAGTGTGGTGCTGATGCCGCAAGTTCAGATTCAGTCGGTGGTCCTGATGTCATCAAATTACTTTCTGTTGTGTTGTCTCCTTTCGTACCCGAGGACACTCACAAAAAAACCCCCAAAATGGAAAAATTGTAAAAAACAAAAATAAGAATAAAGTAAAGAGTTTTGTATCTTGTGTGTCCGTCTATGTTGCATGATGTGTGTGCATGGATTCAAGCTTATCTAAAGCACATGAACCTACTCCAGACCTTCTTCTCTCTAGAGAGGGTCCTTCTGTTCCCTTCGCTCAAGCACCCTGCTTAGGAAAGGGGGTCAAAATAGAAAATCCAAATAAACGCACCAGATAGAGGTCAAGGAGCAGATGATAGACAGATTCCAGATACTATTGACTCTACAAAAGGCACTTGAGCACATCCCTCTCTTCTAAAATAACTTGAGAGAGAAGACCACCATCTGCTAAAAGAAAAGGAACCATAATGTAGAGATTCATGTGCTTACCTGTGCCACCTACTTTGTTATTCAGAATTGGTTGCAAGCCAAGAAACCATACGCATGAGCTCCTTATGTCACATGATACATTCATGAGCAGTGGTTCAACCGTACTCTATTTGACAATGGTTCTTCGATTAACCTTCTCTCGACTGCCTTACTCGACCGATTCGAGTTTGGCCCTCTTAGACAGAGCATGACAGTCCTTTAGTTTAATGGTAGATATGTCAAGAGGTTGAAGGGGTTAGAATGGATGTTGTCATCACAATTCACGGCATGAAATTTCCCATGGACTTTGTTGTAGTGGATATGGAGATCCCTGAATCCATGACTAATACACCCATCATCTTAGTACGACATTTTTTTGACACAACCAAGGCAAAGAACCATGATGATAGCGGTAAGGTATAGTTTTGCGTCAAGGGTGAAAGTGTACAAATAGAGACGATTGAGAAGACTAGAGCTAAAGATTCAACTTTCTCAAAGCATAATACTGACTCAGAGAAAATGATAGATGTAGAGCTGAACATTCACCAGGAGTGTGATTTTGTGATTACATATGATGAGGCAATTTAGGCAGATACAGTATCACGAGCTCTTGTGACCACTTCAGACACTACATAGTTACAGAAGACAGCCTATGAGAGTTCAGAGAGCAAACTCATGGCACAGGACATCATAGAGGCTTATGATCGCGGTCAGGATAGAGAGGTAGATTTTATTTCATTTGATATAGATTCAGATCCATCGGATACATACACTGACTTTGATTAGCATGAGTTATATGATTATATATCGTGTCTTGTGTCCACAAAGCCCACAACTAGGATAGAGACCGAGCCAGGTCAGTTGACAAATATGCCAGCAACATCGTCTTTGTTAGATGTATAGAATTAGTGAGAGTTCTTGCATACAGATCTGGTAGCCTTTACACAGACATTTTAGAATCCATATTTGTCAGCTCCCACTTTTTTAGAATTAAAGATCTTATTGTAGAGCATGAAGTACGGATTCCCTCCAGTTGAGGTATATATGTTCCCAGTCATTATCTCATCAGATTTGACTGAGGAGCAAGAATCTTGATTGATGGAGGTACTTGAAAGAAACCACAAGGCAATTGGATGGAGTATAGCTGATCTCCAAAGGATAAGTCCACCCCTATGCTCCCACCACATCTACCTTGAAGAGGATGCCAAGCGGTCGTGTGAGTTCCAATGAATGTTGAACCTAAATCTTCGAGACGTGTTCATGAAAGAAATATCAAAGTGGTGGAGTGTTGATTTTATCTACCCCATCTTTGACTCCAAGCGGGTTAGTCCATTGCATGTAGTACCCAAGAAGATATGTATCACCATGGTTGTGAGAGAGTCTGGAGAAGAGATAGCTACCCGAGTACCCACTTCTTGGAGGGTCTGTGCGGACTACATACGATTGAATTAGGCGACCAAGAAGGATCATTTCTTGTTGCCATTTATTGAACAGATTATCGAGAGGATAACTGGGAAGAGGCACTACTTCATTCTTGATGGGTACTCGGGATACAATCAGGTGGCCATAGTGCCCAAAGATCGGGAGAAAATGACATTAACTTGTCTGTTTGGAACGTATGCTTTTATACTGATGCCCTTTAGTTTAAGTAATGCCCCAGCTACATTCCAAAGGTGCATGATTTCCATCTTTTCAGATATGGTGGGTGACAATTTAAGTTCTTTATGGATGACTTTTCGGTCTATGGTGATGGGTTTAATGCATGACTTGAAAGCTATATCGAGTACTTCAGCGTTGCATCGAGGTCAAATGTGTTCTATCTTGGGAGAAGAGTTATTTCATGATAACTCAGGGGAAAGTCCTTGACCACATCATCTCCAACAAGGGCATGGAGGTCGATCTGACCAAGGTGGATATCATCAAGAAATTCAATTCACCATCTAATTTGCGATAGTTGCAGTCTTTTTTGGGGCATGTTGGTTTCTACCGACAGTTCATTCAAGACTTCAATCAGATTGCTTGATCGCTTACTAAGTTGTTGATGAAAGATATCAAATTGTAGGTGATATGTTTCTTGCATCATTTGAGACTCTCAAGGGATTAGTTGTGCAGGCTCCTATCCTTCAGCCACCCGATTGGTCTCTCCCATTCGAGATCATGACAGACGCTTCTGATTTTTCCATAAGGGCTATGCTAGGATAGATGAGGGATGGATTGTCATTTGCCATTCACTACGCTACCCAGACTTTGGGCGCCGCTCAGCAGAACTATATCGTGATTGCGAAGGAGATGCTAGTTGTAGTGTTCGCTTTGGATAAGTTTTAATCTTACATTCTTGGATCTAGAGTGACTATCTATACAGATCATAATTCCATTTGATACCTCGTGGTTAAGAAGGATGCCAAATCCAGATTGAACAGATGGATCCTTCTCGTCCAAGAGTTTGATATCGAGATTGAGGATAAACCTAGAGTCAAAATGTGGTGGAGGATCTCCTCACCCGATTAGATCATCTTAAGGACTCAGAGCAGACAACACCTATCATAGAGACTTTCCCAGATGAGGCCATTCTTGTTATCACCTCGCTTACGTGGTACGCTGACATTGTGAACTATCTTGTTGCCAAGAAAGTTCCACAAAGTTGGCCCAGATAGTGACTCGAGACATTCCTTGTGAAGGCCAAGTTGTACCACAGGGAGGATCCTACCCTATACCATTAAGGGAGGATAGTGTCTGGCGTTAGTGTATTTCTCAGGAGGAGCACCACAACATCCTCACCTACTACCACAAGCTTGAGGTAAGTGGACATTACTATGAGAGATAGACAACACAGAAAGTTCTCCAATCCTACCTTCGGTGGACTACCCTCATTAAGGATTCAGATGAATTCGTGAAGAGGTGCACTGACTGTTAGAGGATGGGCACTTGTGGACAACGTGATATGATGCTGATGCAACCCATTCACTTCTGTGAGATTTTTGATGCATGGGGCTGATGAATCTATGATTTATCACTCTAAAATTTGAAATTAATGCTTTGTTCCTGAGTAATTAATTGCATTTCATCACTTATATTTTATAATTAGCATTCATACATGTGCAAATAATATCTGCGTTCTAGTATTCATATTTGCATTAGATAAGAAGCCAAATTCATTTGTAAATATTCACATGTATATTGTCCAAATTCTCCTATTTGTATCTATTTTATACTTTCTCGAAATCCAATAAAATTAAGTTTATAGTGTATATATTACTAACACTAATAAAGAAAAAATATCAAAAAAATACTAACTTGTAAAATTTTCCAATAAAATTCAAATTCAAATTTGAGACTATGAACCTTAAAATGTGTGTATCTCTCTCATATATTTTTTGATTTAGGTCTAATTTAAAGTAATATACATTCAAAGTCCTTCAAAACAAGACTAATTTCATAACAATCAGAGTTCGCATGTGAAACTGGGGTTTTGGGTCCCCATTGTATATTTTACGTATTGACCAAATTACCCGCCAGTTTTATAATTATTATTTTCATTATTATTAAAAAAACAAAAATATAGATAAAGTTGGAAATATCTCTTTTATATTTTTTCTAATTTTTTCAATTTTAATCTTATTTAAAAATGACAAAAAATGCAAATGAAAAAATATGGTAAATTTTATCTATAACATACCACCCAAAAATATACTTTGTACATATGACTTATTTTGATTTTCTATCCTTCACAAAAGTTATAGATCTCGTCGATACAAGAAACTTTCGTGTTGGCTGCTTTTAAATTTAATCCCTTTTGTTGTTTCTTTTTTTGCATTTAACTTTTTCTTTTCCAGGTACGACACGTGGCAGCTCTTGGAGCCGCCTTGTGTCACCCTATTTTTTATTGATTTATTATTTTATATTTTATTTTATTTTATGCATTTTTTTAAATTATTATTTTTATTTATTGTAATGAGTTATTTATTTATATTTATCTATTTGTTATTTATTTATTTTCCCTTTATTATTTTTAGTAGTCTACTTATTTAATTTATTTCTTTTGTCCTCCCCCCTTTTTTACTTCTTCTTTACTCCAACATTTCACCAGGCCACCAACTCCCCATTTACCCCTCATCTTCCACCACTCCTTCAACTTCCCCTCCACTTCCTTTCCAACTTCCTCCACCTATTTATTCCCCTCACCCTCTTCATTTTTCTTCATTCGCCAATTTTGTGAGAAGAAATCCAGCTCCAGAGAGGTCGAGGTGACAATGACAACCTTATTCTTTAGAGCGATGACGAGTTCTAGCCGTCTTCAGCTTTTGGCAAGATTCATAAGCCTTGTTCGCGTAGCATCCCTCCACAAGGGGATTGCCTACCTTCTTAACTTTTCGCCAAGATGATTGAGGCCACGATGGAGACCGCACACTACAACCACAGCCTCCGGTGACATCACAACTAATTATCCATCTACTTTTCCTCAATTTTTTTATCTAACGTTATTTTTTTGTTCAACATTTCATCATCATATCATCACAACCATCATAATCATCACCAACACCACCTCTTCATACACTTATATTTGTTGTTTACAAAAAAATACAAAAAAATAGGAGCAAGCATCAGTCACCAGCGCATCTATCGTGTGCCCAGCCCGCACCGCTGACCACCTCCGTCCACACACCAGCAAGATGCAACCATGCGCCCCCGCGGCCAGGCGCGCTGCCGCACACTGCTACTCTAGTCCTCCACGCCTCTACGCAAGTGTAGCAAGCATATGTCCACATGTGCACCTTATCCAACTCCAGACTGTAGTCGCACATTGCCCATTGCCTCCACCGCACCCCGTGCGCACCAACCGTCGAACAACCACGCATTTCCCCTTCACGTGTAGGTCACCGCCTCCTACGCACCTCCATATAGCTGCGTCTCCAATCGCCCAGCCGCCAACTCCGTCGCGGTCTAGCCCGCCTACGCGTGCATCCTCCTACCCTGCACATCCAGTGCACCCCGTGCACCCCGCCGCCGTCGACCCGCATCGTTGCATGCACGACTGCCACGCCAGTCGTAGTGATCGCCATGCCTGCTGCCTACTTGCCTCCCTCTCGATTTAGTCGTAGCGTGAAAAGGGTGGGTTCCTTTCTTGGAACCCACGAAGTTCTATTTTTTATTTTATTTTTTGGAAAATTTTCATACTTAGACAACATGTTTCATTATTTGCAAAACTATTCCTATGCACATTTCAAATTATTTATTTCACTTTTTGTATTGTAAAGACATCCCTGAATTTGAGCATGAATTTGGATATTATTTTTGCATAATATTATCTAATCAAAAATATAATATTGAATAACACTTAATCCTTTATCTCATGGATATTTAATTATAATTTTGTGAACATTCGGTAACTAATTAAAATTTTTTTGGTGAAAATTTGAATATTTTACCCATTTCATGGTCTGTAATTCGTATTTAATCAAATATTTCTGCAAAAATTGTGTGAAAATCGTATGTGATGCCTCTAATTGTGCTTTAATTACTATACAAACTTCATCTAAATTGGAGTTTTCTTGTGCATAAAAAATTATAGAGTGATTTCTGTAATTGATTTTTAATTAAATATACAAATACTATTCTAGCAAAATTTCAATTCTCCTGGATTGATCATTTAAATATGTATTTGAGATAATTTTTTTTGGATAATTTGATTTTGTGGATTTATGAAAAAAATCACTCTTAATAACTTTTTTTCTTTAAAAACTTCATAAAAAATCAAAAATTATCAAAAAAAATCCAAAAAATAGTATTGTTACTTCATTTTATCATGTTAAGTTCGAGTAAAAATTTCCTAATTTTTACATTTTGTTTGCTTGAAAAATTGCATAAAAATCCCTAAAATTTTTGCTTTTTCCTTTACTGTATCCTAAGTCCAAAAATTCTAAAAAAAATATGTTTTGCATTCATCATTGGACTAGGTTTTCATAAAAATATAACTTGGCTAGATTGAGTCAATTTCACATTAAAATGAATTCCCCTAACTTGTGTTTTCATATTAACTTAAATTAATTGCATTATGCATTTGACATTTCTGCTTTGCATAAAAAATAAAAAATTCCTCTTGGAAAACCTTGAGCTAATTCCTCCAATTTGATCCGAAGTTGTTTCTTTTCCTCCTTGAGTCGGCACTAGGGATTATCCAGGTTAAAAATATATCAAACTGTACATTAATTAATCAATTGATTCATCGATTCGTGTTGTTAATTTTTTATCGATCCTGATTGCCCAACTACGACAATCGACACACTTTTTAAATTGAAATGGGCTAAATTCTAGATACGTCTAATGGTACCATTGTTGGGGAGGCAAATGACATAGGATCATTTTAGAAAATTAGATTTAGGTTTTCCATTCATTCGGTAGTTTAAGCATGAACCCACTTGTATTTCTTCCAGTTTTTCCAACTATTTCTCTCTTTTTGTCTTTCTCTGGCAAAAAAATCCATCTTTTTGTACAAGGGCCAAGTGGAGTTGTTGTGGCTTTCTTGAATTCAACGCATCTTGAAGTGCATCGGAGGTTGACGATTCGTAGATCGAATTGGCTTTTGAGACGCCAAGAAGAGAAGATCTTTGAAGAGAGATTTTAATTTTCAATAACTTGTTATAATTGCTTGATGTCTAGTGGATTCTGTTGGAATCTCATGCTTATATTAAGATTGAATATTGTCCTCGTTGTGGTTTTATGGTTGATTGATGTAGACTAGGACCTGCACTCGTCGCTCTGAGAGCAAAATTTTTGACATGTGCTCGTACTTTATAGGACCATACAACACATTTAACGATACACACTTAGACCATAGATTTACTAGTCCAAATCAATTTATTCATCACACGCTAATAGAAATGTCTGTCTAGGAACGGTTTCTCGCTTGCATTCCATATAGTGTAAAATTTCAATTTAGTATTGCATTCTACATTATAGAGAGCTTGTATGTACTGTAAGTCTTCTTACTCAAGCATTCATCATTGTTTTCTCAATTGCATTGTCTTTTTTCAATTCTCCCTTTTTATTTTCTAACATAGGATAAAGGAATTGGGATTGGATGGTAGACTTGATTGCTTGTGTGGAATAATTACAGTGACAACTAATCTCGAAAATCAATACTGATAATTGAATTCGAATAAAAAAATAGACTAAAATTAACTCTTGTTTGAGGGAGAATAACCTTTGACCTTAATTTCAGTCTGAGTAAGGGTACAGAGAGTGTGGTGCACATACTAAGATATAGCCCAAATCCCCGCCTTCTATATTAACATACCTCTCTCTTAGTGAATACCACATGCTGAAGTATTCGAAGTTCAACTAACCAGCACCAAGTAGCCTCAACTTGCTTCGGCAAGTAGATAGGGGTGAAGTAGCGGTGCGATGCGACAAGTTTCTTAGTAACCCCCGAAAGAGAAGTGATAACCATTGTCAACCTCTGCCTACTATGGTAGGTAGATAGGGACAGGTCCTTGAACTTCATCGGTATTAACCGAGTAAGCTGGTGATAGGAGTTAAGAGAGGAAGGGTGTTGGTATCTTAGGAGACAGGTTAAATAGGGGAGATGCAGCTGACCTTGAGTCGACTTCCCTATAGGCCAATACCTAATCCTTGCTAACTTTTCTTGAAAATCACACTTAAAATCAACGAGATTGATCGAACCCAACTTCGGGTCCATAATCGTGTTGAGTGTGAACTCAGGATTTGGTCTTGCATTTGTCTTGGTGTATGTTTGTGTGTGTTCTCGCCTTGTGTTTTGCACGTTTTCACATTAATCCTCTCTCATTCCTTTTTGAAGATGTTGGCTCATAAATTTCTGCACCAACCATCTGCATCATCTTTATCCTTTGTGCACCCTCTCTTCGAAATGATTTCTCCACAACCACCCTTATTCTCTTCATCTCACCCTGATTATGGAGTCAAAACATCGACTAACTTCTCCACTTATTCGCATTTCTCACCTACTTCATATTCTAACACTCAGGATCCACTTCCATCTTGGGTTGACTATCCTTATTATCGAGAGCTTGGTGGAATAAATGAACCATACAAAGAGCAAGCCACTGCTGAGATAGATGATTGGCATGAATTACCTACCCCCACACCCCTCATTTGACTCTCATAAGATTGTTGGGACATGTCCACAAATTACAAATATACATCCTGACTGCAACTTAGGGTATCATATGGTCAACTAAACACAATGAATGGAGAGGATTGCACCTTATGATTTTCCGGACTTCATTGACCTGAGTGATCAAGTACGCATTAACTAGCCCTCACACCACTCATTAAGAGAGCCTACACCTATAAGGGATTGGACTCATGAGAAAAATATACATGCTCCTTATATATCTAATCCATATGAGGCTTTAACCAATATTTGCCATTCAGATGGTCTAGACTCAACCCAGAATTACATGCCAAAGTCTAAGTGTGTTGAGTATGAGACCTCAAGTTCTCAGCAGTATCCTCCAACTGAAGAGACTACTTCCATGATTTGTCATGAGAACTTTTTTGAGGATGATATTTCTAGGCTAATCAAAAAAAATAAATCATTTAGTGCCAAGTTGAGAGATGTCTCAAACATATTGGACTCAATTACTGCCAAGTTGGGTATGAAAGTGGAGAACACAGTGAGTAGATTTGATGTTGAAAATCGAGAAAACATTAGGCCCACACACTCTGTACAGCTGGAGTCATGTCTACCTTCCTCTTCTACTAGTCACTTGCTTTCAAATCCAGAATCTGATCATTCGTCCATCAAAACACCAAAAAGATTGAAAATCCCAAAAAAACCAAAAACATTAAAAAGTTCAAAAATTCATAAAAATAAAAAATAATAAAGACTTAAAAATTACATCCTACCCTAAGGGAAGCACTCGATGAAGAATTGATTTTTAACGTTCCCTTAATAAAGGCCATAGATTCTCCGACCTCAAACGATTTGTGAAAAGTAAATTGATGCCTAAGAGGTCGGGCAATCAAGGATTGAGAGAAAAATAATGTCTATGGGCACCTCCTTGGTGATGGGGAGAAATACCAAGAATCGTAGAGTGAAGCAGTTGCCTAGGGTTGAATGTGAAATCAAGACACTGCCTTCACCCATGCAAGAATCGATGATGACTCACCAATAAATATCCTCCCAACCTTTATGTTTGACAAGCTCAAACTCAGGGCAATCAGAAAACCGAGAGAGATCATTCAGTTGCTTGATCGATCCATAAAATGGGTGAGAGGAACCATTTCAGTCATTATTACTTTCCAAGTGCTCTACTCCAGGTATACTTCACAGTCATTGACATTGAGCATCGAGGAGAGTTTACCCAGTCACCTATTAATTCTCGAGAAGCCGTTTTTAGCCTTGGCTAAGGCGATTATAGATTACGAGACTCAGGAAATTAATTTTACAGCATTAGGAGCACTTCGATGTCACCCATTCTTTGACACACTCTACTCTAAGATGACCCACAAAGCCACTAACAGTTGTGACCATCGAGAGGAAGATGATTCCTACCTCTGCTACACCTGAAATACTGACTAGCGAGCCAACCGTTGGTTTAGAGACTCCTCACACTTCCATGACTCTCCCTGCTTGCATTACCACCACTATGTCAGCTTCAATAAAAGACTCACAACCTGAAGCTGTCATTGAGTTGGACATGACTTTTAATGATTATATTGACCGCTTCGGTGATCTGACATTTGTAACTAACAATGCCAAGCCAACTGACATCACTAGCACCTTCCCGATACGTGTGCTAACCCTTCAGGAATATTACAATCTATATGGTGATTCTTTTGATGAGGAACCCACGGTCAGCACCGCACCACATCCCGAACCTTCAATGTAGACAACTAGGACTGGATTGACCCCACCTAAAAACATGATTGCCCCTTCCTCTACTTGGTTATACAGTGAGAGGAAGTCGATAATTGATTCCTTAAGGTGTTCCCTCGAACCCCTCAATGCGTGTCACTCTCCTCTCCCTCTCAATGCTTCAGGTTCTAGAAAACCGACTAGAAAAATATCTTCAACATATCAGAGAAGGAATTTTTGGTGGAATCCCCATGAGGATCGGATGAGGAGATTTATATGAGTGAGCTCAGTTTAATTGTTCTTAAGCCATATGTGATCAAGCGGCCATGTGTTGACTCTCGTTGGACGATCCCTTCACCTCACTATTATTCATTTGAGGATGATTCCGGCAGTGACACACTTGTATATTCCTCTCCTCGTCGTTTTCGCAAGAATGTTCATTACAAACTTCTTGACCTCTGTATATTCTTCAGATCTTGTAAGTTCTCGCACACACTTTTATCATACACTTAGGTTGACCAGAGCCTAAGTATAGGGGGAATCGATGCCCACTCTGTATAGTTATTCATCAATTTTTCCTCTTATCCTCTCTTGCCCCATTTTTTTCTTCTTCTACACTTGGTATCTCAAGCTTATTAATAGGGTGGTGGAAGACTTCTCTACGTTTTAACAATTTTATCTCTCCTAATATTAGAACGAGATATGTCTTTTTCCTCGCTTCTCATGCTCTGAGGACATAGCAGATGCTAAGTATATGGGCGTGTATATATTACATATATACTTTATCCATAGTTCATACTTTCACTTATTTTCGCATTTTTTGGTATATATTTTGCAATAATTACGGGATAGGCAAAACTGGTAGGAAAAAACTTTTTGTAAAATACATGTATAGTTGTATAGTACGTATATTATATAAATTTCTAAAAATACATGTAAAACAATACTTTTGTAAAAATTGTTATAAAATAGTAGGTGTACCAAAAAAATAGGTTTCTTATTTACTCTTGCATATCATCCTTGCATTAAAAACATTGTCTTGCATTTCATTCATATCTATAGCATGTCATCTGCATCTCATCTGCATATCTAGAGTATGCAAAGTGAAAATTTGTTGTGTATTGAACTATGTTATGAATAGATGTCGAGGATGGAGTTGATTTGACCTTAATCTACCTAATTTCATAGGAACGTTATAGGACTGGAGTTAAGATTTTTTAGGTCAGGCGACTTAATTCTTTGAGTCCACAAGTCTATGTTCAAATGTAATCTTGATTGGTCTAAATAGAATATTCTGTACACATGCACGATTCTTTTAAACAATGGCCTAACTTGGAAAAGCGCCATGCACGTAGCTCTTCATTGATGGGGTGGTGAGGAGGTAGAATCCTTTGGCTTGGAGTAGCACATAGGTGAAAACATCCATCCACCTCTAGGGAGGGTAGTGCATCTCAACCTAGTCTAGTGCTTTTGACGTCTAAGGACGGGATGTTGTGGGTTGCAATAATGCTTCAAAAGAGGGATAGTGTACTCGCTCAAGAAGAAAAACTCTTGATGTACATGTTGCACCTTGTATATATGTCAAAAAAAGAAATGAAAAAAGAAAGAAAAAGAAAGAAAAAAGATGCAGAATCTACAAAAGTGGACAAGCCTGATTGAAAAGCAAAATGCATGCCGGAATGTATATAAAAGTATAGAAAAAAGAAGAGCTTCAAAGCTTGCAGCAGGATGACTTGGTTACACTGGTCAAGAATCCCAGGATAGGTAGCTACACTGGTTGCCATCCATTCTTCTCTCCACCCCCTCTATTTGAATCGGTTGCACTTGAACTTAGAAGGGAATACACCGCTCCTCGAGGAGAGAGTTACTGGACCAGGGAATTAAAGTTACCTTATTAGAGGAGGCTGTTTTTTTTGCCATTTCTGATGTGGAGAGATATATTTCACTTATACAGTACAAGTAAGATTCATGGTCATCAGAATTTGCATATGAGGATCTGTTCTGACATGAATGTTGTGGCGACTCAAATGAGAGACTTGTGGAACTTAAAGGTTGTTTGGTCTTAAATTCAATTCCCCATAAGATTCGCCATATTATTAATCCAAAGGTCGAGTCAAGCTCCATTTTCACCTTTTATTCATGACCTTACTATGGAACCCAAAATCATTTCACTTTTGCATTTCATTTTAGTTGCTCGGGGACAAGCATTGTTTGAGTATAGGGGGTTGATGAATCTTTTATTCATCACTCTGAAAGATGAAAATGGAGCTTTGTTCTCGAGTAATTAGTTGTATTTCGTTATTATAATGCATAATTAGCATTCATGCATGTGTAAATAATATATGCATTTTAGCATTCATATTTTCATTAAATACGGAGCCAAATTTTCTTGTAAATATTCTCCTATATATTAGCCAAATTCACATGTTTCTATCTATTCTATACTAACTCCAAATCCAATAAAAATAACTATAAACCTTATAGTGTATATATTAACACTAATAAAGAATAATTATCAAAAAATACTAGTAAAATTCTCCAATAAAACCCTAATCCAAGTTTGAGACTATGAATCTTAAAATGCACGTATTTCTCTCATATAGTGTGTCATTTAGTTCTACTCACTTCTAAAGTAGTATGCATTCAAAGACCTTCAAAACACAACTAATTTCATAAAAATCGAAGTTCGTATGTGAAACTTGGGTTTTGGGCCCCTATTGTATATTGTACAAATTGACCAAATGACCCTCTATTTTTATTTTTTTTATTTTCATATTTATTAAAAATCCAAAGACATAAAATAAGTTGTAAATATCTCTTTTATATTTTTCTAATTTTATTTTGATTTTTTATCTTATTTAAAAATGATGAAAATGCAAAAATACAAAACTACGGTTAATTACATCTATAAGCTACCATCCAAAAATACACGTTGTACATATGGCATTTTTTATACTTCACAAAAGTTGTAGATCTCGGTGAGACAAGCAACTTTTAAGTTGACCACTTTTTGATTTGATCTCCTTTGTTATTTCTTTTTTATTTTCTTTACATTTAATATTTTATTTTTCTAGGTACGATACGTGTCAGCTCATGGTGTCACCAGTGTCATCCTATTTTTATATTAATTTGTTAATTTCGTATATTATTTTATTTACTATTTGTTTTATTTATTATTTTTATTTATTTTAATTAATTAATTATAATTATTGTTTATTTATTTTCTCTTCATTATTTTTAGTAGTCTACTTATTTACTTTATTTGATTTATATTCCTCCCATTTTACTTCTTCTCTACTCCAACGTTTCACCCAAGCCACCAACTCCCCATTCTCCCCTCATCTTCCACCACTCCTCCAACTTCCTTTACAACTTCCTCCTCCTATTTATTCCACTCACCCTCTTCATTCATCTTCATCCGCCAATTTCGTGAGAAGAGATCTATCTCCAGAGAGGTCGAGGTGATAGCGACAACCATATTCTGTAGAGCGAAGATGAGTTCCAGCCATCTTCAGCTATTGGTGAGATATGTGAGCCTTGTTCACGTAGCATCTCTCCACAAAGGGATTGCCTAACTTCTTAGCTTTTCGTCAAGTTGGTTGAGGCTATGACGGAGGCCGCACACCGTAACCCCACCCTCCGGCGACATCACAGGTAAGTATCCTTCTACTTTTCCTCAAAATGTTTTTATCCAACATCTATTTTTTTGTTCAACATTTCATAATCATATCAACCACCATTATAATCACCAACACCACCTCTTCACTACACTTTTATTTGTTGTTTACAAAAAATACAAAAAAAATTAAGATACAAGAGCAAGAAAGAGCCACCAGCGCAGCCATCGCTTGCCCGGCCCGCATCACCGATTGCCTTCGTCTGCCAGCAAGTCGCAACCCTACGCCCCCACAGCCAGGCACACTGCTCCACCCAGATGCTCTAGTCCTTCGCACCTCCGCACAAGCTTAGCATGCCTCCGTCCACGCATGCACCTTCTCCAGCTCCATCCCGCAGTCGTGTATCACCCTCCGACTCCATCGCACCCCATACATGCTAACTGTCGCCTCCTACGCAGTCTCTAATCGCTCAGCCGCCAACTCCATCGTAGTCCAACCCGCCTATGCACACATCTTCCTGCCCTACACCTCCATCGCATCCTGTGCGCTACGCCATCATCAACCCGCGTCACCACGTGTCGCGACCACCACGCTAGTCTCAGTGACCGCCGTGCTTGTTACCTACTTTCCTCCTTCACGATCCAACCCTAGCATGAAAAAGGCGGGTTCCTTTCTTGGAACGCGTGAAGGTCTATTTTTTTATTTTATTTTTTTGGAAAATTTGCATACTTATTCTATGATGTTTCTTTATTTGCAAAATTTTCCCTATGCGCATTTCAATTTGTTTATTTTACTTTCTGTATTGTAAAGATAACCCTGAATTTAACACGAATTTGGATATTATTTTTGCATAATTTTATTTAATCGAAAATATCATATTTTATATCACTTAATACTTTATCTCTTGGATATTTAATTATAATTTTACGAGCATTAGGTAATTGACTAAAATTGTTTTGGTGAAAAATTAGATATTTTACCCATTTCATGTTCTGTAATTCGCATTTAATCAAATATTGCTCCAAAATTGTGCGAAAATCATATTTGATGCATCTAATTGTGCATTAAAGACTTTCCAACTTTCATCTAAATTGGAGTTTTCTTGCACATAAATTAAATTATAGAGTGAATTCTAGAATTGATTTTTAATAAAATACTAAATACAATTCTTGCGAAATTTCGACTCTCGTGGATTGATCATTTAAATATCTATTTGAGATAAATCATTTTTTGGAAAAAATTTTGATTTTGTGTATTTATTAAAAATAAAATATGCATAGTCACTCTATATTCCTTAAAAAATCATTGTAAAAAATCTAAAAAAATATTGTTGTAACTTCATTTCATCATGTTTAAGTTCCATTAAAGATTTCATAATTTTTGCATCATGTTTGCAGGAAAAATGCATAAAAATACCTAAAAAGTTGGCATTTTCATTATTGAATCTTAAGTCCAAAAATTCCAAAAAATACATTTTGCATTCATCAGTGGATTAGGTTTTTAGGAAATATGTAACTTGGCTAGATTTACTTAATTTCACATTAAGATTAATTCCGCTAAGTTGTTATTTCATATTAACTTAATTGAATTGCATTTGGCATTTCTATTTTGCATAAAAAATACAAAAAATCCTCTTGGAAAACCTTAAGCTAATTCCTCTAATTTAATAAGAAGTTGTTCCTTTGCCTCCTTGAGTAGACCCTAGGGCTTGGCCATATTAAAAAAACATCAAACTGCAAATTAATTAATCAATTGATTCATCGATTCATGCAAATAATTTTTTATCAGTCCTGATTCCTCGACTACAACAAAAACAACATATTTAAAATTAAAAGGGCACTTTAATGATTCATCAAGGGAATCGATTTCGTGGGTCCATTCCCTAAGAGTTAGTGATTTAAGTGCATTCTACTTGTTGTGAATTATGTTAGTCATTGGGTTGATGCCATCCTTGCCCGAGCCCATGTGTTAAAACTGTTTGCAATTTTTTGTGGAAAATTTCATTTCACGATTCAGGGTACCTAGAATCTTGATTTGATACGGGGAGACTTATTTTATCTATGATCGGGTAAGGTCCCTTACTAATGAGTTCAACATTGACCATAGAGTTGCCACTCCATATCATCCTCAGACTAATGGTCTTGCTGGATTATTGAATAGGGAGATCAAGACTATATTGTAGAAGATTGTCCACCTAGACCGAAAGGATTGGTCACAGCTTTTGGACTCGATCTTGTGGGCCTATAGGACTTCCTTCAAGAAACCTTTGGGCACATCTCCCTTTGTGCTCGTTTATGGCAAGCCATGTTACTTTCCTATGGAAATCAAGCATAAGTCACTTTAAGCTGTCACAGAGCTATTATTGGATCCCAAGAGTGTAGGAGATCAAAGGAAAGCAGAATTGGCAACCCTAGAGGAGTTGAGAGACACAACCTTCTCGAGTAGCCTACAATATAAGGATAGAATGAAGATATGACAAGATTCTCATATCAACCATAAACAGTTTAAGACGAGCCAGAGAGTATGGCTATTTGATGTTATGATGATATTATTCCCAGCGAAATTACAAAGCGAATGGAAGGGGCCATACTTGGCCAGAAAGGTGCATGAATACGGAAGCATTGTGATATCTGAGCGGTCATCTGATTCCACCTTTGGGATCACGGTCAGCGACTAAAGCCATATCTTGATCAAGACTCGATGATCATTGACGTTGCCCCTATTCATTTTGTATGAGATGTGGTCTTTGACTCACATCATTTGCATCTCATACCTAATTATCACTTTTTCTTCACACCTGTATAGATCTAGATTGTCCATATCATACATTTTTTGTCTGATACCTCATCTTTATCTTCTGATTATGCTATACTTAGGGGATACTTTACCCTATGTATGGGGGGTATCAGATCTATGATTATTCATTTGATTTTATTTACCTCTGTTTAGATGCTTATACTTTGGGATATTTTACCCTAAGTATAGGGGATGTAACACCTGCACATCCTATTCTTCGGTTTTTCCCTTGTTAGGATTGTTTGATCCTAAGTATAAAGGGATCACCGATTTCTTTTCAATATATTCTCTTATTCATCATTGTAGTATATCATTCTTTTTACTTTTCTATACTTAGAGCGAGTTTTGTCTTCCTTTGTCGCTCTTTAATTACTTTGACGACATCGTTCGAGCTAAGTATAGGGGTGTCATATATATTTTATATATACTTTAGTCATAACTTGTACTTTGTGAGTGCTAATAATATGACTAAAAATCACAAAAAGTTTAAACTTTTTCTCATAAATGCTTGTAAAAACCTTTTATAAAAATTGGTTTTGTATAAATTTTTGAAAAAATGATTTTGATTGTAAAATAGTACAAAATTTTTGAAAAATGTGTGAAAATAAATGTTCGTAAAAATTTGTTTGTAAATATTTCTAAAATATTTTGCAAAACTTTTTCTTTCATGCATTCGAAAAAATTCCATAGAAATACACATATTTTTGAAATTTTTTACAAAAACAGTTTTTGCATATAACTGATTGTATTTGCTTCTGAATCATGGTTGACATTTAAACTAGTCTGGAATTAAATTGAAAAATAAAGCTTGGTAAAGACCTTAATCCACTAAACTTCAAAGGAACGTTACAGAATTTGAGGTTAAGACTTTTTAGGTCCAAAGTGACTTAATTCTTTGAGCACTACTAGGCGATGTTCACATAAGTCGAACACTTAACGACACACGCATGACTCTCAAAGACAATGGCTTGACTTGGATACACACCTTACACGTATCTCAACATGGATGAGTGGTGAGGAGGCAGAATCCTTTGGCTTGGGGTAGCATACGAGGGTAGTACTACTAGTTGGAACCTCTCGCCTTCCTCTAGGGAGGGATGTGCGCCTCATCCCGTTCCAATGGCATTGATATCTAAAGACATGAGTCTGTGGGTTGCAACAATGCTTCAAAAGAGGGATAGTCTAGTGGTTCAAGAAGAAAAACTCCTTATCTATATGTTGCACCATGTAGATATGTTTTACAAATGCACACCAAAAAAATATGCAAAATCAAGAAAAACTCCAAAAAGGGGGGCAGGCCTGATTGAAAATAAAATACTTGTCTGATTGTATATAGTGAATAAGCAAAGATTTTGTATTCCACCATCTCATCTCATGGAAGCTTGCATATGGAGACTTATCTACACTGGTTAAGCTCCAAGGGATGCGTGGCTACACTGGTTACAGTTAATTCTCTTCTTTCCCCCTCTTCTTGAGTCGGTTGTACTTGTACTTGAATACCCCGCTCCTCATGGAAAGAGAAGCAAGACTAGGGGATTACAGTTACCTTATTGAGGGAGGTTGTTTCTTTGCAATTTCTGAGAAGGGGAGCTACATATCACTTACACAGTATAAGTAAAGATTCATAGTCATTAGAGTTTGCGTATGTAGACTTGTTCTAACCTGGTTATTAAGGAGTCTTGACCAAAGAACTGTGGAATTTGGAGGATGTTGAGTTTTAAACCTATTTCCCAATAAGATTTTGCAAAATTAATAATCCAAAGGTCTGACTCTGCTCCATATTCTGATTTGATAAAGATAAGTTTAATAATCAACTGTGGTTCTTTTTCTTTTCTTCTGTTTTTTTCCACTACTTTTTCGAATAAGTGTTTGTGGACTACCAAAGGTAATGTATAGGGATATGATGAATCTACGATTCTCATTCTTAATCTTTTATTTTATCTCTATCTGTTAGCAAAACCATCTATAAATACTTGTAAATACAATAAATTAACTATGTGCATATCTTTGTTAATATCTCATAATTAGCACCTATTTTACAAAAATAAAATAATAAAGAGAAACTGAAATGAAGGATGTATTTAGAATAAATACATAGTGTCCCAAACCTCAAGAGAAGGTCAAGTCTTTACCTGATCGCAAAAGAATTAGTTGAGAGAGGGGTACACTATGTATTATACATATTACCTATACTTGTAAATTTAATTATTTATTCTACTTATTGCGAAAACATTATTTTTGAACTTATGTATAAAGTCCTAATAATAATATAAAAACAAAATAACTAGAAAAAACATAATAAAATAAAATAAAATCACATCCAGTGTATAGATGCCACATGTATATAAGTATATTCCTTACCAATTTATTTAATACATTTCTCTAAATTATAAAAAAATAAAAATCATTTTATACTCCTCAAATTATTTTATAAATAAATAAAATATAAAATAAAAATAATTTTTTGTAAAAATAATATAATAAAAATACTTGTGCAGAATACATAGGTATAAGTACACTTGTATGTGACACTTAATATCGTATATACCCTCTTTATATTTTTTATAAAAATATTTAAAATCGCGAAAAATAGTTTATGAAATAATAAACATTTTTATTTTATCCACTTTTTAATTTTAAATCAGTTATTATTTTTATGTGATTTCCTTTTATTTTTGTAAATTCTGGTTTCTGGTTAGGCTACGTAGGATTGTTGACCCTGGTCAACATCTCCTCCTAGCTGACCCAACCCAATTCTTTGTCCACTAGAGCATAATCTCCTATTTTTCACGATCGGGTCACTCCTTGATTTATGCACCCGATTAAGGTACAAAGATCCCTAATCCTTACGAATCCCTAGACACAACCAGATCACCCTAGGGATTCAAGCACTACTCCGATCTTTCTAGACCCTCGAGCATCCTATATAATCTTTCCTCCACCTCCTACGCTCCTTAGATCCTACCTCGCCACCTTTTTACCCCCTAGTCACCTCCAGCTGAGTGACAACTTCTTGGAGCGACCTTCAAAGCATGGATTGGTGTTGCATCAAAGATGCTCAAGCTATGTGGCCGGAGCTTCGTCACGTTTAGCCTCCTTGGTTAGTAGCAGCCAGGTTGAGGCAAACACCTTCATTGTCCACCTCGTATGGAGTTCCTATGTTTGTTAGACCCGTCAGGTATCACTCATATACCTCTCATTCCTTTTTGAAGATGTTGGCTCATAAGTTTCTGCACCGACCATCTGCATCATCTTTCTCCTTTTTGCACCCTCTCTTCGAGACGATTTCTCCACAACCACCCTTATTCTCTTCATCTCACCCTGATTATGGAGTCAAAACTTCGACTAACTTCTTCACTTCTTCGCATTTCTCACCTACTTCATATTCTAACACTCGGGATCCACTTCCATCTTGGGTTGATTGTCCTTATTATCGAGAGCTTGATGGAATAAATGAACCATACAAAGAGCAAGCCACTGCTGAGATAGATGACTGGCATGAATTACCTACCCCCACACCCCTCATTTGACTCTCATATGACTGTTGGGACATGTCCACAAATTACATATATACATCCTGACTGGACCTTAGGGTATCATATGGTCAACTAAACACACTGAATGGAGAGAATTGCACCTTATAATTTTCCGGACTTGATTGACCTGAGTGATCAAGTACGCATTAACTAGCCCTCACACCACTCATTAAGAGAGATTACACCTATAAGGGATTGGACTCATGAAAAATCTACATGCTCCTTATATATCTAATCCATATGAGGCTTCTACCCATATTTGCCATTCAGATGGTCTAGACTCAACCAAGAATTACATGCTAGAGTCTAAGTGTGTTGAGTATGAGACCCCAAGTTCTTAGCAGTATCCTCCAACTGAAGAGACTACTTCCATGATTTGTCATGAGAACTTTTTTGAGGATGACATTTCTAGGCTAATCCAGAAAAATGAATCATTTGGTGCCAAGTGGAGAGATGTCTCAAACATATTGAACTCAATTACTGCCAAGTTGGGTATGAAAGTGGACAACACAGTGACTAGATTTGATGTTGAAAATAGAGAAAACATTAGGGAACCCACACACTCTGTACAACTGGAATCATGTCTACCTTCCTCTTCTACTAGCCACTTGTCTTCAAATCCAGAATCTGACTATTCACCCATCGAAAACACCAAAAAGATTGAAAATCCTCCAAAAACCCAAAAACATTAAAAAGTTGGAAAATTCATAAAATAAAAATTGATAAAGACTTAAAAAGTAGATCCTACCCTAAGGGAAGCACTCGATGAAGAATTGATTTTTAACGTTCCCTTAATAAAGGCCATAGAACACTTCTCCGACCTCAAATGATTTGTGAAAAGTAAATTGTTGCCTAAGAGGTTGGGCAAACGAGGATTGAGAGACAAATAATGTCTATGGACACCTCCTTGGTGATGGGGAGAAATACCAAGAGTGGTAGAGTGAAGCAGTTGCCTAGGGTTGAATGTGAAATCAGGACACTACCTTTACCCATGCAAGAATCGATGATGACTCACCAATAAATATCCTCCCAACTTTTACGTTTGACAAGCTCAAACTCAAGGCAATCACAAAACCGAGAGAGATCATTCAGTTGCTTGATCTATCCATAAAATGGGTGAGAGGAACCATTTCAGTCGTCATTACTTTCTAAGGTTTTCTACTCCAGGTATACTTCACGGTCATTTACATTGAGCATCGAGGAGAGTTTACCTAGTCACCTATTATTCTCGAGAAGCCATTATTAGCCTTGGATAAGGCGATTATAGATTCCCAGACTCAGGAAATTAATTTTACAGCATTAGGAGCACTTCGACCTCACCCATTCTTTGACACACTCTACTCTAAGATGACCCACAAAGCCACTAACAGTCGTGACCATCGAGAGGTAGATGAGTCCTACCTCTGCTACACCTGACATACCGACTAGCGAGCCGACCGTTGGTTTAGAGACTCCTCACACTTCCATGACTCCCACTGCTTACATTACCACCACTATGTCAGCTTCAATAAAAGACTCACAACCTGAAGCTGACATTGAGTTGGACATGAATTTTAATGATTATCTTGACTGCTTCGGTGATCTGACATTTGTGACTAATAATGCCAAGCCAACTGACATCACTAGCACCTTCCCGAGACGTGTGCTAACTCTTCAGTAATATTACAATCTATATGATGATTCTTTTGATGAGGAACCCACGGTCAGCACCGCACCACTTCCCGAACGTTCAAAGCAGATAACTAGGACCGAATTGACCCCACCTAAAAACACGATTGCTCCTTCCTCTAGTTGGTTATCCAGTGAGAGGAAGTCAATAATTGATTCCTTATGGTGTTCCCTCGAACCCCTCAAGGCGCGTCACTCTCCTCTCCCTCTCAACGCTTCAGGTTCTGGAAAACCAATAAAGAAAAACTCCTTCAACATATCAGAGAAGGAATTTTCGGAGGAATCCCCATCAGGTTCGGATGAGGTGATTTATATGAGTGAGCTCAGTTCAGGTTTTCTTAAGACATATGTGAGCAAGCGGCCATGTGCTGACTCTTGTTGGACGATCCCTTCACCTGACTATTACTCATTTGAGGATGATTCCAGTAGTGACACACATGTATATTCCTCACCTCCTCGTTTACGCAAGAATGTCTGTTACAAACCTTCTTGACCTCTGTATATTCTTCAGATCTTATCAGTTCTCACACTCACTTCTATCATACACTTAGGTTGACCAGAGCCTAAGTATAGGGGGGATCGATGGGCACCCTGTATAGTTATTCATCAATTTTACCTCTTATCCTCGCTTGCCCCATTTTTGTTCTTCTTCTACACTTGGCATCTAGAGCCTATGTATAGGGTAGTGAAAGACTTCTATATGTTTTAACAATTTTATCTCCCCTAATCTTAGCACGAGATATGTCTTTTTCCTCGCTTTTCATGCTCTAAGGACATAGCAGATGCTAAGTATAGGGGCGTGTATATATTACATGTATACTTTATCCATAGCTCATACTTTCGCTTATTTTCGCATTTTTTGGTATATATTATGCAATAATTACGGATAGGCAAAATTGGTAGGAAAAAACTTTTTGTAAAATACATGTATAGTTGTATAGTACGTATATTGTATAAATTTGTAAAAATACATGTAAACCAATACTTTTGTAAAAATTGTTATAAAATAGTAGGTGTACCAAAAAATTAGGCTTCTTATTTACTCTTTCATATCATACTTGCATTAAAAAAATTGTCTTGCATTTCATTCATATCTATAGCTTGTCATCTGCATCTCATCTACATATCTAGCATATGCAAAGTGAAAAGTTGTTGTGTATTGAACTATGTTATGAATAGATGTAGAGGATGGAGTTGATTTGACCTTAATCTACCTAATTTCATAGGAACCTTATACGACTGGAGTTAAGATTTTTTAGGTCAGGCGACTTAATTCTTTGAGTCCACAAGTCTATGCTCACAGGTCATCTTGATTGGTCTAAATAGAATATTTTGTACACATGCACGATTCTTTTAAACAATGGCCTAACTTGGATAAGCACCATGCACGTAGCTCTTCATTGATGGGGTGGTGAGAAGGTAGAATCCTTTGGCTTGGAGTAGCACATAGGTGGAAACATCATCCACCTCTAGGGAGGGTAGTGCATCTCAACCTAGTCTAGTGTTGTTGACGTCTAAGGATGGGATGTTGTGGGTTGCAATAATGCTTCAAAAGAGGGATAGTGTACTCGCTCAAGAAGAAAAACTCTTGATGTACATGTTACACCTTGTATATATGTCAAAAAAAAGAAATGAAAAAAGAAAGAAAAAGAAAGAAAAAGAAAGAAAAAAGATGTAGAATCTCCAAAAGTGGACAAGCCTGATTGAAAAGCAAAATGCATGTCGGATTGTATATACAAGTATTGAAAAAAAGAAGAGCTTCAAAGCTTGCAGCAGGATGACTTGGCTACACTGGTCAAGAATCCCAGGATAGTTAGTACACTAGTTGCCATCCATTCTTCTCTCCACCCACTCTTTTTGAATCGGTTGCACTTGAACTTAGAAGGGAATACATCACTCCTCGAGGAGAGAGTTACTGGACCAGGGAATTAGAGTTACCTTGTTAGAGGAGGTTATTTTTTTGCCATTTCTGATGTGGAGAGCTATATTTCACTTATACAGTACAAGTACGATTCATGGTCATCAGAATTTGCATATGAGGATCTGTTTTGACCTGAATGTTGTGGCGAATCGAATAAGAGACTTGTGGAACTTAAAGGTTGTTAGGTCTTAAATTCAATTCCCCATAAGATTCGCCATATTATTAATTCAAAGGTTGAGTCAAGCTCCATTTTCACCTTTTATTCGTGACCTTACTAGGGAACACAAAATCATTTCACTTTTGCATTTCATTTTAGTTGCTCGGGGACGAGCACTGTTTGAGTATAGGGGGTTGATGAATCTTTTATTCATCACTCTGAAAGTTGAAAATAGAGCTTTATTCCTGAGTAATTAGTTGCATTTCATTATTATAATCCATATTTAGCATTCATGCATGTGTAAATAATATATGCATTTTAGCATTCATATTTGCGTTAAATACGGAGCCAAATTTTCTTATAAATATTCTCCTGTATATTAGCCAAATTCACATGTTTCTATCTATTCTAGACTAACTCCAAATCCAATAAAATTAACTATAAACTTTATAGTGTATATATTAACACTAATAAAGGAAAATTATCAAAAAATACTTACTTGTAAAATTGTCCAATAAAATCCTAATCCAAGTTTGAGACTATGAATCTAAAAATGCATATATTTCTCTCATATAGTGTCTCATTTAAGTCTACTCACTTTTAAAGTAGTATGCATTCAAAGACCTTCAAAACACAACTAATTTCATAAAAATCGAAGTTCGTATGTGAAACTTGAGTTTTGGGCCCCTATTGTATATTGTACAAATTGACCAAATTACTCTCCTTTTTTATTTTTTTATTTTCATTTTTATTAAAAATCCAAAGACATAAACTAAGTTGTAAATGTCTCTTTTATATTTTTCTAATTTTATTTTGATTTTTTATCTTATTTAAAAACGACTGAAAATGCAAAAATACAAAACTACGGTAGATTATATCTATAAGCTACCACCCAAAAATACACGTTGTACATATGGGTTTTTTTATCCTTCACAAAAGTTGTAGATCTCGTCGAGACAAGCAACTTTTATGTTGACCACTTTTTGATTTGATCTCCTTTGTTATTTCTTTTTTATTTTCTTTACATTTAATTTTTTATTTTTCTAGGTACGACACATGTCAGCTCCTGGTGTCACCACGTGTCATCCTATTTTTATATTAATTTGTTAATTTCGTATATTATTTTATTTACTATTTGTTTTATTTAATATTTTTATTTGTTTTGATTAATTAATTACTTATATTTAGAAGTCTACTTATTTACTTTATTTAATTTATATTCCCCCCTTTTTACTTCTTCTCGACTCCAACGTTTTACCCATGCCACCAACTCCCCATTCTCCCCTCATCTTCCACCACTCCTCCAACTTCCTTTCCAACTTCCTCCTCCTATTTATTCCACTTACCCTCTTCATTCATCTTCATCCGCCAATTTCATGAGAAGAAATCTAGCTCTAGAGAGGTCGAGGTGACGGTGACAACCATATTCTGTAGAGCGAAGACGAGTTCCAGCCATCTTCAGCTATTGGCGAGATCTGTGAGCCTTGTTCACGTAGCATCTCTCCACAAAGGTATTGCCTAACTTCTTCGCTTTTCGCCAAGTTGATTGAGGCCACGATGGAGGGCGCACACCGTAACCCCACCCTCCGGCGACATCACAGGTAAGTATCCTTCTACTTTTCCTCAAAGTGTTTTTATCCAATGTAAATTTTTTTGTTCAACATTTCATAATCATATCATCACAACCACCATTATAATCACCAACACCACCTCTTCACTACACTTTTATTTTTTGTTTACAAAAAAATTCAAAAAAATTCAAAAAACAAGAGCAAGAAAGAACCACCAGCGCAGCCATCGCTTGCCCGGCCCGCATCACCGACTGCCTTCGTCCACGGTCCAGCAAGTCGCAACCCTGCGCCCCCACAGCCAGGCACATTGCTCCGCCCTGTTGCTCTAATCCTTCGCACCTCCGCGCAAGCTTACCATGCCTTCGCCCATGCATGCACCTTCTCCTGCACCAGCCCGCAGTCGTGCATCGCCCTCCGCCTCCATCACACCCCGTACACGCCAACTGTCGCCTCCTACGCAGTCTCTAATCGCTCAGCCACCAACTCCATCGTAGTCCAGCCCGCTTATGCGCAGATCCTCCTGCCCTGCACCTCCATCGCATCCAGTGCGCTACGCCACCGTCAACCCGCGTCACCGTGTGTCGCGACCGCCACGCCAGTCGCAGCGACTGCCATGCTTGTTACCTACTTTCCTCCTTCACGGTCCTACCCTAGCATGAAAAAGGCGGGTTACTTTCTTGGAACCCGCGAAGGTCTATTATTTTATTTTATTGGAAAATTTGCATACTTATCCTATCATGTTTCTTTATTTGCAAAAATTTCCATATGCACATTTCAGTTTGTTTATTTTACTTTCTGTATTGCAAAGACAACCCTGATTTTAACAAGAATTTGGATATTATTTTTGCATAATTTTATTTAATGGAAAATATCATATTTTATATCACTCAATACTTTATCTCTTGGATATTTAATTATAATTTTATGAGCATTAGGTAATTGACTAAAATTGTTTTGGTGAAAATTAGATATTTTACCCATTTCATGTTCTGTAATTCGTATTTAATAAAATATTGGTCCAAAATTTCGTGAAAATCATATGTCATGCATCTAGTTGTGCATTAATGACTTTCCTACATTCATCTAAATTGGTGTTTTCTTGTACATAAAATAAATTATAGAGTGATTTCTAGAATTGATTTTTAATTAAATACATAAATACAATTCTTGCAAAATTTCAACTCTCATGGATTGATCATTTAAATATCTATCTGATATAAATCATTTTTTTGGAAAATTTGATTTTGTGGATTTATTAAAAATAAAATATGCATAGTCACTCTATATTCCTTAAAAAATCATAAAAAATCACTGTAAAAAATCCAAAAAAAAATATTGTTGTAAATTCATTTCATCATGTTTAAGTTCCAGTAAAGATTTCATAATTTTTGCATCATGTTTGCACGAAAAAATGCATAAAAATACATAAAAAGTTTGCATTTTCATTATTGCATCTTAAGTCCAAAAATTCCAAAAAATATGTTTTGCATTCATCATTGGACTAGGTTTTCAGGAAATATATAACTTGGCTAGATTGACTTAGTTTCACATTAAGATAAATTCCTCTATGTTGTGATTTCACAGTACCTTAATTCAATTGCATTTTTCATTTGGCATTTTTATTTTGCATAAAAAATACAAAAAATCCTCTTTGAACACCATAAGCTAATTTCTCTAATTTGATACGAAGTTGTTCCTTTGCCTCGTTGAGTAGACCCCAGGGCTTGGCCATATTAAAAAAACATCAAACTGCAAATTAATTAATCAATTGATTCATCGATTCATGTAGTTAATTTTTTATCAGTCCTGATTGCTCGACTACAACAAAAATAACATATTTAAAATTAAAAGGGCACTTTAATGATTTATCGAGGGAATCGATTTCATGGGTCCATTCCCTAAGAGATAGGGATTTAAGTGCATCCTGACTGTTGTGAATTATGTTAGTCATTGGGTTGAGGCCATCCTTGCCCGAGACACATGTGTTAAAACTGTTTGCATTTTTTTGTGGAAAATTTCATTTCATCATTCAGTGTACCTAGAATCTTGATTTCATTCGGGGAGACTCATTTTATCCATGACCAGGTAAGGTCCCTTACTAATGAGTTCAACATTGACCATAGAGTTGCCACTCCATATCATCCTCAAACTAATGGTCTTGCTGGAGTATTGAATAGGGAGATCAAGACTATATTGTAGAAGGTTGTCTGCCTAGACCGAAAGGATTGGTCACAGCTTTTGGACTCGATTTTGTGGGCCTATAGGACTTCCTTCAAGACACCTTTGGGCACATCTCCCTTTGTGCTCGTTTAGGGCAAGCCACGTTACTTGCTTATGGAAATCAAGCATAAGTCACTTTAAGCAGTCACAGAGCTATTGTTGGATCCTAAGAGTGTAGGAGATCAAAGGAAAGCAGAATTGGCATCCCTAGAGGAGTTGAGAGACACAACCTTCTCGGGTAGCCTACAATATAAGGATGGAATGAAGATATGACAAGATTCTCATAACAACCGTATACAGTTTAAGACGAGCCAGAGAGTATGGCTATTTGATGTTATGGTGATATTATTCCCAGCGAAATAACAAAGCGAATAGAAGGGATCATACTTGGCCAGAAAGGTGCGTGAATACGGAAGAATTGTAATATCTGAGTTGTCATATGATTCCACCTTTGGGTTCACGGTTAGCGACTAAAGCCATATCTTGATCAAGACTCGATGATCATTGACGTTGCCCCTATTTATTTTGTATAAGATGTGGTCTTTGACTCACATCATTTGCATCTCATACCTGATTATCACTTTTTCTTCACACCTATATAGATCTAGATTGTCCATATCATACATTTTTTTTCTGATACCTCGTCTTTATGTTTTGATTATGCTATACTTAGGGGAAACTTTACCCTATGTATGGGGGGTATTAGACCTATGATTATTCATTTGATTTTATTTACCTCTGTTTTGTTGCATATACTTAGGGATATTTTACCCTAAGTATAGGGGATGTAACACCTGTACATCCTATTCTTCGGTTTTTCCCTTGTTAGGATTGTTTGATCCTAAGTATAGGGGGATCACGGATTTCATTTCAATATATTCTCTTATTCATCGTTGTAGTATATCATTCTTTTTACTTTTCTATACTTAGAACAAGTTATGTCTTCATTTGTCGCTCTTTGATTACTTTGATGACATCGTTCAAGCTAAGTATAGGGGTGTCATATATATTTTATATATACTTTAGCCCTAACTTTTACTTTGTGTGTGCTAATCATATGACTAAAAATCACAAAAAGTTTAAAATTTTACTCATAAATGCTTGTAAAAACCTTTTACAAAAATTGATTTTGTATAATTTTTTGAAAAAATGATTTTGATTGTAAAATATTTATCAATATTTTTGTATCAAAAATATGTATATAGTACAAAATTTTTGAAAAAAGTGTGAAAATATATTTCTAAAATAATTTGCAAAACATTTTCTTTCATGCATTCAAAAATTTTCCATAAAATTTTTCATATTTTTGAAAATTTTCACAAAAACAGTTTTTGCATATAACTGATTGTATTTGCTTCTGAATCATGGTTGACATTTAAACTAACCCGGAATTAAATTAAAAAATAAAGCTTCGTAAAGACCTTAATCCACTAAACATCAAAGGAACCTTACAGGATTTGAGGTTAAGAATTTTAGGTCCAAAGTGACTTAATTCTTTGAGTACTACTAGGTGATGTTCACATAAGTAGAACACTTAACAACACATGCATGACTCTCAGTTACAATGGCTTGACTTGGGCACGCACCTTACACGTATCTCAACACGGATGAGTGGTGAGGAGGCAGAATCCTTTGGCTTGGGTTAGCATACGAGGGTAGTACTACTAGCTGGAACCTCTCTCCTTCCTCTAGGGAGGGATGTGCGCCTCATCCCGTTCCAATGGCATTGATATCTTAAGACATGAGTCTGTGGGTTGCAATAATGCTTCAAAAGAGGGATATTCTAGTGGTTCAAGAAGAAAAACTCCTTATGTATATGTTGCATCATGTAGATATGTTTTACAAATGCACACCAAAAAAATGCAAAATCAAGAAAAACTCCAAAAAGGGGGGCAAGCTTGATTGTCCTGTCAGAATGTATATAGTGAATAAGAAAAGATTATGTATTCCACCATCTCATCTCATGGAAGCTTGCAGCTGGAGACTTAGCTACACTAGTTAAGCTCCAAGGGATGTGTGGCTACACTGGTTACAGTCAATTCTCTTCTTTCACCCTCTTCTTGAGTCGGTTGTACTTGAACTTAGAATACCCCGCTCCTCATGGAAAGAGAAGCAAGACTAAGGGATTACAATTACCTTGTTGAGGGAGGTTGTTTCTTTGCAATTTTTGAGAAGGGGAGCTACATATCACTTACACAGTACAAGTAAAGATTCATAGTCATTAGAGTTTGCGTTTGTAGACTTGTTCTAACATGGTTATTAAGGAGTCTTGACCGTAGAACTATGGAATTTGGAGGATGTTGAGTTTTAAACCTATTTCCCAATAAGACTTAGCCAAATTAATAATCCAAAGGTCTGACTCAGCTCCATATTCCGATTTGATAAAGATAAGTTTAATAATCAACTGTGGTTCTTTTTCTTTTCTTCTCTTTTTTTCCACTACTTTTTCGAATAAGTGTTTGTGGACTACCAAAGGTAATGTATAGGGATATGATGAATCTACGATTCTCATTCTTTATTCTTTTATTTTATCTCTATCTTTTAGCAACCATCTATAAATACATGTAAATACAATAAATTAACTATGTGCATATCTTTGTTAATATCTGATAATTAGCACCTATTCTACAAAAATAAAAGAATAAAGAGAAAATGAAATGAAGGATGTATTTATAATAAATACATAGAGATCCAAACCTCAAGAGAATGTCAAGTCTTTACCTGATCACAAAAGAATATGTAGAGAGAGGAGTACACTATGTATTGTACATATTACCTATACTTGTAAATTTAATTATTTATTCTACTTATTGCGAAAATTCTATTATTTTTGAACATTTGTATAAAGTCCTAATAATAATATCAAACAAAATAACCAGAAAATACATAATAAAATAAAATAAAATCACATCCAGTGTACAGACGCCACATGTATATAGGTATATCCTTTGCCAATTTATTTAATACATTTCCCTAAATTATAAAAAAATAAAAATGAGTTTATACTCCTCAAATTATTTTATAAATAAATAAAATACAAAAAAATATTTTTTTGTAAAAATAATATAATAAAAATACTTGTGCAGAATACATAGGTATAAGTATACTTGTATATGACACTTAATATCGTATATACCCTATTTATATTTTTTATAAAAATATTTAAGATCGCAAAAAATAGTTTATGAAATAATAAACATTTTTATTTTGTCCACTGTTTAATTTTAAATCATTTATTGTTTTAATGTAATTTCCTTTTATTTTTGTAAATTCTGGTTTCTGGTTAGCCTACGTAGGATTGTTGACCCTGGTCAGCATCTCCTCCCAGCTGACCCAACCCAATTCTTTGTCCGCTAGAGCATATTCTCCTATTTTTCCCGATCGTGTCACTCCTTGATTTATGTACCCGATTAAGGTACAAAGATACCTGATCCTCACGAAGCCCTAGGCACAACGAGATCACCCTAGGGTTTCAAGCACTACTCCGATCTTTCTAGACTCTCGAGCATCCTATATAATTTTTCCTCCACCTCCTATGCTCCTTAGATCCTACCTCACCACATTTTTACCCCCTAGCCACCTCCATCTAAGTGACAACTTCTTGGAGTGACCTTCAAAGCATGGATTGGTGTTGCATCAGAGATGCTCAAGCCATGTGGCCGGAGCTTTGTCACATTTAGCCTCCTTGGTTAGTCGCAGCCAGGTTGAGGCCAACACCTTCATTGTCCACCTCTTATGGAGTTCCTATGTTTGTTAGACCCCTCAGGTATCACTCATATACCCCTTACTTTCCATTTTAATCCGTCTTTCCATTTCATCGCCAACAGTCGGTCGAAGCCCCGTGTCGACCATCTACCCGCTCAGATCGATCTCACGACTCATTCTCATACTTCCTACGCAACCTTTTCCCCTTAGGCTCTCTCATCAGAGCAAGATTAAGCCTGAGACCTCCTTCCCCTATTCCCCCCGGAGGTCGAACCCTCTCTTTGTTTCTTCCCCTTGTTTTGCTTTGCAATAACCCGACTGAAGTCACGCCCCTGAGTCACTCTATCACTTGTAGGTGCTTGCTCACACGAGGAGACCCGTTTGATATCCCAGATTCTCCAACAGAGCATCTCCAAGAGGCGGACCATCGCCACGCTAATCTGACCATCCATTCTCGCATCTGACCCATCCACCAGACATGGAGGATCCTCACGAGCGTGTTGAATCTACTTACAAGTTGATCAGGTCCTTGCATTGCCACATCTTCTCGATCGATGCTTATCGGGACACAGTTCTTCCAGAACCCTCCGAAGCCATATGATGCCACTTCTCATCCAGTTCTGATCATGGTCGTCCATCCATGCCTATTCGATAACTGTTCGATCAGAACCTTGCCAAATCTGAGCCACTCGATAAAGGAGTTATCCATGTTAGATATGGTCGCACGTCCCTGACATCTCCCTAGAAAGTCAGATCCACATGAAGCGATCATCTGGGCCAAACAACAAAAAGCTTCCTCGTATCACATGCTCCTGCCTAGGTATATTTCCTTTTCTCCCCTGCATGTTGTCTTATTTAGCTTTAGTCTAGTAAATAAATGTGTAGTTGAGAACATTTGCAATATGGACCCCCTAGTTTTTATATTTACATTTTAGTCCACTCGAGCATGAGTGGCGTACGTCCCCCCATGTTTGTCGGGTTATTTGTAGTATTTCTCCTAAACATTATCGACGTTATTGGATTGAACGTTAAGTTTTGATAATTGCATTTATACCACTGCCTGTTTGGATCACGTGTAGTTCACGTTTTGGTTGGAAAAATTGCATGTTGGGTCCCTAAGATATTACTGCGTGTTACATTTTGACCCCAGACTTTAAAATAATTACAAATAGACCATCCTACACTATTTTTAACTTCTTCTCTTTTATTGAATGAAATAAATAGCAAACTAGTCCCAAAAATTCTTGTAAACTCATATTTTCCTGCTATTGAAGTGGCAATTTTGGTTTACCAATTTGGCTGCATTTTATATTATTAAAATTTCAAAAACTCCTAAAAATTTTATGGTTTATCTTTGTAAAATTATAAAAATTTGAAAAAGTCTTGAAAAATTCCATAAAAATTGATGTTGTTGTCTTTCGTTGCGTTTGATTTTTAACATTAATTTTGTTGATAAATCCATACAAATACCCTAAAAATTACAAAACAACCAAAAACTTATAAAAATTGTATAAAATCAAAGAAAAATCCAAAAATAATGTTTTTAATTTTTCTTTATAGTTTTCTACTTATATTTTATCATAAAACTACCATCCATGAGCTTTGGGCATCTTAAGTATTTTTAATTTGCAAATTGCTACTGATTGTGCATTGTTTAACACTTTTAGCACAATTTGATTTTTAGAAAATCACAATAGCATTTAAATATCCCAAAAAATACCAAAAACATTTTAAAACCCAAAAATATTTTTAGTAAAATTTTCTAAGCATTTTTATAGTTTTGAAAATACAGAAAGAGTGTTGTGTGTGTCTTTTACATTATGTGCTTGTTCATATTTTGTTGAAAATTAAAAAGAAATAAAAAACTAAAAACCACTAAAAATTACTTTTCTATCAAAAATTTGACTTCTTTGTTTTTAAATCGTTCTCCTTGTATTTGACCTTGGTTGCTATACCAGGTAGATAACATAGAAAACTGCTTACATTCCTTGTTTGATTACTTGAATGCTTATTTTGCTTGTTGATTGCATTGAGTGATTTGGGTCACAAAAACATTGAATTAATTTCTTACTTAACCCAAGTTGCTTGGTCGGTCTTCACTAGCCAATCAATGAAATGAAATTCGAGAGAATTTATCTCATGCAAGAAAAATCTCTATCACTACAAAGTGAAATTCAAAAGAGTTTTCACCGAAGGCGAGGGCCCCCAACCTTTTCAAAGTATCCATTTGGACCAAATGTTATTAGGACCTAGGAGTTGGTCTAGCACCAAAAAAGGGCTCGGCATCGTATATTGATACAAGTCTGTGTATCGAAGGTATCTTAAATACTCAAAAGTGACATAACCAGGTGTACTCCCAGAAAAACAAGTGCATACGACTCCAAATTCTCTTGACAGACACATTGACCAACAATAAAAATATACTTGTGTTGAGTAATAAGGAACTCAAGAGGAACCTTGCCTTAATTTGAGGGAGATAAGAATTTACACAATTCTATGCTCCATCATCTGACCATCCATCTACACTTTCAAGTCTTACAAACTAATGAGATGGTGTATTGAATGCTAGAACTGACTTATTCCCTAGTGTTATGTATCAGGTCTAGAGGAGAGTCTCCAAGAGTGGGACCTTAGGTGACTGATGAATCCATGATTCTCACTCTTTATTCTTTTATTTAGCTCTTCTTTTTGCCAAAATCATAGGTAAATACTTGTAAATATAACAACTTAGCATTCTACATGCCCTTGTTAATAATGCATAATTATCATTTATTTTGCAAAAAAAAATAAAGGAAAAGAAAAGAAACGATGTATTTAGAATAAATACATAGTGTCCCAAATCCTAAGAGAAGCTTAAGCCTTAACATGATCGCAAAATAAAATGAGTAGAGAGAGACAATGTTCACTATGTATGTACATATCATCTATACGTGTACATATTAATTATTTATGTATTATTTTATTCCTTTACACCCTTGTATATAGCCTAAATAATATTATAAAAATAAAATAAAAATCAGAAAAATAAAGATAAAAATAAATACATCCAACCTATATACAAAATACATACACATATACTACATTCATTATTTATTTTATACCCTTAAAAATTTTATAAAATAAAAAAATGTACTCTTAAAACTGTGTTGTAAATAAATAAAATATAAAATAAAACTATTTTTACAAAAATAATAAAATAAAAATACATGTACATAATACATAGGTATATTGTACTTATATATAATATTATATATTGTATGTACACTATTTTGTTTTTCATAGAAAATAATTACAAATCATAAAAAAATAGTTTATTAAATGATAAAAATTTTTTATTTTATAAACTTTTAAATTTAAAATACAATTTGGACCTCATACTTTTTATATTTTATATTTTAGCCCTTCTGTGTCTGAAGCATGTGTATGTTCACGTGATTTTTCGGTTATTTGCATGTGTTTATCCTAAACTATGCTAATGTTTGTTAATGAATATTACTTTTTTAGAATTTGCATTTATACCCCTGTGTATTGTATATTAAGCATGTGCGTGAATTGATTGGGATATGTGCATATTAAACCCTATACTTTGAAACAGTGTTATCTATTTGGTCCAAAACTTAAAGTAATTGCAAATAAGTCCCTCTGAATTGTGATTAATTGCATGCTTTTGTTTTGGGCTTAATAAATATTAAAATAAATTAAAAAATACATAAAAATTACCATTGACTTCTCTTTGTGCGTAATATTTAGTGTAATTTTGTTGAATTTATTTATTTGCATTTTATATTATAAAAATTTAAAAACCCTTAAAAATGTCCCTATTTGTCTTATTAAAATTATAAAAATTCAAAATATTCCTTAAAAATCCACAAAAATACATGTATGTTCCTTTAGTGTGTTTTAACTTCTATATAAAATTTGTTTGAAAATTCATCGTAAAAAACCTTAAAAAGTACAAAACGTTCAAAAAATTTTCAAAATCATATAAATCATAGAAAACTCCAAAAATTGCTATTTCAGTTCACGTTTGTGTATTTTTATCTCTACTTTAACATAAAATTGTTTATCAAGACCTTAAGGAAATTTACAATTTTTTATTTGCAATGTGATCCTGATTGTGCACTATTTGTACTTTGTAGCCTTATTCAATTTTTATAAAATAACAAAAACATTTAAAAATCCCAGAAAAATTACCAAAAGCACTTTAAAAAACAAACAATCCCAAAAATATTTTTATCTTAACTTTTTGAGTATTTTTATCATTATAGAAAAATCCAAAAAGATTGTTATGCTTGTTTACTTTGTTCTTGTGCTCGCTTGTCTTTATTAGAAAATTAAAAATTTGAAAAATTAAAAACCACCCAAAAAATTTTATCACTGAAACTTGACTACTTTGTATTTTTCTCGTGCTCCTTTTGCTCGACCCTGGTGGCTATACCAGGTAAATAAAAATAGTGAACCACTTACATTCTTGATTGCTTGATTCTTCGTTGGGTGGTTTTATTCTTCTCAATTGACTGCGCTTGGCGATTTCGGTCACAAATACCATTGTTTACATGCATACTTCACCCGAGTTGCCAGGCCAGTCATCAGAATGGTGACATTGTTGGGGAGCACAGCTTATATAGTCTTTTTTTCATTTTTTGACATTTTTGTATCTATTTCTTGAATCTATTTGACATAACTATTTTCTGAGACTCAGCTATTTCACTTTTTGTGCGAGGAACCGCCCAAGGATGCTTTGGTTTTCTTTTGAAGGAGACCGCACCTGAGGAAGAGCAGAGGAGTAGGAGACAGTAGTTATATTATATAGATTAGCTTTATTTTTGTTGAACCATTATTATTGTAATAATTGTGACGTCAGACATTTCCGGGACACTTAAACTTCAGGGTATGTTTCGTCGGGTGTTGGTGCACTTGGAGGACCTCACTGTAGTTTTTCATAGTTTTATTTTTATCGCCTTCTATTTCTATTTGATTCACGAGATTTTTAGCCCCTCGACTTAGGAATTTCTATTAATTGTGACATAATTAGCTAAGGTCCCACACCTAATTGCTTATCTATACCTATATATCGTAATTGGGCATAGTTAAAATAAAATTGAAAAATTTAGCTTAATTGGATACAAGACCACATACCGTGAGGAGTTACATATAGCTCTAGCAGGACCCGTTGTGACGGGCACCGAGTGAATACCAAGATCAGACATAAGCCTTTATTTGATTAGCTAGCTATTATTCTTCAAAGTTAATAGAAGTTGCTTCTCTAAGGACGATTCCTCGTACATCGTATAGATAGTTTATTTCATGACTTTACTTTTAAACACAGATCACCCAACATGTAGAGTGTTGGAGTCAGATACGCATTTCTATCTCTTCATGCATCTTTGTGTTTGATTGTACATCGGCTTCTCTAACTTCCTTCCCTTATTTTATTGGACTCAAAATAATCATGGAAATTGGAAAATTCATTAGGCATTGTCTTATTCAAAAAAATACATAAAAAGTGAAGACAAAATAAAATTTGGACTGCTAATGCAAACTGGACCCTAAAATTGACTTCACTTAAAATTTCTTATTTTGCAGAGAGTCGTCCCCACATTGATTGATTTATCTACAATGAGAAAGTGACCCGCACATTAGGTAGAGCCATACCTGAACTCTTTTCAGACTACTGGTCTTGAGGTAGGTTATTCTCCAGTGAGGATTTCACCGGGTAGCCGGTAATCGATCCGGTACTTCCTTAGTAGAGTGGATAGATCAGGTAGATGGCAAACTGTCCGTAATCCAGACTGGCTTGGAAAAACTAGTTGCGAGATTGGGCCACTCTCATGGGAGCATCGTCTTCCCAATAGCTCGATTAATCGCCTTGATAGATTTATTGATCACCTAAATAAAAATTGATAAGATTGCGACCGATCTCTCACGGTCATCAGCTCGAGTGTTGAGTAAGTGAAAAGAGGTTTTATTTCCTATCTTGTTTGCATTCTAGATCTCATCTTCATAAAACCCCAGATCAATATGATGGAAAGAGGTCCCTTAGCCTTTGACAACACCGCCTTTGAGCACTCCTTTTCAGTCATCGAGGGAAGCTTTGGAGAGCTCAGACCCACCCTCCGAACCCGAATTCACTACCACCATGTTCCCCCTCGACCACCCTTTCTACAAATCTTGAGATTTGAGAGCAGAGGCCAGTACAGTTATATGTTCACTTGAAGGCGCCTAAGTTGGGGTCTTTTGCCATTACAGAGACCCAAGAGATGGCCAACAGCAAGGGACGCACCGATGAGAAGCCACAGAGATCAACATTTGTACTTGACCAGGCTTCCATCAACATCAAACTCTTATCCTCCATGGGGACCATGCAACAATAGATTCGGGACCAGGGAGCATCTATGGCTGAGGTACGATGAGAGCTGTTGCATATGCGAGCTGATAGAGCAGAGCCGCAGAGACCAATTAATGGAGAGATACCAGCAACTGGAGTAAAAGATGTGCGACCCGAGGATCAGTAGGAGCCAGCCATGTCAGTAGACACAATGAAGCAGTTGCACAACTTTGGTGCAACTCTCACACACCATTGGATCCAGCTACTTAAGATTCTTGGTAACTTTGAGCTTCGCCCCCATACCATACAATTTTTTTCCCAAGGTCAATGGACTAACCACTGAGGGGCTTCACCTCCATACGTAGGAATTTGAGATGATATGCAGCATGGTCCACGTCAGATTCATCGACGAGGACACTATCTAGATTATTGCCCTCTTGTTCTCATTAATTAATAGAGCAGCCTACTAGCTGAAGCATTTGGTGAGGTATGTCACTGCCTGGGAGCAGCTCCGGACTGAGTAATTGAACAAGTACTATCTACTCGTCCGGATGAACGCATCGTGAGCTATGATTAACAACTTTACCATGATCCCGAACGAGCAATTTCACGAGGCTTGGGATCGATTTACAGAGCTCATTGACCGGTGTCTACATCACGAGATATCCAAGCCCGATCTTGTTTATAGCTTCTTTTGTGGGATGACATCGGAGCTGCAGGGGCTAGTTAACGCCTCGTGTAGAGGATCCTATTTTGCCAAGGATGAGGACTAAGTCTAGGCCATCTATGAGGAGATGGCAGAGAACTACACAGTGATGTCCAAGATTAGGGTATATACTGAGGGGAATCCCCTCCCATAGTTCATGACTTATCAGAGGATTTCACAGGTCAATGATGATCCATCTACTTTGTCAGCAGTATCACAGGCAGAGTCCTAAGCCGTTGAAATGGGCATTATCAACGAGAAGCTAGACCGCATTGAGATCATTGAGAATAAGAAGTACCAGTGCTTGAAATATATCAGTCAATTGGCACAGATGTTGAGTGACCTGAAGACCCAGATCATGTGTCTCTAGGAGGCACAGACGACTTACCAACCCCGTCTCAGGTCACAGACCGATCCAGGGAGCAGCTCTACCAGCCATCTGCCACATACCGTCTGCATCACCACATCCACGCAGAGCAGGTCCATCCCTCTATCAGACTTTCTTTTACTCTAATCATTGGTCCCAAAATTTTGCCACTCTTTTCTATACTTAGGATGCCTTATCCTATGTATAGGGGGGACCGCGTGATTTTTATGATTTCATTCTTCCTTCTCCTTTTGTTCCTTCGTTTTTATATTCGTTTTCCTCATTCACCACATTTTTGTCTTCCATATACTTACAATGATCTGATCGTAAGTATAGGGGGGTTGACTGACTTCTATTCTTTCATTCTTTTTCACCCACTTTTACTTAGCACGAGTTATATTCTCATTTTCTCTTTTGACTCTATGAGGACATAGCACAATCTAAGTATAGGGGAGCGTGTATATATTGCATATATACTTGTCCATAACTCGTACTTTTATATATTTTCTATATCTATAAAATCCATAAAAAAGTGGCTGAGGGTAAATTTAAAATCCACTTATGTATTTTATTTATAAAATCCATGTAAATAAGTAAAATATGCCTAAAATTCTTATTTAAAATACTTAATTTAATATATGTATTTAAAATATTTATAACAGTTATTTAAAATCTTATCTGTAAAAATATGTGTAAAATTCATTTAATTCTTGTAAATAACTTGTATATAAAATTTGTAAAATATATTATCTATTTAATTCAAATAAAATATGGGTAAATTATCTTGTAAATTTTTTATCCAAAATCTTGTTTATAAAAATTGAAACATCCATAAAAATTGTAAAAAACTGGAATCCATAAAAATTACCAAATCCTTAAAATCCATAAAAATTAGTAAAATTCAAAAAATATACTTCACAAAACCATGGTTGCATTTGCATTAGCATTTTTCAGAATAAGTTTGATTTCTAGAACTAAAGATTGGGAAAACCCTAAAGGATGGAGCTTGATTCAGGACTTTAACTTTGATTGTAAGGAGCCTTGCTAGAAACTGAAATTTAGACTCTTCTGGTCATTGATTTAAATCTTTGGGTTCCATTATACTGTGTTTGGGAAGTCATCTCAAAAAGTGCCTAAGTAGAACACTTGGTGTCATCCGCACAACTCTTCAACAGTGAACCAATTTTGGACACATGCACTTTGCACTTAGTTCTACTTTAATGGGGCTGCGAAGGGCAACCCATCTTGGTGGTACATTTCTATCCTTGTCTGGCAGCACTAATATCTAAAGAAGAAGAGGTTGTGCTTGCAATAATCGCTTCGGATGAGGGAAGGATTTGCTGACACAATTTTTCCAAGACCTCAAAAAATGGACAGAATAGAAAGATGCTATATCCATCGAGGCACAAAAAGATTGATGCACTGCCAGCAAATTACAAAGCCAATATAAAGAAGAAGCCACCAAACACAAATACGACCACAATGGTTCGAGCTCCTACCAAAAAGCTTGCACATCTTAGTGGAGCTATACCGGCTGGGCTTCACAAGGAGATGCATCTACACTAGTCGCACTCCAGTTCTTTTATCATTCTTCTACTTTCTCTCTATAATCGATTGTGGACATAGCACGAACTAATCTCAGAAGGGAATACCTCGCTCTCCGAGGAATGAGTAGTTGGATGGGGAATCAATGGGAGTGTATTATTGGGATGGGCGGTTTCTTCGCTTCTTTAAGCGGGAAGAGCTAAAACAATTCACATACCGTACAGATTGAATTCAAGATTGATAGGGTTTATGATATGAATGACTGGATCCGAACTGGCTATTGAGGTGAACTTAAACAAGGATTAGTGGAACTTGAGGGTTGTTGAGGCAAAAATCCTAATCCTACTTATGGCTTCGACAAAATGCCTGTTTCAGGTTTGATCGAGCTATGTCCTTTGTCGGTTTTCATATATTGGTTTAGGAAAACAAATTCATTCTCAGTTTCTTTCTTTTTCCCCTATTTTTCAAATAAGTGTTTTCTAAGGGACTAGCAAAGTTTAGGTATAGGGGGTTGATGAATCCATGATTCATTAACACTCTATTTGCATTTTATCTTACAACCCATAACAAATACATGTAAATTTCCATTAATTTCCATTTTTTAACAAAAGCCTACTCATGAATAAAAATGCACTTTTATGGATTAAAACTATGTAAATAAATAAAAGAATAAAAATAAAGAAAATAAAAATAAAGGCAAATTGTAGATATGTATATATGTATAATATGACCAAGAAAATAAATATTTTTGAAAGATATATTTATAAAACTAATCCTCGAGACCAAGACAGCATGGATTTGTCGACAAATAAATAAGTAGGGGGAGATAAAGAAGAAAATAAATAAAAATAGTTAATTCCACATTCTAAACAGTCTCCATTAATTAGTCAATAAATACTGAAACGTCAAATTTTTTTATTAATTCATATGACCCTATTTTTCACCAAACTCTTTTCTTAATTATTCTACAAATGTATAGAAAAATATAAAATAATTAAAAATGTTGCCATGTATATATGCTAAGAAATCCAACTTGTAAATGGCCAAAATATCAACTTCCGAACAACATAACTTTCTCCTACGAACTCCAATTTCACTCTACTCAACTTTAAAGTTCATGAAATAATATTCTCTAATTAATGAAGGTGATTTCATTAAAATCAGATTCCGTTTACGAAAACACAGTTTTGGGATCCAACTACAATAGGTTTTGGGGCTATTTATTTTGTCTAAAGCAAACTATTTATTGTTTTAATAATTTTGTAATTTTTAATTATTATCTTGATCTTTTATTTCAATGCAAATTTATTTCATTATTTTTGGTGTTTATTTATTATTTAAATAAATAAAAAAAATTTAATTTATAGGTATAAAGGAACTATATACTTTATATCTATATTTTATAAATATAATTAAATTAATTTATGAAAATCTATAAAAATTTGTATCTACTTTATTTATTAACCTAATAATTAATAAAATATAAAAATAGTATACTATTTATTAATTCATTAAAGTAAAAATCCCGAATGTCTTTAATAATTATTATTTGTACTTATTTTTATAATATATATTTCATAAAATAATTATTATTTATTAAAACTAATTATATCATAAATTACATAAATTAATTATCTATATTTTTTGTTCTTATATTTAATGTCATATATTATATATTCCTTCATATATGTCATTTATCAAACTGACCAACCAGGTGTTAACACGTGTCAACACGAGGTGCCTTCTCCTTCAATAAGGTCGGCCGGATTCTATTCTAACCATCGGACTTTGCCTTTTTCTACATGCCACTCCATAACCTCTTCCTTCGATCTCTAGCCTCCATCTTCTTCATCCAACCACCACCATCCATGCCGGTTGTCGATCTTCAACAAACTCACTCTGATCGTCTATAAAACCCCCTCCAAATAAGCCTCTCCAACTAACTTCTCCTAACTCCTCATGTTAACAGAATTACCTGGCCGACCACCCTTCTTCTTTGCCTTATTCTGATACACTCCAGTGGTGACAACGCTCGTCGACTGGCTCGTGAGTAAGCTTCGAGATCAGGGAGACATTCCAAGGTCTTTTTCGGCTTTGCATCGCTGCCTTCACGTATATAGAGCTCCAGGAACGTCGCCCCGTTGAGCGACAACCAATAGGATCCTACATCTTGCCATCCACAGGTACTCCATCATTTGCCATTTTATTTCTCGAATTGCGTGCCTCAGTTAGCTATCGTAATTACATCATTATGACCCCTAATCATCTTTCTTAGATGCCACCTTCTAATCTCCTTTCGAATCTGATTCCACTCCCTCAAAGTTAGCCTTCCATTCTTGTATTTTTTTCATTAACACATACCTTCTGGAAATGAATTTTATAACTTGCAAATCACAATTTCTTGGCTGATTCTCTTAAGGATCGAGCATTATCAAACTTATATGTAGATCCATCTTCTATCTGGAGCATCATTTCACCGTATGGAACTCAGACTAATTGAAGAACAATCAGATCAAGATAAACTTCAATCAACACCAAGACTTGAACGCATTGCCATCTTCTTTGGCGTTCCACCACTGCGGTCCGCCATCTTTGGAGAAGTTCACCTGTAGGCGAGCTCGGAGGGAGAAGGAGTCTCCCTCATAGCCCAACAGGAGGCCCAAGACCGTCGTCGTTCGTCGGGGATAATTTGGAGAACCAACCACCGTCGTCACCTGTGCGAGAAGAGGAAGAACAACAAGAGCAGCCAGGAAGCGCAGAATCATGCCATGTGTCCCGAACGAACAATTCAGATCTAGCACCCCGTTCTCATCTCCGCCATTGATCGTGAATCAGTGTGATTTTGCGGCATAAATCCAGTGGACTTCTAGAAATTTCATCCCGCTCCAAAAATTCTAGAAATTGCAATTAGGTCCACGTACAGGGATCTAAACGTAATAGATTTAATTTTATTTTCAACGTAGTCCCTGCCAGGGACCTAATGTAATAGACTCAAACACTTTCTTTGCATTTTTACCCCTGTGCTGTAGGGGTGTTTTGGACCTTTATTTTGTTGTAGTTTTCTTTAAATTTTCTATGGTAGTTACACAATTACCTTAGTGACATTTCTAGCTATTTTTTGTGGATTTTTATCGAGTATTTTGGGCCCTTTTATTTTTGTAAGTTCGTGTAAAATTTCAAGTGTTTCTTTAGTCTTGTTGTAAAATCAAGAAGATAGTGAGATTCTAAGGATTTCTTTCAATAATCGAAAATCATCATATGGTTATTCTGCATCCTCGAGATCGACCCAGGAAGACTTACCTAGATAAATAATATAGTGTAGATAAAATAGGAGAGAGAATCTACCTACTCTTATTCTCTCTCTCTCCTATTTTATTGATTTTTGTTTGATCAATCAAAATCTGATCTCCGAGGTTCTTTCTACAACCAACAACTCTATTCTTTAATTAACCACATGTTGGATTTCGATTATCAAAGTGGCATCGTTGCTGGGGAGGTGTTAACTCTACTTCGTATTTCGAAATTATTTCGAGATTTTTCAATCTTCTCGATTTTACAGTTTTTTGACTTTATTATTTTCATCTGATTTTGTTTACGACCTTTTATAAGGTTTCTATGATTTTTAGGATTTTTCTTTGCTGCTTTTTCTGTGTTTTTCATTCTAACAAAATTTTGTAGGGCCTGTAGGATCAGTCGGCTTCTTAAGAAGCAGATTCAGTTGAAAGTGCATAGGCCGACCCCTTATCTCACGGGTCAGTTGTAGAGAGTAGAATTAGTTAGATTTTTTCTTTTAGTGGTAATATTTTTGTATTAAAACTAAAGTCATTTTATTAGAAAGGGTCCCATAAGGGAATTCTGACTTGTACCTTCCTCCCTCTTTCTCGAGGTCCGTTTCACAGAGTGTCGTGCATTTGGGGGAGCGGGGCACCCACCACGATTTTCTCGCATCATTGGATTTTTCGCATATTTTTACAAGCCTAGGTGCTTGTTAGGAGTTTTTAGACTTTTCTCTTTGCTTGCACATTTGTTGCTAGTTATAGGACTTGCGACCTAGATGCATGCTTATCTAGGACAATTAAAAACTATAAAAAATCATTAAACGTATTGTTTGAAAAAATCTAAAAAAATATAACTGAAAATAAAATCAGAACTGCATAAATATCTGACCTCAAAAGAAACTTAAGGATCATTTGATTAGGGAGAGCAACCCTCGTACATCAACTGCAGGTACACTTCCAGATTTTGTAAGTGAGGGATGACACATAAGGCTAGAACTGAAGTTTGAGTTTCACTCAAAATAATACATATTCCATAAACCTAATCATTGTTCTTAAGTGGGTACGCTCGGGTAGCCAAAATGGTCTGAGTTTACTGTTGGACATGCGAGCCCACGATGAGCCATTATGCAATAAATGTTATTGCGAATATCATTCCCTGATCTGAAACGAAGAATAAATAATTTCATAATAGGTCCCTCTGTATAATTAGGGTTATGTACCATGGCCATCTTGATGATCATACAACTGTTGATTCAATAATTGAATCATAGAGGCTGGTGCTTGGATGAATATCTAAAGGGTTAGATTGAGGACTCATCAAGCACCGTCAAATGATTATTAAGAGATGATCTCCAACCTGAGTAGGAGATGGCAATCCGTTCTCATATAGGATGATATCTGACCGACCTCTTGATGCAAGTCCTCTACATGGGAATAGTGATTCGGAGGTGTCAGATTAGTTAGGTCAATGGGTTGACTTAACGAGATCGAGATAACCTACGTCCTATGTTGAATGATGTCACATCATAGGCACGCATCCTCTGACCGGAGACAGATGTATTGCTATATGTCTGAGTATGTACATTTGGCAGGCCGATAGGTTGATGTCCTAACCGATGTTTATATACCGGTGAGCTGGTGTGCATATAAGGGCATATGAGCAATACGATCTGTCAAATGGATCATACAGGTTCACTTATGAACCGGAAGACATAAGCTCACAAATGAGGTATTGGGACCCATCAAATTCCACTCATGGTCGTCATTCTTTGGAAGCATGACATGAATTTGAAGGTATGATATATGCTTTGGGAAAGAATATGATCGATACCAACTCCCAATGACCAAGATCGAGAAACTTAGTGATCAAACCCTCAAGAAGACAGCGTAAAATTGATATTAATCTTCAGGTTGACCATGGGTCTTCCAGTATGCAGGATGTACAGGTATTGGGAATACCTGAGGGTGATGTGATAATAAACGATTGTATAACCATGGGTACTCCGGGTACAACCAAGTGGCGATCGCCCCTGAAGACCAAGAGAAGACTACCTTCTCTTGCCCGTTCGGCACCTACGCCTTCAAGAGAATGCCCTTTGTTTTGTGCAATGCACCTGCAACCTTCCAAAGATGCATGTTAGCAGTCTTCGCCGAGATGGTAGGCAGTTTTCTCGAGGTGTTAATGGACGATTTCTCCGTCTATGGTAACAGTTTCGATTCTTGTCTTGAGCACCTAGATAGGGTGCTTCAGAAGTGCCGAGAAGTCAATTTAGTGCTCTCATGGGAAAAGAGCCATTCTATGGTCACTGAAGGTATTGTGCTGGGCCACGTCGTTTCCAAACGTGGCATGGAAGTCGACCCGGCGAAGGTGGATGTCATTTCAAATCTTCAGCCACCTCAGACCGTGAAGAACGTGAGGTCATTCCTGGGGCATGTGGGATTCTACAGGCGATTCATCAAGGATATCAGCCGCATTGCCCGACCTCTGACAGAACTCTTGTGCAAGGAGGCTGAGTTCATTGTTGATCAGCCGGTTCTCCTTGCTTTCAATCAGTTGAAGGAGCTTATCATTCAGGCTCCAATCTTACAGCCGCCTAACTGGACTCTTCCTTTTGAAATAATGACCGATGCGTCAGACTTTGCAGTCGGAGCTGTCCTTGGGCAGAGAAACGACAGAGCGTCCTACGCCATTCACTGTGCCAGCAGAACATTAGACGAAGCACAACGAAATTATACAGTGACAGAGAAAGAACTACTGGCTGTGGTTTTCGCCTTAGAGAAGTTCAGATCCTATTTGTTGGGATCAAAAGTCACCATCTTTACAGACCACTCTGCTACCCGGTACTTACAGCAGAAGAAGGATGCCTAGCCAAGACTGATTCGTTGGATCCTTCTCCTCCGAGAATTTGATTTAGAAATCAAGGACAAGCCTAGAGTCCAGAATGTAGTAGCAGATCATCTCTCCAGAAATAGAGCAGCATGAACCTCCTCTGAGCAATGCACCTATCACAGAAACCTTCCCTGACGAAGCCATCTTAGCTGTGGATTCTCTTCCTTGGTATGCTGATATAGTCAATTACCTTGCCTCTGGGGAAATACCTTCGGATTGGACGAAGAACCAAAAGAACAAATTCATGTCGACCATCCGCCTCTACCAATGGGAAGATCCTCTTTTATTCAGAGAAGGAGCAGATTGTATTTGGCGTAGGTGCATCCCTCAGACGGAGCAATCAAGTGTCCTCGAGCATTGTCACTCGCTCGAATCTGGTGGACACCACTCTGGAGATCGGACGGCAGCCAAAGTACTTTAGTGTGGCTTCTGGTGGCCCACTTTATTGAAGGATGCAGCTGAATTTGTGAAACGATGCACTGACTGTCAGAGAATGAAAGGTACACTCACTGCCAAAGATTCAATGCCCCTGAAAATCATCCAGATAGCATACATTTTTGATGCATGGGGCATTGACTTCATGGGACCTTTCCCTAACAGTCAAGGATTTGAGCACATCCTTCTCGCTGTCTATTACGTGAAGTCGTTGGGTTGAAGCTATCCCCGCTCGAGCCGCCGACAGCCGAACAGTATGCCAGTTTCTGAAGAAGAACATCATCTCACGGTTCGGGATACCGAAGATTCTCATATCAGACGGGGGTAGCCACTTCATTAACAAAGAGGTCAAGAAGTTAACGAAGGAGTACGGCATCGACCATGGTGTCGCATCTCCTTATCATGCTCAGACCAATGGCATGGCAGAGCTATCAAACAGAGAAATCAAGACTATCCTGCAGAAACTTGTTAGACCAAACAGAAAGGACTGGTCTCAACTCTTGGACTTGGTCCTATGGGCTTACCGAACCGCCTACAAGTCTCCCTTGGGCATGTCGCCCTATCGTCTTGTATATGGAAAACCGTGCCATCTGCCCGTGGAATTAATTCACAAGTCTTTGTGGGCTATCAACAGTTGTAATTTGGACTCACGCAAAAGTGGTCAGAAGAGAAAAGATGATCTGAACAGGCTCTTGGAATTCCGAGACTATGCATACGATAACACCTTGATGTATAAAGAGAAGGTGAAACGCTGGCACGACCGGCACATCAAACGAAAGACCTTTGATGTTGGACAGAAAGTGTGGTTATTTGATGCAAAGTTGCGGATATTCCCGGGAAAATTAAAGAGTAAGTGGACAGGGCCCTTTCGAGTTTGTGAAGTGCGTGACAATGGAAGCATTGCTATATCAGAATTGTCTCCTGACGCACAACCATTCGTCGTCAACGGTCAACTCCTGAAGCCGTACCTCGAAACAGACACATTCCTAGTCGTTGTTGACTCCGTTCAGCTCATGCACCATGATGACATCTCCTCAGCACCTGTGGCATTGAAAGATTCAGACTATGCAATCCAACAACTGTTTATCTGATTTTCTTTGCTTTTCTTCTTTTCCTTTTCTATTTTCTCTTTGTATCTAAAAGGTGCCGCCCTTGTAGACAGTTTTCTATACTTAGGACGTACTTTGTCCTAAGTATAGGGGGGATGTGCACCCCGAGTCTTCAGTTCATTCCAATCCTCTACATTGTCTCCTCTTCTTGTCTATACTTAGGAGTATCTTATCCTAAGTATAGGGGGAGACAATCTGAGTACGATCTGTGTATTCCCACCCTTGACCCTCCCTACTTTATGTACAGACTGCTATACTTAGGATTACTTGATCCTAAGTATAGGGGGGACGGTCAACTTCTCATTCATTCATTCCATTCATATTCATTCTTTAGATCTGTCTATACTCAGTACGAGTTATGTCTTTGCTTTTCCTTTCGATCTATGAGGACATAGCTCAAGCTAAGTATTGGGGGGTCGTATATACTGTGTATATACTATAAGCCATAACTCATACTGAAAAGTAAAACACTAATTCAATCTAAAGAGCAATAAGTAACTTTACAATAATAAAAGATGATTGTGAGCTCCTCGGACTCTTTGTACTTATACTGATCATCAAGTCAGAAAAATGTTTTGTGAAAGAAAGTTTTTTTGTGAAAAACCTTGTGAAAATTGTTTGAAAATAGTGTGTACAAGTATTCAACCTTTGAAAAATCAGTTTTGCGTGTAAAATTTATTTCCTTTGCGTGAAAGCAAAATGTGTGAAAATCAGTGTGCAAATGATTGTAAAAATTTGATTGTCAAAGTTATTTTGAAAAAAAAACCTATCTTTGCTGTGTAAAACCTTGGTAAAATCATTTTCAAAGACGTGTACATATTTGCAAAATTATTTTGGACTAGAGTTCTCAAAATTCTTTTGAAAAGGATTCTAGAATTAGATCTGAGGAGTCTGCACAAAAATCTATTATACAAAAATAAGCATAATCTTAAATAAAGCTTATAAGAGCCAAAACCTTATACTGTTTTCTTCTTTTGTATATTCTGATTAATAAATCAGGTGAGATACCTGTACAGTATGATTTGAAAAGTAGTGTGACCAGTTTTGAAAAATTTGATGTGAAATGATTTCAACCAGTATGAAACTGTTTGGATTGCAAAATTCTTCTTTGTGTGAAAGAAATGATTGGAAAAACCTATGTGCAAATGTTTTGAAAAATGTTTGTCAAAATTATTGAGAAAAATGTATATATAGTGTGAAAGATCTTTGCAAAAATATTTTTCAAAATGTGTGTAAATGATTGCAAAAATTATTGTGTACTATAGTTTGCGAAAATTATTTTCAAACTAGATCTGAAGAATAAGAGCACCATTACAAATACTTGTAAATCATAAATAAGACACACACAATTCTTTCTGTACAATGCTAAATAAACTACTCCATTCAAACCTGTAAAGTCTTTATAAACTCATATACTCTGTAAATAGGGCGGTACGCCCGTGTAAATAATTGTATGAACCTTTTTGTTTGTGTCAAGTTTTTATTTGCAAAAATTTCTTTGTGTAAAAACATTCTTTGATTCTTTTTCAATTCTCTGTGAAAAATTACATCATTCATTGTGCACAGCATAAGCATACCATTCATATTCTTTTTGAGTGAGCTTGATGATTGAATCAGTCTAATAAAGTCTCAAATTGGAGCTTGGTTAGACCTTACCGCACTTAATTGCACTGGAACCTTATGGGAACTGGGTTTAAGGTACTTCGGGTCTATTCAGACTTAATTCTTCGAGAAAGCAGGGCTGGGTTCAAGTCACCTCAGTGGACTAACTAGAACTTTTCGAAACACACGCATGACTCTTGTCGCCCGTGACCTAACTTGGACACTTGCACCTTTACTTGGCTTGACTCAGTTGGAGTGGTGAGGGGGTTGGATTTGCCAGTCTGAGACGCACACGGGTGGAAACATTCATCCTCGTCTAGGGAGGGAAGTGCACCCCAACCTGGTCCAGTTTCATGAAGTCGAATGACGGGAGAGTGTGGGTTACAATAAAGCTTCAAAAGAGGGATAGTCTACTGGCTCAAGAGGAAAATTTCTTGTATATATGCTGCACCATGTAGATATGTTGTACAGATGCACTTGAAAAAAAATGCAAAAAGAACTCCAAAAAAAGTGGTGGGTCGGATTGAAAATTTAATAACCCCACCAGAGTGTATATAGTCCAATAAAGAAAAAGCTTATGATATCCATGTTATATCTCATGAAGCTTGCAGCGGGAGACTTAGCTACACTGGTTAAGCTCCCAAAATTCTATACCTCTTATTCCCCCTCTTCTTGAGCCGGTTGCCACATGAACTTAGAAGGGAATACCCCGCTCCTCGACGGTAGAGGGCTGGATTGGGGAATCATTGGGTTGTCATTCTGGAGAAGCTAGTCTCTTTGTCATTTCAGTTGGGGAGAGCCACTATCACTTACACTGTACAAGTCAGCTTCATAGTCATAAGGGTTTGCGTATGATGTAGGTTGGTTCTGACATGGCTGTTGAGGTGATTTGAACCAAGTTTTGTGACTCTTGAAGGCTGTTGTGTTTTAGAGCTGGTTCCCGACTAGGTTCCACACACATCTACACTCAAGGTCTAGCAGGAGCTCCAAATTCTGATTTTGTAAAGACATGCATTGCACTGAAAGCACCCTTATTCACTCTATCCTTCTTTCATTTTCCTTTTTCTTTTCTTCATTATTTTTGTACTTATTGCATAAGTGTTTGCTAGGGACTAGCAAAGGCAAGTATAGGGGGGTGATGAATCTCCATTTCATCACCTTTATTCTATCATTTTGGCCTCAAAAACCCCAGCAAATGCATGAAAATAGCATCAAATTGAACATAATAGCATTCATGATTCATTGTATTAATTACACATTAAATAAGGTATTTACTGCCAAAATTATAGAATAAAGGGAAGAAAAGAAAAAGGAATAAAATATTGCAAATATTTTATGACCAAACCCCGAGACCAAGGCCAGTATGGTATTGGTCGACAAGGAATAAAGTAGGGGGAGATAAGGGCCAGAATACAATAAATACCTCATTTATTCATGCATTTATTTATGCATTTTTGACACCTATTTTGTACATAAGTATTTATTCATCAAATAAAGAAACTTTGTTCATGAAAGTTGTAGATAATAATGTAAATAAAAATACAAAATTGAGTTTGTGTAAAAATAATACTCAGTGTACATTCTATACACAGAATAAAAAGCCAAAATCTTAACTTCACAGACCCATATCTTGAAAATAAAAACTCCAAATCACCCAAACTCACCTTTAATTGTATATAGCATTCCATGAACCATTTAATAAAATTAGTTTCATAATTTTTGGAGTTCATCTGTAGAAGTTAGGTTTTTGGCCCTCCTTGTACATAATACCTGATTAAAATATTCATTTTATTCAATACCTATTATTTCTACAAATTTATATTTTTAGAATTTTGTAAATAATATATATAATACATGTATATATCAAAAGTTCAAGAAAACCAACAAGAATTTGTAAAATAAAACAAGCCTATGTAATACATAGGCAAAATACCTATGTTAAGAATGTATATAAATAAAAAGGGATTTTAATTCTTTTATTCTTTATTCATCTATATTTTCATAATAATGTGTATATTATTTATAACTTAGTAAAAATACAAAACCAAAACAAAAACAAAATAAAATTCATTAAATAAATAAAATGTATATAATATATAGGTAAAATACCTATAAGTATACTTACATGAGCATATACCTATTTATTTAAAAATGTAAATAAACTCCTAAAAATTAAATAAAAATACCTTTCTACTCACAAAAATAAATTATAAAATTATAAAATAAGCCAATAAAATAATAAAAGAAAGTAAACAAATTAAAAATAAAATACACAAAAATACATGTAAATACATACATATACACATTATTAAATTAAAACCATAATAAAACACTTCGAAAAATTCAATAAAAATCACAAATAAATACTACATGAAAAAATACACATTTTTTATGTTTTAAGAAAATTCTAATAAAATCATTTACTATTGTAAATAAATCAATTTCAACTCAAATTCCCTGTTTTGTCTTTTAGCGGCTGGCGTGGACCAATGGGGTACCGGCCTTCGTTGACCCCCTGGTCAACTGCTCCCCCAGCCGCCCGATGTGACGTAGCCTGTCGTCTCGCCCGTCTTCTCCCATTTTTCCCGGGCACTCCATCCATCAATCGAAGATGCTTCCTTCACAAGAGATGAACTCTAATCATCACTGATGCCCGCCGATTCTTTGGATCAATCAGATACTCTTTGGATCATGTAATAATCGTCGGTCAATAAGGCTCCTTGCCATTGTCTATAAATAAGTAGCTCCACCGCCTTCCTCGAATTTTGGCACTTTTAATCCAACCTCAAGCCTTGATTCCAGTCCTGGGACGTTCCTCGTGACAGGGGGAGTGTGCTGGCATCTCGAATCGGCCGGAGGGAGGAAGATTTTGTTGCGGCGGAGCTCCGGCGTCCGCCCTGCTCCCTGGAGGCCCCCAGGTATAAGAGTTCTCCTTTTTTATGCTTTTTAGTTAAGTTTTTATTGCTAACTTTCCATTCTAGTTATTAGATTAGGCTTTAGTTAATTCCCTTAGCATAAAAATCCAAATTCGAAGATCGCCGGAGCTCCGCTCCGGTGACTTCTTCACCGTAAAACCTACTGTGTCCGCTCGCCATTTGCATCCCATTTCGTTCCTCGTCGCATTCTCCATCGAACGTACACCTTGGTCAAACCCAGGACCTTCGGTCATGGCGAATCGGGGCTCCACCTCCGCCGTTCGCCGGAGCCCCTCCGCCCCACTTCATTTTGCTTCGCAGCTTCAAAACCCTGGGTCGAGGAGGTAGCTCTCTCGCCCCCGGTTCTTTCTATGCAGGTATCACGAGGAATGGAGCCCATCTGGGCTCGCATTGAACCAGGAAGAGGTTCTTGGAGGTCCACCACTTCTCCAACCTCGTCCGAACGACTCGGACCTCCAGGAGCCATGATGGACCCATCAGTCGACGCGGGATTCTTCCAGCTACGAGCAGACCACCTCAGACGCACCGGAGAGCCCTGGAGGAGCCCTTGCTTCTCGATCGAAGCTCGCCAGGTGCAAGCTTCTTCCCTGTTCTTCTAGGCAGCTCCAGCGCCGTCGGATCAGGAGGCCCGTCCCAGATCCAACAGGAGCCGTCCGATGAAGATATGCCCCGACCGTTCGATGCTCGACACGTGGATAAGTGGCACATCCAGCGCTGCAGGATGATGCGCCTTTAGGGGGTAAATTTCACATCTATCCCTCCGCCTTTTTGTATTTGTAGTTTAATACCAAAAATAAAAAGTCAAGTTGTAAATAACTTGTAAAATTTGCAGAACACCCCCTGATATTTTTATATTTGTTGTTTGGTCCCTCCGCGCCTCACGTGCAGCACCCACGTGAGGCGCGTGAAAATTGCACTTAAACCCCGCCGTGTTTTTGTAATTGTAAAATGGACCTGAAAATAAAAGTTAACGTTCATTTTTATTGTAAATTTTGCATGCATGCCCCTGAGAGATATTTTAATTGCAAAAATACCCCTGCCAGGCCATGTATTGCTGAATGCTTTGTCTATTTATTTTTGCTTCATATTTCTTCGAAAAAATTCGTAAAAATAGACTTAAGCTCCTGTTTGGTTGTTCTTGCACGCTAGATTTTTAGTTTCTAATTTTGTTGCATTTTTGCATTTATTAAAAATCAAAAACATGCATTTTATTTACTGTCTAGCTTATAAAATACCAAAAAAATATTAAAACCCCTCGAAAAATCCCAAAAAAATTAGCTATAGTGTATTTTGAGCTATTACAGTATCAATCCAAAAATCCCTAAAAATCTCAAAAGGAAAACCTTAAAAATTCAAAAATACTCAAAACTTAAAAAAATGTATCAAATTAAAAAAAATCAGAAAAATATGAACTCAGTCCCTATTTATGCTAGGATTTATTATCTTTATTAGAAAAATAGTGTGGAAAATTTTTGAGGCTGTTTGCTATTTTTAATTCCTATTTCTCTTACAACCAGACCCCATTCCACTGTTTGCTCTTATTTTGCTATTTAAAAATATTAAAAATGTATTGAAAAATGCCCAAAAATCACAAAAATAGTAAAAAATCATGAAAATCCCAAAAAGACTTTATTCCTGAATTTTTGACTATTTTTGAGTATTTTTGTAAATATTATAGTATCCCTTTATATATATGTATGTACTCCCTAAAACAATATATATATATATATATCTCACTACTTATATGTATTTATATATATATATATATTAATCTTGAAATATAAAAAAATAAATAAATATAATATATTGTTATACTTATATATATAGTATGTATTATAAGCTATATTCTAACCCTCTATGGGTATACATATATTTGTATATTTATATTTTTTATAAACATATATTACTTAATTATATTATTCAAAACAAAAAAAATAATAATAATAATAAACAAAAAAAATATAAAAAAATAATAAAATTCAAAAACCCACAAAAATAGATTTCGCACTTGGATGACTCTGAGATACATGTAGGCTATTGCATTTTGTATTGCTCTCTGTGGTTCGACCTCTACATGCTTGTCGCTGTACATTTTATGGTAGAGTAATAAAGATTAATTCACATTTCTTTTTGATCTTGATTGTTTTATTCTTTGGTTGTGGGTTAATTGCTGATTAACTCAGGTTTTCTGCGAGCGGTCGCCTCGGCGACAACTTGTTTATATTATTCATGGTGACCCTCGTGGAAAATCATCGTTATCAGTGGTCCGTCCCACTCTCATCGGTACTGGCCATGACAGCAGGTAAGGACTCGATAATGTCGGAGAAAGTCAATGTGTATTTTTCAAATTATTAAAATTGGAATAATACGTACTTTGAGATTATACCTACTATTCAAGTAATAATCAAGTTTGTTGATTAATAATTGGATTGATGATTAATTTAATGTGATTAAATTAATTATATTCAATAAACACTCTATTTACAAATAGAGGTGTATTTCCCTAGGAAGAATTAATTATGTGAATATGATTCACGATAATTAATTATTACAATTTGAATATGAGGTGGAGGATCACATAAGTGACATCCATGGTCTCCCGTCAAGGCAAAGGATTCCGTCACTAGATATTGTATATAGGAGATGCCTTCCCGAAGTGACAGATCATCTATAAGATTTATTTGGATCGGGTTCTTCGCTTCTCGAAAGAGTAAGGCCGTATACGTAGTGACCCCAATATCGAGTACTCATATTATTGGGGCGATATTGGATTGCGTATAGTGAGTATTAAGCTTGTTGACAGTTGGTTCAATTAATGACGGGTCAACATCACCTTAGGGGTGGTGGTCCCGGGTGTTAAAGACCGAATTGGGAGATGCAAGTTGGACTTGCAAGGCGGAATGTGTTCCCGCTTCTTTTTATCGGAGTCGCAAGTTCTCATATTATTGGGATGTGACGAAGATAGGAAAGGAGATCCCAGATCTTGCTAGAGATATAATGGTAAGAATATCTCTTACATTGAAAGTGATTAAGGGAATGAACTTTCATTGTTGACAAGGCAAGACAACTTTGATATAAAAATTCCTAAATCAAAGAAAAATATGTATATATATAATATATACCCTTATGCAAATTTCTTATTTCAGATAATCCTTCATTAAACCCACTCAATGTTATACTCAATAATAACTAGTAAAATATCAAGGATTGGACTCATGATCCAAATATTGTACTTGTAATTGGATACATAATGTATATGGTTGCAATGTGCAAGTTTCCTCAACATAATGAGGAATGACAATTAAATAAGACAATAAGACATAACCTTAGGGTTTTTATGTCTTTATAGTATTGATCTTTCATTGAGTATACTTTGGAAGTGACATGTCGATGATGATCGCAATTGTCAAAATAATCCATATAAAATCTAAGAAGATGTTATGGCATACATATGTGCTCTAGACATTTATTCATGAATGACAAGGTTCTCTGCAGTATGCAGAATGGTATGCTCGAAAGATATGATGTATTAAAAATGTTTGAATACCTACCTGAACCTAAGTCTCTAAGAGTTAAGATGTATGTAGATATGATGAGTGTCATCAGTCTACTATCCATGCTCAAGTCATTCATGAAGCCTTCATTATAATCATTTTGTATGAATTTAATGAAGCGTGTATAAATATTGAAGTGCTCTTGTATTGAAATCTTTTGAATTCAACATAGGAGATTCTTTGTCTTGAACAATGGTTGTTTATAGATGAAGAGAGCACAGTGGAAGTGTGGGTCGGACCCATGTGAGAAGGAAAGTCAAAGAGTTGATTGTACTTCTATGGCTTCCATATGACATCCAAAGAGTTGGATGAATGCCAATACTGCAATAAGTTGATGTGTTGATAGTACGACTATCAAGTCTATCTAAGATCCTTAGTGAAGGACTCAGACAGAGCATCAGAATAATCTACATATAATCACTGACTTTGACTTACTTATTTCATAATATAAAGTCTGATAATTGTATCCCAATCTTCTAATGACACTTGCAATTGGTTGCATGTATATATTAGAAGATTAGAAATTTGATCTTAAGGTTTAATAGGCATCTACATGGATATTGATGTAATTGTTGCAGCAATCTCTGTTGGATAGATGGACTTCATATTTTCAGTGGGAGAGCCCTTTGTCTTAAAGAATGTCTCTATGACCTAGATATTAGAATACACTCATTGTTTGTTTCTAAATGTTGGAAATAAACATGAATTCTAAGATAGAACTATCATAAAGAGTTATGATGGATATATTTCAGATAGTAATCTAACATCTAGTAGACTCCACAAAATTAGAAAGAAATTAATGAATGGTTCATTAATATCTCTAATACTGAAACTTAAACCTTGATAGATCAATAGGAGGATGAAGATCATTTGAAAATGATTTGGCATCAAGTTTTGGACATATGTCTGTTGATGAGATCAATAGACTAGAAAGATATGAAACTTTAGAATGTCCAAAATTTCAAATCTTACATACTTGTGAATATTGTATTCGAAGAATGTCCAATACACCCTTCTCTTAGGAAAGATAACATGTCAAGGTATCCGGGATCTCATACATATTGATGTATGTGGATCATCTGTATCATAGTAAACATTACAGATATGTGATATCTATTGATGATTATGTATGATATGATATTTCTTCTTTGAGAAACCTTTGAAATGTTCAAAGATTTCACAATTTTGGTTTAGAATCAAAGTTTCAAAGAAAATTAAATGAATTTGATCTAACCAAGGTAACAAGTACCAATTAGATAAAATTCAAAGAATGCCTTATGGAGATATGAATATCATTTCAATCTCAATCCTCCTAACACATCTAAACTCAATGGAGTTGTAGGGAGATACAATTGGATCATGTGTGACATGATTTAGTCAATGATGAATTTTAGCATAATTTCCCCTTAGTTTCCAGTTATATATGTGTAGTAGAGACTACAATATATATCCTTAATAAGGTTCCATGCATGTAAGCTGGAATCTAACACTTGAGAATGCTACTTCATTCGGAAAATAAAGGATGGTATTGGATGCCTACTTTATAACCCTGAGATTCTTAAAAGATCTCATCTCTGAGAATGTGATTCTTAGAGGATGACTATCTTGAGAATCAAGATGAAAATAAAGTAAATGAACTCATCTAATCTTGATATGATAATGAGATTCCTGAAAACGGAAACTAAAAGGACAATTAAAGATGAAGCACTAATACCTCTTCGAATGAGTTTGAGGATGCATTCCATGTGTCAGTTAAGTATGACAATGATCGGACTTCATGTTATGAAGCTCTTAAGGATCATGACATGGAAAGATGGATATTAGCAATAAAGTCTAAAGTAGACTACATATACAAATGTTTTACATGGACCCTCGAGGATCCACCTATGAGGGTGAGACCCGTTAAGGTGTAAATGGATCTTCAAGAGAAGAGGGAACCTGATGAGAAGGTAGAGACCTTCAAAGAACGGTTCATAGCCATGAGCTATGAAGGATATGGAAATTATCCTCAAGCGCATCACGGAAGCGTGATCGTCGTATCGGATACGACGAAGAACGATAGTCGTACTAGTTGTTCGATGCAGCGGAATTTAAAAATTTTATTCGATGAAACCACATGATCCGAGAACCATTCTCAGATCGTTTCATCTATAACCACAACAAGTATAATGCAATACCTCTTGAAGCGTGGTTGATCAAGTCTCTAAAGAAAAAGACCTCCTGTCTCAAGTCCGATCGTCGGCGAGACCGCTTGCGAGCGCGGGGATGAACCGCGTTGTCCTCGCAATCCAAGAAGATGATCCAAGCATGGTTGCTCCTGATCTCGTCGCACGAGATCAAATGTCTCCTTTGTGAGAGGAACTCTCCAAGAAGACGGAGAACCGAAGAACGTCGAAGCGGCGGCGCGGTGGCGAAGGCGACGACGATTCTCTCCTCTAGGGTATGGTGGACGGCCACCAACAAGAGAGGGAGAGAGGGCTGACGTGTATGAAGAAATGAGGGAGGGAGAGAGCTCCAATATTGCAAGTCATTAGAGAGCATAGTATGCCTCTCTATTTATAGGGTTTTGGGATCCATGGATCTCAATCCATGGGACACATAAAATCAATGGGTGAGATTGATTTGTGTCAATCCAATGGCCAAGATTGTTGTTGTCAAAAGCAACAAATTTAGGTCAAAATATATTTGACAAAATCAAATATAATTTATTCCTAAATCAACCCAACAAATAAGGAGAGAATGTGCATGGAGATTTCATCTCCATGCACCTTCCATGTTGGACGGCCACCCATTCCATATAGGAATGGTGTGCCGCCCACTATGGGAGTCCAAGGAGGCAATCTCATGGATTCCCATGAGATTGCATATCTCCTTGATTTTTCTCTCTTATTTATTTGCAACAAATTTGTTGGATTTTATTCTTCAAAAATAATTCACAATTATATTTGAGAATATTGCATTCTTGCCATGGAAAAAATTGTGAATCATATTCACAACCCAAAACAACATATAATTCATATTGTTAATTAATTACACAATGTGTATCCAATACACATAATAATTAATCAACACATATAAATTATAATTAGCTCTCTCTAATACATTATAAATCACATTTATAATATATTATGAATAATTGGATATTTCTATCCACATTATTCTTATCCACATTAATTAAATCACATTTAATTAAATTGGATAATTTCTTCACACATCAAGATGATTAAATCACATTTAATCATTATTTCTTCATTGCTTAGATCTTATGGAATTATTCTTGAACCCTTCAAGAATAATGCAATCTCTCCGCAGATACTTGGAGATAAGGACAGGGCGATTGTATTGTTCCACGTATAGTGACATGGACATTGAGATCATATCTCAAATCCAGATCGCGGGCCTCTCATAGATGCTTGATTAAATCAAGACCGTAAATCTAATCTTCTCATTGTATCTGAATGACATTCAGATCAATGTCCAACACTTGGACCAAGATCAGATCACTTCTCTACTGAGAGGAGTCACTAAAATCCAGACTCGTTTCATCACTCCCTAGGAATGGAAGCGTCATGGTTATACAATCGTTTATGATCAAAGCACCCTCAGGTACTCCCAATACCTGTACATCCTGCATACTGGAAGACTCAGACTAAACCCGAAGTATCGGATCAACTTTATACTGTCTACTTCATGGTTTTATCAGTAAGTTTCTCATTCGATCATTGGGAGTTGGTATCGATCATACACTTTCCAAAAGTGTATATCATACCTAGGTCTTGATCATATACTAAAAGTATATATCAAACCTACAAATTCAGTCAAGCTTCCAAAGCGAGACGACCATGCGCATGGAATTTGATTCATCCCAATATCTCATGAGTGAGCTCATGTCTTCCGGTTCAGTAACTGAACCTGTATGATCCCTTTGAGAGATCGTATTACTCATATGCCCTTATATGCACACCAGCGCGCCGGTGTATAGACCTTGATTAGGTCATCAACCTATTGGTCTGCCAAATGTACATACTTAGACATATAGCAACACATCTGTCTCCGGTCAGAGGATGCGTGCCTATATCATGACAGCATACGATATAGGACTTTGGTTATCTCGATCTCGTTAAGTCAACTCTTTGACCTAACTAATCTCACACCTCCGAATATCTATTCCTATGCAGAGGACCTGCATCAAGAGGTCGGTCAGATATCAGCCTTCAGAGATAGGATTGCCATCTCCTATTCAGGTTGGAGATCATCTCTTAATAATCATTTGACGGTGCTTGATGAGTCCTCAATCTAACTCTTTAGATATTCATCCAAGCACCAGCCTCTATGATTCAATAGTTGAATCAACAGCTATATGATCATTAAGATGGCCATGGTACATAACCCTAATTGTACTAAGGGACCTATTATACAAATTATTCATTCTTCATTTCAGATCAGGGAATGATATGTGCAATAACATTTATTGCATAATGGCTCGTCGTGGGCTCGCATTTCCAACAATCTCCCACTAGCCCAAAGAGCCATTAATGGGCTAATCATTTAAACCCGCACTCATGTGACAATCATAGGCTATTTGGAAAATAGCTAGGTAAGCTGATCAGTCACTCTGTTCCCGCGAGACTACGCCAAGTCCTTTTACGGCACTTGCATATCCCTAGTAACAGTGCTCGCATCCAATGCGAATGTTGCATCTTATGCAACTAATACTCAATCTTGTTAGTTATAGTGTCCTTGACACTACAACTTAACAATTATCATAACCAGTATTTCCATAATCCTTATCAGAATACCCTTATTCCTGGATATCACTATCTCTTAAGGTATCTACAGTTAAGACCTTTTAGATCTCTATCTATAAAGTCTTAAACTTTTGAAGATAAGACTTTGAGATCACTATCTCAAAAATCTTGTCATCTATGAAGATTTTGTTATTACTGCAACCAAGTGTTTTATTTCCATAGTAGGACTAGTAATAGTTTACTACTCCCACTGCATGGCAGCCATCTGGCTTTTGTACACATCTAGCATACACCCGGCTTCTCAGAACTGATGCCCAAAGGCAAGTAGTTTTAGCATTTACTTCCTCAACTCTTTGAGGTGCTATCCCTTTAGATAGGTCAGTACCATATCTTAGGGATGGAAGCCTCCTGGAATTTTCCATAAAATGGAATATGTCCAAGATGTACTATAAATGTGACAGTCCCATTATCCTCTTCTCTTTGCTTCTGAACAACTTCAGAACTAAGATCTGAGAGGCATCTTTGAAATCTTATTTCAAGTTATGGAACAACCAGATTATAAAACACTAATTATTATCCTTATATCATTCCAAATGATTAGGATATCATCTACACTTAGCATGATGAACACAAAGGCACTCCCACTAAGCTTCACAGGGCTCATCAAGATTCTATCTAAAATCATAACACTTATAATTTCATCAAATCTTATGGTCCAATTTCAAGAAGCTTATTTGGGTCCTTAGATGGATTCCTTAGCTTGCACATCTTGCTTTCCTCAACCATGAAGCCCTGGGGCTACTTCATGTGAATATCCTCAAAGAGGTATTCGTAGAGGAATGCAATATTGACTTACATCTTGAAGATGCAATAGTCAAGTTATGTAGCTAAGGTTAGCAATATTCTGATGGTTTTAAGCATGGTCACCGAAGAGCAAGTCTCATTGCAAGCAATGTTTTCTCTTCTAGTGTGTAGCTTATGGCTACGAACCGTGCTTTGAAGATCTCTACCTTCTCATCAGGTTCCCTGTCTCTTGAAGATCCATTTACACCTTTACAGGTCTCACCCATATGGGTGGATCCTCGAGGGTCCATATACAATACTTGTATATGAAGTCTACATTAGACTTTTATTGATATCCATCTATCCATGCTATGATCTTCAGAAGCTTCATCACATGAAGTTCGATCATTGTCAGATTTCTCTAACACATGGAATCCATCCTCAAACTCATTTGAAGAGGTATTAGTGTTTCATCTTTAATTGTCCTTTTAGTTTCCAATTTCAGGAGTCTCATTATCTTCTCAAAAAAAATTGAGTTCCTATACTTCATTTTCATCTTGATTCTCAAGAGTCTCAACCTCTAAGAATCACATTCTCGGAGATGAGATATTTTAAGAATCTCAAGGTCATAAAGTAGGTATCCAATACCATTCTTTATTTTCCTAATGAAGCAGCACTCTCAAGTGTTAGATTCCAAGATACATGGAACCTTATTAAGGATATACATTGTAGTCTCTACTACACATATATACCTGGAAACTAAGGGATAATTATGCTAAAATTCAACATTTATAAGATCATGTCACACATGATCCAATTGTATCTACCTATAACTCTTTTGAGTTAAGGTGTGTTAGGAGGATTGAGATAGAAGTGATATTCATATCTCTATAAGGTATTCTTTGAATTTATCTAGTAGGTACTTGCTACTTAGATTAGATCAAATTCATTTTATCTTCATTCAAACTTTGGTTCTAAACCAAAAATAATGAAATCTTTGAACATTTCAAAGGTTTCTTAGGTGAAGAGAAGAAATCTCATATCATACATAATCATCAACAGATATCACATATCCATAATGTTTACTATGATACAGATGATCTGCATACATCAATATGTATGAGATCCTGAATACCTTGACATCTTACACCATTCCCAAAGAAGGGTGTATCGGACATTTTTCTTTGAATACAATATTCATAAGTATGTAAGTTTTGAAATTTTAGACATTCTAAAGTTTCATCTCTTACTAGTCTATTGATCAAATCGATAGACAAATGTCCAAGGCTCGATGCTAGATCATTGTCAAATGATCTTCATCCTCCTATTGATCTTATAAAGGTTTTAATTTCAGTATTTAGAAATATTAATGAACCATTCATTAATTTTCTAATTTAGTGGAGTCCACCAGATTTTAGATTACTATCTGAAATATCTCCATCATAATTCTTTATGATAGTTCTACCTCAGAATTCATGTTTATTTCCAACATTTAGAAATAAACAATGAGTGTATTCTAATATCTAGGTCATAGAGACATTCTCTAAGACTAAGGGCTCTCCCACTGAAATTAACAAGTCTATTAATCCAACAGAGATTGTTGCAACAATTGCATCAATATTCACGTGGACAACTATAAACCTTTAAGATCAAATTTTCCAGTCTTCTAAAACATATGCAACCCATTGCGAATGTCATCAAAAGATTGAGATACAATTATTTGACTTTATCTTATTCAATAAGTAAGTCAATATCAATGATTTATATAGATTATTCTGATGCTCCATCCGAGTCCTTTTCTAAGGATTCTAGACAGACTTGATAGTTATACTATCAACACATCAACTTATTGCAGTATTGGCATTCATCCAACTCTTTGGATGTCATATGGAAGTCACAGAAGTCCAGTCAACTCTTTGACTTTCCTTCTTTCTTGGGTCCAACCCATGCTTCCATTGCGCTCCCTTTATCTATAAGCAACCATTGCTCAAGACAGAGGATCTCTTATTTTAAATTCAAAAGAATTCAAAGTAAGAGTTTTTCAACATTTATACATGCTTCATTAAATTCATATAATATGAATATTATGAAGCTTCATGAATGACTAGAGTATAGATAGTAGAATAATGACATTCATCATTTATATCCATCTAAACTCTTAAAACATAGGTTCAGGTAGGTACTCAAACAATTTGAATACATCATCTCTTTATAGAGCTACCATTCTACATGATGCAGAGAACCATGTCATCCATGATTAAATGTCAAGAGCACATATGTATGCCAGAAAATCTTCATTGATTTTATAAGGATTATATGACAATTATGATCATCATCAACATGTCACTTTCAAAGTACATTTGATGATACCAAGACTATAGAGACATACAAACCCTAGGGTTGTAGTCCTATTATCTATTTAATTGTCATTCCTCAATATTATGAGGAAACTTGCACATTGCAACCACATACATTATGTGTTCAATTGCAAGTACAATATCTGGATCATGAGTCCAATCCAAGATATTTCACTGGTTACTATTGAGTATATCATTGAGTGGGTTTTAATGAAGGATTATCTGAAATAAGAAATTTGCATAGATGTATGTATTTATATATACATATTTTACTTTGATTTAGGAATTTTTATATCAATGTTGTCTTGCCATGTCAACATTGAAAGTCCATTCCCTTAATCACTTTCAATGTAAGAGATATACTTACCATTATATCTCAAGCAAGATCTGGGATCTCCTTCCTTATTTTTGTTGCATCCCAATAATATGAGAACCTACAACTCGGATAAAAAGAAGCGGGAACACATTCCGCCTTGCAAGTCCAACTTGCATCTCCCAATTCGGTCTTTAACACCCGGGCCCACCACCCCTAAGGTGATGTTGACCCGTCATTAATTGAACCAACCATCAACAGGAATACAACTCGCTATGCGCAATCCAATATCGCCCCAATAATATGAGGACCCGATATTGGGGTCACTACGCATACGTCCTTACTCTTTCGAGAAGCGACGAGCCCGATCCAGATGCGCTTGCATACAGGAGCTGTCACTTCGGACAGGCGTCTCCCACATGCAATCCCTGGCGACGGAACCCTCTGCCTTGACGGGAGACCATGGATGTCACTTATGTGATCCTCCATATCATATTCAAAATTTTAATTAATTATTGTGAATCACATTCACATATAATTCTTCCAAGGGAATTATTAGCTCTAACCATATTAGAGTATTTCAATTGGACATAATCAATTTAATCATATTAAATTAATTATCAATCCAATTCAATCAATCAAACTTGATTATTTTACTTGAATACATATATGGTAATATCTCAAAATACGTATTAATTCGAATTTTCATAATTAGAAAAATACATCTTAATCCCTCGGACATTATCCCGGCCCTACCCACTGTCATGGCCAGTACCGACGAGAGTGGGACGGACCACATACGTTGCAACCCGCAACCCCAATGCTCTCCGACTAGGCACCATATCCGCCTCGGGAAAGGATAATGCCAAATTGATTAATTTGTACTTGAGATGATCATCGGTTCTTCAACCGAAATTGTACCATATAGTAATAATCAAAACATTTTTGATTATAAGGAAATTTGCTAGACAAATTCCCAAATCCTATTCAAGCATCAAGTTTGAAAGATTGTGATTTCCAATTATGATTTAGATCACATCTTAATCAATTATTGGTTAAGGCAATGTCATTTAAGAGAATAATTATCATCAAATATTTCACAAATATTTATGCACAATTATTCTAGGAAATTAAACAATTTAATTTCACTAAATGATTAAATGACAATCACCAATCAAACATTAAGTTTGATGAATGTGTTTCCAATTAAGATTTAGATCAAATCTAATCAATTAATTGGTTGAGGCCAAGTCAATTATTTAAATAATCATCTTCAAATATTTCACAAATATTTTTCATGATTATTTCACGAAATTAACAATTAATTTCACTAATTGACAATCACTTGGTTCTAGATTAGGACTGTAATTTCAGCAGTGACCCCTTCTTACTAAAATTAGCATATCTCAATCATATTAAATCCAAATTAGACAAAATCAATTTTCATAGATTGCTAATTTGATTTAGGACAGAATCCAAGTGATGTTACACGCATTTCGAGGCAAGTCTAAACAGCAATTAACATTTTAATCACGTTCAGATCTACAGTTCCCGCAACAGTGTATACATGTTCATTAAAACAACCATATCTAGAGCATACGAAATCCGATTTACGTAAACTCAGATTCTATGGTTTCCTTATTTAATGGGGAACAAAAACCAACTATTAAATTCGTGTTCAAACAATTTAAACAGTGCCGAATTTATTTACTAAACAGATCTGCGAAATCAAATGCGATAAAAACTTTCGCGACCTTAACGAACCCAAGTCGTCCTCGGTTTTTCGAATCATATTCGAAACCGTCGACCTAAGGCTCCGATACCACTTGAAGTATATGGAAATTATCCTCAAGCGCATCACGGAAGCATGATCGTCGTATCGGATACGACGAAGAACGATAGTCGTACTAGTTGTTCGATGCAGCGGAATTTAAAAATTTTATTCGATGAAACCACATGATCCGAGAACCATTCTCAGATCGTTTCATCTATAACCACAACAAGTATAATGCAATACCTCTTGAAGCGTGGTTGATCAAGTCTCTAAAGAAAAAGACCTCCTGTCTCAAGTCCGATCGTCGGCGAGACCGCTTGCGAGCGCGGGGATGAACCGCGTTGTCCTCGCAATCCAAGAAGATGATCCAAGCATGGTTGCTCCTGATCTCGTCGCACGAGATCAAATGTCTCCTTCGTGAGAGGAACTCTCCAAGAAGACGGAGAACCGAAGAACGTCGAAGCGGCGGTGCGGTGGCGAAGGCGACGACGATTCTCTCCTCTAGGGTATGGTGGACGGCCACCAACAAGAGAGGGAGAGAGGGCTGACGTGTATGAAGAAATGAGGGAGGGAGAGAGCTCCAATATTGCAAGTCATTAGAGAGCATAGTATGCCTCTCTATTTATAGGGTTTTGGGATCCATGGATCTCAATCCATGGGACACATAAAATCAATGGGTGAGATTGATTTGTGTCAATCCAATGGCCAAGATTGTTGTTGTCAAAAGCAACAAATCTAGGTCAAAATATATTTGACAAAATCAAATATAATTTATTCCTAAATCAACCCAACAAATAAGGAGAGAATGTGCATGGAGATTTCATCTCCATGCACCTTCCATGTTGGACGGCCACCCATTCCATATAGGAATGGTGTGCCGCCCACTATGGGAGTCCAAGGAGGCAATCTCATGGATTCCCATGAGATTGCATATCTCCTTGATTTTTCTCTCTTATTTATTTGCAACAAATTTGTTGGATTTTATTCTTCAAAAATAATTCACAATTATATTTGAGAATATTGCATTCTTGCCATGGAAAAAATTGTGAATCATATTCACAACCCAAAACAACTTATAATTCATATTGTTAATTAATTACACAATGTGTATCCAATACACATAATAATTAATCAACACATATAAATTATAATTAGCTCTCTCTAATACATTATAAATCACATTTATAATATATTATGAATAATTGGATATTTCTATCCACATTATTCTTATCCACATTAATTAAATCACATTTAATTAAATTGGATAATTTCTTCACACATCAAGATGATTAAATCACATTTAATCATTATTTCTTCATTGCTTAGATCTTATGGAATTATTCTTGAACCCTTCAAGAATAATGCAATCTCTCCGCAGATACTTGGAGATAAGGACAGGGCGATTGTATTGTTCCACGTATAGTGACATGGACATTGAGATCATATCTCAAATCCAGATCGCGGGCCTCTCATAGATGCTTGATTAAATCAAGACCGTAAATCTAATCTTCTCATTGTATCTGAATCACATTCAGATCAATGTCCAACACTTGGACCAAGATCAGATCACTTCTCTACTGAGAGGAGTCACTAAAATCTAGACCCGTTTCATCACTCCCTAGGAATGGAAGCGTCATGGTTATACAATCGTTTATGATCAAATCACCCTCAGGTATTCCCAATACCTATACATCCTGCATACTGGAAGACTCAGACTAAACCCGAAGTATCGGATCAACTTTATACTGTCTACTTCATGATTTTATCAGTAAGTTTCTCATTCGATCATTGGGAGTTGGTATCGATCATACACTTTCCAAAAGTGTATATCATACCTAGGTCTTGATCATATACTAAAAGTATATATCAAACCTACAAATTCAGTCAAGCTTCCAAAGTGAGACGACCATGTGCATGGAATTTGATTCATCCCAATATCTCATGAGTGAGCTCATGTCTTCCGGTTCAGTAACTGAACCTGTATGATCCCTTTGAGAGATCGTATTACTCATATGCCCTTATATGCACACCAGCACGCCAGTGTATAGACCTTGATTAGGTCATCAACCTATTGGTCTGCCAAATGTACATACTTAGACATATAGCAACACATCTGTCTCCGGTCAGAGGATGCGTGCCTATATCATGACAGCATACGATATAGGACTTTGGTTATCTCGATCTCGTTAAGTCAACTCTTTGACCTAACTAATCTGACACCTCCGAATCTCTATTCCTATGCAGAGGACCTGCATCAAGAGGTCGGTCAGATATCAGCCTTCAGAGATAGGATTTCCATCTCCTATTCAGGCTGGAGATCATCTCTTAATAATCATTTGACGGTGCTTGATGAGTCCTCAATCTAACTCTTTAGATATTCATCCAAGCACCAGCCTCTATGATTCAATAGTTGAATCAACAGTTGTATGATCATTAAGATGGCCATGGTACATAACCCTAATTGTACTAAGGGAACTACTATACAAATTATTCATTCTTCATTTCAGATCAGGGAATGATATGTGCAATAACATTTATTGCATAATGGCTCGCCGTGGGCTCGCATTTCCAACAAGCTACACACTGGAAGAGAAGACATTGCTTGCGATGAGACTTGCTCTTCGGTGACCATGCTTAAAATCATCAGAATATTGCTAACCTTAGCTACACAACTTGACTATTGCATCTTCAAGATGTAAGTCAAGATTGTATTCATATAAGAATATCTCTCTGAGGACATTCATATGAAGTAGCCCCAGGGCTTCATGATTGGGGAATGTAAGGTGTGAAAGCTAAAGAAATCCATCTGTGGACTCAAATAAGGTTCTTGAAGTTGGGACATAAGATTTGATGAAATTATAAATGTTATGATTTCAAATAGAATCTTGATGAACCATGTGAAACTTAGTGGAAGTGCCATTGTGTTCATCATGTTAAATGTAGATAATATCCTAATCATTTGGAACGACATAAGGATGATAATAAGTGTTTTATAATCTGGCTATTCCATACCTTGAGATATGATCTCAAAGATGACTCTTGAATCTCAATTCTGAAGGTGTTCATAAGTAAAGAGAAAGAGGGTATTGGGACTATCACATTGTAATACACCTTGGACATATTCCTTTTTTCTGGAAATACCAAGAAAGGCTTTCTTACCTTGATATTTGGTACTGATCTATCTAAAGGGATAGCACCTCAAAGAGTTGAGGAAGTGAATGTTAGAACTGCTTGCACTTGTGCATCAGTTACGAGAAGCTAAGTGTATGCTAGATGTGTACAAAAAGCCAGATATCTGCCATGAGGTGGGAGTAGTAAACTGTTACTAATCCTACTATGGAGAGAAAACACTTGATTACAGTAATAATAAAATCTTCATAGATGACAAGATTTTTGAGATAGTGATCTCAAAGTCATACCTTCAAAATCTTAAGACTTTGTAGATAGAGATCTAAAAGGTCTTAACTGTGGATACCTTAAGAGATAGTGATCTCCTGGAATAAGAGTATTCTGATAAGGATTATGGAAATACTAGTTATAATAATTATTGAGCAATAGTGTCAAGGACACTATTACTGCTTTGACAAGATTGAGTATTGGTTGCATTAGATGCAACATTCGTATTGGACGCGAGCACTGTTACTGGGGATATGCAAGTGCCGTAATAGGACTTGGCATGGTCTCGCGAGAACAGAGTGACTGATCAGCTTACCTAGCTATTTTTATAAATAGCCTATGACTATCACATGAGTGTGGGTTTAAATGATTAGCCCATTAATGGCTCTTTGGGCTAGTGGGAGATTATTGGACATGCGAGCCCACGACGAGCCATTATGCAATAAATGTTATTGCGAATATCATTCCCTGATCTGAAATGAAGAATAAATAATTTCCATAATAGGTCCCTCTGTACAATTAGGGTTATGTACCAGGCCATCTTAATGATCGTACAGTTGTTGATTCAATAATTGAATCATAGAGGCTGGTGCTTGGATGAATATCTAAAGGGTTAGATTGAGGATTCATCAAGCACCATCAAATGATTGTTAAGAGATGATCTCCAGCCTGGGTAGGAGATGGCAATCCTTTCTCACATAGGCTGATATATGACCGACCTCTTGATGCAATTCCTCTGCATGGGAATAATGATTTGGAGGTGTCATATTAGTTAGGTCAATGGATTGACTTAATGGGATTGAGATAACCCAAGTCCTATGTTGAATGCTGTCACAGCATCGACATGCATCCTCTGACCAGAGACAGATGTATTGCTATATGTCTGAGTATGTACATTTGGTAGACCGATAGGTTGATGGCCTAACCAGGTTTATATACCGGCGAGCTGGTGTGCTTATAAGGGCATATGAGCAGTACGATCTCTCAAAGGGATCATACAGGTTCACTTATGAACCGGAATACATGAGATCACTCATGAGGTATTGGGACCGATCAAATTCCATGCATGTTCATCGTGCTTTGGAAGCATGACATGAATTTGAAGGTATGATATATGATTTGGGAAAGCATATGATCGATACCAACTCCCAATGACTAAGATTGAGAAACTTAGTAATAAAACCCTTAAAAAGACAGTGTAAAATTGATCTTAATCTTCAGGTTGACCATGGGTCATCCAGTATGCAGGATGTACAAGTATTGGGAATACCTGAGGGTGATGTGATCATAAACGATTGTATAACCATGACGCTTCCATTCCGACGGAGTGATGAAACAGGTCTGGATTTTAGTGACTCCTCTCAGAAGAGAAGCAATATGATCTTGGTCCAAGTTTTGAACATTGGTCTGAATGAGATTCAGATGGAATGAGAATATTAGATTTGCGGTCTTGATTTAATCAAGAATCTATGGGAGGTCCGTACGATCTGGATTTGAGACGAGATCTCAACATCCAAGTCACTATACATGGAACAATACATCGCACTGTCCTTATCTCCAAGTATCTGCGGAGAAAGCACGTTATTCTTGGAGGGGTTCAAGAATAATTCATTTGATGAATTACATATCCAAGCAAGAAGGACTTGATGATTAAATGAGATTTAATGATCAAGCATAATATGAATGAGATTCATATTGTGAGAATAATTATCCGAGATAATTAAATGAGATTTAATTATCAAGAATAATATGAATATGATTCATATTAAGAGAATGATTATCCATGATAATTAAATGGGATTTAATTATCAAGGAAATGCAAATTATGGATAGTGCTATTCATAATATCAGAGCATATATTATAAATGTGATTTATAATATATTAGAGAGAGAGCACCAATGTAAATAACATTTGTTAATTGTTAATGTAAATTGGATTCACATTAAGCAATTAATTGGAAATGTAATTTACAAATCAGTTTGGGCTGTGAATATGATTCACATATTTTCAATGACATGACTGAAGTATTCACAAATTAATTGGGAATTAATTTGGTGGATAATTCTGCAATGAATTTACACTAATCAATTGGAAATTAATTTAGTGGATAATATTGCAAATAAATAAGATATAATTGGATTAAATAAAAAAAGATGGATAAAACACCACCAAGATGAGGTGGTGTCACCCATGACTTGGTCATGGGTGACGCCCCATCTTTTGGGGGTAGGTTATCATCCTTTTGTGTTATTATCCTATTATCTTATTTTATTGATTTATTTGTTAAATTAAATTATGTTAATAATGTTGCAACATATATTTTGATTTAAATATAAATTGATGTTGTTTTTTTAGCCAACAACAATCACGACCATTGATTAATACATAGATCACCATGGTTGTTGGATCTATGTGTCCCATGGATTGAGGTCCATTAGTCCTGAACTAATATAAAGGAGGGCTAACTTAGCCTTTCAAGGTACATAATTAAGAGTTGTAGAAGCCTACTACTCTCTCTCTCTCTCATTCTCGCCTACCTCTCTCTCTCTCTATTGAAGGTGGCCGTCCACTTTGTGCATTGAGAAGGAGAGTCTCTCGTCTTCGCCTTCGACGACTCGAGTATCTCCTTCTTCTTTGGGGATGCTTACTCTAAAGGAAGATGACTGAGTTCGTTTGATGAATCAGGGGATTCATTGCTTGGATCTTCTTCGAGGATTCGCGGAGGTTCGCGTCTCATCATCGCGCCCGCAAGTGCATTCTTCGTGGATCAGACTTAAGACAGGAGGATCTCTTGTTTGGGATCTCACGATTACAACCACGCTCCAAGAGATATTCCTTTTATTTTATGGTTTGATGAAACGATCCGAGAAATGTTCTTGTGATCATGTGGTTTCATCACTTGTTGAAAATTTTAATTTCCGCTGCATCCAGCGACTAGTGCAACTAGTTGCCCCAATTGCATATGATGCGATCGACACGCTTCTGTGATGCACTTAAGGATTCTCAATATCCTTCATTTACTTAGCAGAGTGGGAGGTTTAGAGGACACTGCATAAGGCTCCATCCTCAAGTAACAAGGATAGCCGGAAAATGTCCGTACTTACTTACATACTGGCTGAGAATAAGTGGTTTTCCATAAGGACTTGAGATAGTGTTGCGGGGAAATTTTGGGTGCCTATTAGCTCACGATAATTTGTGATTATACTTGTATACCAAAATAACCCTAAAATCGACAAAGATAAATAATCGAACTCTTACAGTCATCATCGGGTTGTGTTGTTGAATCCATGCTTGCTTTGTGTTTGCTTGTGGGGCGTGCGTTACCATGTCTTATACGTCTTCGCTTCCAATTTCTTGATTTGACATCATGCTCTCCCGATTATACTCTTGACATCGAAGATGATGACTCGACGGTTTTTTCTCTCATACTCCAGGAGCTCTCGACGATCCACCGTCTGTCATACTTCTTCACAAACTCGGGATGATCCTCTTCTCGAGTCAATCCCATATAACCTCGAGGAGAGTCAGACCCAGACTCCCTCGCCCTCAAACCTATCTTTTGAGACAAACCCTGATGAATCTCAGATTCATCACTCTAGAAGTCATTAATTAAGCTCTAATCCTTAAAAATCATTGGCATTTCTTCATTTATTCTGCATAATTAACATTCATGCATGTTTTGATAAGATTTGCATTTTATCTCTTATTTTTGCACAAAATAAGAAGCCAAAAATCCTAGACAAAATTGACCTGTAAATAGTGAAACTTCCCTGGTTTTTAACTCATTCATGCCAACTCCAATTGACCCAAAATCACCTCCACTGTGTACATATCACTAACAAGAATAAATTAAAAATACAAAAAAAATCACTAACCCAAATAAGTGGACCAAAAACCCAAACCCTAGTTCAAGAATTTCCAGACTAAAACCCTCATATCTTTCCCATCCAGTGTCTACATTCAAATACCTTCAAAATAAGACCAAGTTCAAGTGAATCGGAGCTCATATGTGAAAGTTGGATTTTGGGCCTCTTTCGTACATTTTGTATTTTAGCGGTTTTTGACCTATTATTTTATGTACATAATTAACCTATTTTATTTTATTTATTTTTCAGATTTCTTCTTTGATGAAAGTTTTATTAATGCGCAAAAATCAAATCCAAACTGACCTTGAAATCAAAGAAACTAACTGAGTCCGAGTCCTCACTAATTGTTTGTGCAAAAATGATCTTTTTCATATTTTATTTTATTTCTCCATTTTATTAATAATAAAAATCCAAAAAAAAATAGATTATTGTGTAAATATTATATTGAATTTTATCATGTTTTTTCTGGATTTTTATCTGCTTTAAAAATGACAAAAAATTATAAAACCTAAAAATCAAGGTATTCTAAGTACATGGGATACCCTAAAAATATCACTATGTGCAAATGATCGATTTTGGTTTTTATGTCTTCATGAAAGTTGTTGATCTCATAGAGACTTGCATTTTTTGTCAAGAAACATTTTTATATGAGGCCATTTGCTATTTTTTAAGTATTTATCTTTCTATTTATTTTCTGATTTTTGTGGGGTTGACATGTGGCCGCTCCTGTAGCCGCCACGTGTCACCAACTTTTGAATTTATTTTTTATTTACTTTCTTTAAAAAAATTAAAGAGCCCCGTACATGTGTAGGACGTGCCCCCCACGCACGTGCTCTGCTACACGCCTCTCCCACTACTTCCATGTGGTCGAATCATGGTCGTCCAATCTCGGCCGATCGGACGGCCGCTGGCCTTCTCCTTCCTCCCCCTCCTTTCCCAATTGAGTGTCGCCGTCTATCGCCGCGAAATCTCTACCTTGCAGATCTCACAACTAACCGTCGCTCGTGTCCTCCGCGATCTCCTCTCCCAAATCTCCTCAAATCTCATCACCGATCCCTATCGTATCTCGTCATCGATTAAATCAAACCGCTTCCATGGTCGACCCTCCTCTCTTATAAAAAGCATCGTCACCCCTTCGTAAGAGTGATCTGCTGATTGCTCCTTCATCGACTGCTGGGGTGACAGCCCGGCCTCTTCTCACGGTGAGATCCGAGGCCTCAACCTCGTTGTATCATGGCTCTCCCCTTGCCGTTGACTCTGCCTTTGCTCCAGCTTCACGTCGTCGATCCCACGCTTCTTTCATCGTCCACCACCATTGCAGCAACTCCAGAAGTAACAACTTCGTCTCCAACTTCATTCTCTTCAACTCCAGCGGTTATCCCCATATCTTGAGCATCGACTCCATCCATCTCCGGGCTTCGTCTCCGCCATGCCACGCGAATGATAGTGCCACCTCACTACTGCACCGAGCACCTCCCATCTTCACCAACAACACTCACCGGCCTGCTACGCCTCCACCACCGTCAACGAGGGTTCGCTCCGCCAGCGCCTCCTCCATCGAAAACACCAGCCACCGGCCGCCAATCGCCGCGAAGCCCAGCTCCGACCCTCCGCTACTCTCCACCGTCACTCCAACCGTCGGACCAACCCGAGACCCCCTCTCACGTGCCCTGCACGTGCTAAGGGGGAACATTGCATCAAAGCCCCCAAAGAAATGCCTTATTTCAGCCAGACCCAGGGATCATGTGCGTCACATGTGACTCGCTGGGTAAATTGAAAAAAACCTCTCGCCATTCCCCTAAGTTGCAGATACATCCCTGCCTGTCAGAAGTCACGTGCTCGTTACATGACTTTTGGAAATTTTTTTCATTCTCCTCCAAAACTTTTGGTAATGACACATTAGTCCTTTATTTATTTTATCTTATTTTAAATTATTGCAGATATACCCATGTGTTTCCCCTTTATTCTGGACCGCTACATTACATTATCTTATTATCCAAAAATAGCATGATGTTCGTCAATTAATTCTCTACATGATAGCATATGCAAGATATTTTTGTGATCAATGGTTAATTATAAATTAATTATTTTGTGGAAAATTGCATATTTTGCCCATCTTATGCTTTGAATTTCATAACTAATTAACTGTTGTCTAAAAATTGCCTAAATTTCACAAATTGTCGAATTAATAGGATGTTACATTGTGCCCAAAAAGAATTGTAATTGCGTGCAACATTTTCCTCCTAAAATCATTTTGCATATTTCACTATTTAATTTTTAATAGGTATTGAATATTGTATTTTTGAGATTTAGGATTTTTCTGAGATCCATCACCTAGTGATAGATCTTGGATAATTTTATCCTTTGAAAATAATTATGTTTAATATTTATTATAATTAAAGATTAAAATTCACTTTGTTTGCATTTAAAAACTCATAAAAATTCATCTTACTTCCATTCCAAAAACATTACAATGCATTCATTTCATCGTAATTATTATCTTAGCCAAGTTTCATATTTTTCGAACATCATTTGACTGATCTTTATATTTTAGTCCCTAAAATAGGCCAAAGTTGCATTTTGCATCCCTAATTGCATTAAAAAATTATTAAAAAAGATCGTCTCGAAAATCGTGCTCGAACTTTCATAGACAAAAGTCTAGCTTGTTCCTTTGCCTCCTTGTGTTTGACCCTCGTACTTGCTCAAGTAGATTACATAAAACTACATTGATTAAACTTTGTGTTTTTGTGTGGTTATTTCTTGACTGATTTCGATTGCCCGCCTACAGCGAAATGACACATTAATTTAAGCCAGTGATAATCCATGACATATATTTTAACGTCGGCTCTATCAGACTCGTTAGATGGCGACGTTGCTGGGGAGGCAAACGGCTTAGATTTTGTTTACAAAATTTTTGTATGGTTTTTCGCATTCGGGTAGTCTGTCCCCCAAATTTTTCACTGTAAATACCATTTTTTTCCTCTTTCTGCATTTTTTTTATTTACAACATTTATTTTCTTTTTTTATTTATTTTTTGTGTCACTCTCTTACACCCTCTCTCTTATTTTTCTTGTGAGGTACCCGATGTACATGGAGCAGTTTTTGGAAACCGAAGCATCTTCACCAACTTCCAAAAAGCCGCAATTAAATTAAGATCGAATCAAGTCGTGGAAGAGCGTAGAGTCTAGGAGTAATTTTCTGCAATTTTATTTTATGCAATTTTATTTTCTCATTTATAGCAGTGTTCGTTTGGACTCTCGCGTGTGTAAAAAGACCTTTAACTTTCTTATGTGGTGTGTCGTGGCCTGTTTCACTCTCCGCTGTGGATGGGGCCCGACTTGAGGCGCTTAGGATAGACATGCACATACGAGTCCTAGAGCGTTTAAATTTTTGATTGTGCTCGTAGGATCTAGGGCCACACTTCACTTTAATTGAGATGCACATTAGATCATTCGATTTAGCCAAATTGAACTCAATTCTTCCCCGCTAATAGAACTTTCTGCTAGGTGCGGTTTGTCATTGGCTTGCATTCATACATATTAAACTTTCAATTCTTGTATTGCATACCACATGAAGATTGCGAGGAATCACTGTAAGTCTTCTAACTGAGCATACATCATTGTTTCATGTGCATCGTCTTTTCCTGAATTTCTCCCTACTGTTTTGTCACAAAATTTTAAAGGAAATTGGGACTGGATGGTAGACGTTCATTTGTGCTCACCTTAAATTTTCAATGATCTCCTAATTAAAATTGAGACTGCTAAATATAGCCGATTTTAAATAATCCATAAAATCAAGAATTTTTGCAGGAGAGCAACCCGACCTAGGATGCATTCATTTTTCTGAGTGAGCAAGAGACGGCACTTAAGGTTAGAGCCCATCTCTGATATTTTCATTCAGACTATTGATTATAAAAACGATTAGCTAGTTCTAAGTAAGGAATACGGATAGCCAGTAAACGGTCCGGATTTCCTTAGCAGAGTGGGTGGTTTAAAGGACACTTCGTAAGGCTCTATCCTTAAGTAACACGGATAGTCGTTTGACAGTCCGTACTTACACCTATACTGGCTAAAAGTAGATGCAACTAGTCATAGGAATTCAGGATAGTCTTTGAGAAAATCTTCGGCACATAACAACTCGCTAATTATTTTTCAAGATTGTCTTATCACCAACTAAAATTGAAAAGATAATTGCCAAACTCTTGCGGCTTCATTGTGTGAGTTGGTGAACTTTAGGTTTGATTTGTGTTTGCATTAGTGTGCGTAAACCACTTTTGAAGACCAAAAGACACACATTTGTGCCATCAATCTTCTTGATTAAAACTTCTTGTGAATATCATGTGCACTTGCACCAAGATCAACCATGTCGGTTCATCATCAACCTCCTTTGACAAAAATAGGACAATGGTCCAAGTACCCATCTGACCTATATTATGAAAACGAATTTGTTTCGGTCAGGCCCAAATTGACCAAAGCCTCTGTTTTCAATAATTCTCCAACATTTGAGGGAGATTTTCACTCTCAAATGAATTTGGTTCCCTCGGTGAATTCCAAGCCATTCCACTCGAAGCATCCTACCACCCATGACCACTTACCGTCGGGGACTGAACCGTCTTATTCTCAGTTTTTCGCTGAAACTAATGAACCATTTCAAGATCAAATCACTTTTGAAGTCATGATTGGCCGAGAAACCAAACCTGATCAGACCACATGGAGAGGCCCACACTTAATGATCATCAACGTTGGATTGACCGTGACGATCAGATCCCTATTGGTCAACCTGAGTACCACTCCTTTGATCAGCCTATACGTACAGAGGACCAAGTGGATGATATTGACACATATGCACCCTGTGTGACTCCATTATTTGAGGATATGATCAATCATGACCATGGAAGTCGACTCTACTCAAACCAGCATTACATGACTAAGTCACAATATGTTGAGTATGAGACCTATAAATTCCCGCAAAATCTTTCCACTGAGCAGCCTCCTTCCATAATTTTTAAGGAGAAATTTTTAGAAAATAATGATCATATATTGGATATTCCAAGAGACTCCTCTCTCAGCTTAAACAGTAAAATGGTACATGAAATGACCGAATATAAAATACAAATGCAAAAACATACCCCAACTACTCCCATGATTGGTCATGAACATATTTTGAGGATGACATTTAGAGGATAAATAAGAGATTTGATTAAATGGAGAATAGATTTTGAAAATTTACCGACCGATTAATTTCACTCTCTGGTAGCTCGGACATAAAAATATATAAGGACCAGATTGGATCACATGTTGAAAATTTTGACGATATTCGGAAACCTAGAGAATATTTTCACCCTAGGGACGACTCTGACAGCGACAACTCCGCATATTACTCCCCTAGGAATGACTATGCCTCTGGCTCTTACTCGGAACATCAAAGCCCCTGCTCTTCTACGGAAAACACCACATCACTACACAACACAGAAAAATACCAAAAATGAAATATTCAAAAACATACAAAAAATTGAAAATCCAAAAAAATTCATAAAAATTAAGACTGAAGAAGATCTGAAGAATTTGGATCCTGCTTTATGGGAAGCACAAGAGAAGATTGATTTTTGAACTTCCCTTTATACAAGCCATTGAACACATCCCCGACCTTAAAGGATTTGTAATGGACAACATAATGATGAAAAAGTCGGGAAGGATTAGAACAAAGACTGAAAGAAATATTTTGTCAATGGCCTCCTCCTTGCTGTTGAAGAGAAAAACCAAGAGCCACATAGTGAAGCGGTTTCTCAGATTTGACTGTGGAATTAAGGACATAATTTCCACCCATGCTCGAATTGATGACGATTCACCAATCAATATCCTCCCGACCTTGGTATTTCACGAACTCAAACTCGGACCCATCAGGAAGATACGAGAGAGTTAAATTGGCTGATCTATTAATAAAGAGGCCGAGAGGAAACATTTCTGTCATCATTACATTCCAAGGTGCTCTGCTCAAAGTGGAATTCACGATCATTGCTATTGAGCATCAAGGAGAATTCAACCAGTCTCCAATTATTCTTGGAAAGCCATTCTCGGTATTGGCTAAGGAAATTATTGACTGTGAGACTCGAGAAATAAATTTTACAGCATTGGAAGCACTTCGATCTCACCCAGTCTTTGAGGAACCACGATTTTCTAAGGCGACCCATGAAGAACTCAATAGTCATAACCATCAAGCGGTAGAAGAGCCCTACCCCGTTGCTACATCTGAGATAGCGGTTGTTGATGAAACTATTAGTTTAGAGACTCTCCCTCCTGCTCCATTCCCAGCTGCTCTCACAATGGAAAATCAAATATATGAATCATATGATCCGAAGACTTATGCATGGTTGCACCCTGGGACAACCTATTCTGACTACCTTGATCACATCAACTCGACAAAGGAATGCTCCAATGTCAAATCAATTGAGAAAGAACATGCAGAGACTCTCCCCATTATTTCAATTCCTACGGATCTCATAATAGAAGAATGTTTCTTATATGATATGAGACATATGCATGGTCACACCCTGGGTTAATCTACTCATAATACTTTGACCAAATCATCCCAAATCAGGAGTGCACCAACATTAAGAAGAAGCACGCAGGATAAACACCGACCAAGGAGAAAAATTCTCATTGGTTATTCATCTTGAGACTCATGTGGACCAACAACTTCACGAAACAAAATGACTACTCCTTCGTCAGAAAAGATAGTCACCTTCACACTTCCGGAAGAGGAATCATCTGTTAATCCCTCATCATGTCCAGAAAAGGTAATTTACATGAGTGAAGTTTGTTTCGTTGTTCTAAAACCATATCTCCGTAAGGATCCAAACTTCGATTCCCGTTGGAAGACTCCCGTTCCTCACTATTATTCATCAAAAGACGATGCTCTTGCTCTCATGAAATACACTGCATTTATTTCTTATGAGTTGACTGTGACTGGTGATTCAGAGTATTCATCCGAGGATAAATTGCTTAATCCCAAGAAGGAACAAATTCTGAGAAAACAACTGAAGAAACAAAAAGACAAGAATATCTGGAGTGTGTCCGCTTTCAAATACTATTCCTATGAGGATAATTCCAATGATGGTTATCTTTCATCTGACTCATACGCATCATCTACTATCCAGCATAATTTCTCTTAGGATAACACTGATAATAGTTGGGAATCATATGCTTCATCTCCTTCTCATCATTATGATCTCCCTCCACAGGCTCACAAGAAGATCGACCAAAAACCACCTAAATCATCGGCTACCCACCCTCCGTCCTGACCACATCGGTCTCCTTGTACATCTTCTTCCTCCACTTAGGACAAGGCCTAAGTATAGGGGGGGATCGATGCCATATATATATATCATTTCCCTCATCAAACTAATCCTCACAATCACCTCATTTCCACCCTTCTTCCGTACTTAGGCTGACCAGAGCCTAAGTATGGGGGGAGATGACGATCATATGTTTATACTCTCCTCATTCACATATCCTGACCACCTCATCTTCGCTCTTCTTCTATACTTATATTGCTCACAGCCTAAGTATAGGGGGACGGAACAATATATCATTTTTTATTTCTCACTCTCTCACGCTTAGCCGGAGCTATGTCTTCTTTTTGCTTCTTGTGCTCTAAGGACACAACACTCTCTAAGTATAGGGGGGTCTGTATATATATTGTGTATATATTTTACCCATATCTCTTGCTTTGGCATAAGTCTATATGTATTTATGGGGTGGGTAACTAACTTAAAAAAACAAAAACAAAAAGACGGTGTTTTCCTACTAACACTGATTGTGTCCAACCAAAAACTTTATGAAAAAAATGGATTCTTATTAATTTTTGCATTAAAAAACCTTTCAGAAAAAAATACCTTACAAAAAAAACTTGTGTCTGCATTTCATACACCTACACTTCATCCAGCATTACATTCATTTGCATCTATGAAAAGTCCTTGGGTTCTGAACTGAGTTATGAGCCGAAATCGAGAGTGTTCTGGACTTAACCTTAACTTCACCTAGAAATGGGATTTTAGAAGCTTCAGGTCTTTGACTTATTTCTTTGAGTTCAACATGACAATGTGCAGCGCTTGACTCTTAGTGTCTAACCTGGTCTCTTCATTCTTGGTACAACTCTGGAATAAGGAAGTAATTTGTACTCGCACACAATGCACTTATCTCAACTCCGACGGGGTGTTCGAAGACTGCGTGAGTTTCTTTTCAGGTAGCGTGGAAATCTAAAGATCGGAGTACAGGTTGAAATAAAACTTAAAAAAAAGGATGGACGGCTGGGCAAAATTATTTTTTCTAAGACCCCAAAACATTTACGAAAAAAAGAGATTCTATATCCGTAGGGGCACAACAAGATCCAAGCAGAACCACCAAAAGTCCACAAAGAAACCAATAACAAAAAATATCTGACCAAAAAGGTACAAGCTTCAAGAAAACCTGCAGATCTTGGTGGAGACTTGTCTACACTGGCCAGCTACACAAGGAGAGGTGACTACACTGGCCACCCTCCAGCTCTTTTCTCATTCTTCTAACTTCTCCCCCATTTCGATTATGAACACAGCGTGACAAACCTTAGAAGGAAATACCTGACTCCCTGAGAAAGAGTTATTGAAGAGGAGGTTTGCATGGTAGTCCAACATTTTGGATAGGAAGATCTAAAACCTTTCACACACATGAGTCGATTGTTCAATGTTCATAGGGTACGCTTTGGGAGGAGGATCGATCTAAGATGACTTCTGAGCCGAAAATGTGACAATGATGTGTAGAACTTGAAGGATGTTGATTTTAAAATTCTAAGTCTCACAGAATTTCCGCCAAACTAATAATCCAAAGGTTGAGTCTAGTTTCATTTTCACCTTCAACTCATGGTCTTGGTATAGGACCCAATCTCATTTCACCTCATGGCATTTCTTTTGATGCTCATGGACGAGCATGGTTGAAGTATAGGGGGATGATAAATCTCAGATTCATCACTCTAAAAGTCATTAAATAAGCTCCGATCCTTAAAAATCACTGGCAATTCTTCACTTATTCTGCATAATTAGCATTCATGCATGTTTTGATAAGAATTGCATTTTATCACTTATTTTTGCACAAAATAAGAAGCCAAAAATCCAAGCAAAAATTGACCTATAAATAGCCTAACTTCTCTGATTTTTAACTCATTCATGTAAAATCCAATTGACCCAAAATCACCTCCATTGTGTACATATCACTAACAAGAATAAATGAAAAATACAAAAAAATCACTAACCCAAGTATGTAGACCAAAAACCCAAACCCTAGTTCTAAGATTTCCAAACTAAACCCCTCATATCTTCCCCATTCAATGTCAGTTTTGATCCTACTAACTTTTGAACTAATGTGCATTCAAATACCTTCAAAACAAGACTAAGTTCAAGTGAATCGGAGCTCACATGTGAAAGTTGGATTTTGGCCTCTTTTGTACATTTTGTATTTTAGTGGTTTTTGACCTATTATTTTATTGACATAACTAACCTATTTTATTTTATTTCTTTTTCAGTTGTCTTCTTTCATGAAAGTTTTATTAAAATGTGTAAAAATCTAAATCCAATCTAAGCTTGAAATCACAGAAACTAACTGAGTCCGAGTCTTCACTAACTATCTGTGCAAAAATGGTCTTTTTCATCTTTTATTTTATTTCTCCTTTTTCTTAAATAATAAAAATCCAAAAAATGAGATTAATGTGTAAATATTTATTTTTAATTTTATCATATTTTTTGGATTTTTATCTGGTTTAAAAATGACAAAAAATATAAAACCCAAAAAATCAAGCTATTTTACGTACATGGGATACCCTAAAAATATCACATTATGCAAATTATCGATTTTGGTTCTGATATCTTCATGAAAGTTGTAGATCACATCGAGACTAGCAACTTTTGTGAAGAAACTTTTTCGATCCAAGGTCATTTGTTGTTTTTTAAGTATTTATCTTTCTATTTATTTTCTGATTTTTGTGGGGCTTACACGTGGTCGCTCCTGGAGCTGCCACATGTCACCCACTTTTGAATTTATTTTTTATTTCGTTTCTTTAAAAAATTAAAAAAATAAAAAGCCTCGCACATGCCACATACGTGCTCCATTGCACGCCTCTCCCATTGCTGCCACGTGGTCGAATCACGGCTGTCCCATCTTGGCCAATCGGATGGCCGCTGACCTTCTCCTTCCTCCCCCTCCTTTCCCAATTGAGTGTCGCCGCCTATCGTCGCGAAATCTCCATCCTGCAGATCTCGCAACTGACCGTCGCCCGTGTCCTCTGTGATCTCCTCCCCCAGATCTCCTCGAATCTCATCACCGATCCTAATCATATCTCGTCGTCGATTCAATCAAACCCCTTCCATGGATGACCCTCCTCTCCTACAAAAAGCATCACCACCCTTTCGTAAGAGCGATCCGTTGACTACTCCTTCATCAATAGCTTGGATGACTGCCTGGCCTCTTCTCGCGGTGAAATCCAAGGCCCAGGCCCCGCTACAACACGACTCTCGGTCGACTCTGCCTTTGCTCCGTCTTCACGTCATCGATGCCATGCTTCTTTCATCGTCCACCACCATCGCAGCAACTCCAGAAGTAACAACTTCGTCTCCGACATCATTCGCTTCAAATGCAGCGGTTATCACCACGCCTTGAGCTTCATCGACTTCAACCATCTCCGGGCTTCGTCTCCGCCACGTCGCACCAATGATAGCGCTACCTCACTGCTGCGTCGAGCACCTCCCATCTTCACCGACAGCACTCGCCGGCCCGCTATGCCTCCACTACTGTCAATAAGGGTTCCCTCCGCCAGCACCTCCTCCACCGGAGACATCATCTACCAGCCGCCAATTGCCGTAGAAGCCCAACTCCGGCCCTCCACCACTTTCCACCGCCACTCCAGCCACCGGTCCAACCCCAAAACCCCCTCCGACGTGCCCTGCACATGCTGAGGGGAAACATTGCATTGAAGACCCTGGAGAGCTGCCTTATTTCAGCCAGACCCAGGGGTCACGTGTGTCGCACGTGACCTATTGGGTAAATTGTAGAAGACCCCTCGCCAATCCCCCAAGTTGCGGATACATCCTTGCCTCTCAGAAGTCGCGTTCTTGTCACATGACTTTTGGAAATTTTGCTCATTTTCCCCAAAAATTGTCGGTAATGACAATTAGTCCTTTTTTTATTTTATCTTATCTGTAGATATACCCATGTGTTTCCCCTTTGTTCTAGACCGTTGCATTACATTATTTTATTATCCAAAAATAGTTGATGTCCGTCAATTAATTCTCTACATGATAGCATATGCTTGACATTTTTTTGATCGATGGTTAATTACTAATTAATGATTTTGTGGAAAATTGCATATTATGCCCATCTTGCACTTTGAATTTCATAACTAATTAACCGTTGCTCTAAAAATTGCCAAAAATTCACAGATTGTAGAATTAATTGGATGTTACATTGTGCCCAAAAAGAATTGCAATTGCATGCATCGTTTTCCTTCTAAAAATCATTTTGCATTTTTTAATATTTAATTTTTAATAGGTATTGAATCGTGTATTTTTGAGGTTTATGATTTTTCTGAGATCCATCACCTAGTGATAGATCTTCGATAATTTTATCCTTTGAAAAATATTAGGTTTAATATTTATTATAATTAAAGATTAAAAGTCACTTTGTTTTCATTTAGAAATTCATAAAAAATCATTGCAACCAAAAATTCCAAAAAAATATACAGTGCATTCATTTCATCGTAATTATCATCCTGGACAAGTTTCATATTTTTCGAACATCGTTTGACTTATCTTTACATTTTAGTCCCTAAAATAGGCTAATTTTGCATCCCTAATTGCGTTAAAAATTATATAAAAATAAGACCGTCTCAAAAACTGTGCACGAACTTTGATAGACAAAAGTCTAGGTTAACCCTTTGCCTCCTTGTTTTCAACCTTGGGACTTGCCCAAGTAAAATAAACATAAAAACGCAATGATTAAAATTGATTAATTTTTGTGTGGTTATTTTATGATTGATTCCGATTGCCTGCCTACAACGAAACAACACACTAATTTAAGCAAACGATAATCCACAACATATATTTTAACATTGGCTCTATCGGACTCTGTATCTTAATTTATCATTGATTTCTCCTGTCCATTTTTCATTGAGTTCTTATGAGATGTTTTCCTTACCAGAAGATTTGAGGCGAATGGCTTGCGGGAAGGGACGTGTGGAGAAGCGACTAGACGAGGAGTAGGACACAAATGGAAGACCAGATCCAGCCGTAGAAATGATGATGGGGATAATAGACACTTTACAGCAGATGAATATGCAGATCTGAGATCAGTTTAGAGTCTAAAATGAGCTGTGAGTCGAGATAGCTACACAAAGAGCAGGAGCCGGGAACCCACCACTGCTTGTCGGGTTCCCACGACAAACAAAGACAAGTATGACCCTGGTTCCAGAATGCACATCACTGGATTCGGTTACCACCGAATCAAGGGCCATACAAGTTACTCCCATCCTTTATTTCATTGCTTCCCATGTTTTACAGGAATGCCATAGTGGAGTTGTTTGCCTTAAAGCCTTCTCCTTATCTAGGTGTTAGGTAGGAGATGATCTACGATACGTCCAATTATGTAGGCCATTTGCCTCAAATCCTTCCCCTTCGCCTTAGTTGATAAGGCGTTTTGCTGGCTCAGACATTTGTGGAGGGCGATTTCAATGTGGGTCGACCTGAAGTCCACGTTCATGCTTAAATTCTTTCCTCTAGGATGGACGAACATGATGAGGATCCAGATCTCCAACTTTACTCATCCACTGAATGAATCATTCCACGAGGCGTGGGATCGATTCAAGGACCTTACTGAGAGATGTTCTCATCATGAGATACCATTGAAGGTGCTAGTTCATAATTACTTTGGAGGACTCCAGCCAGATGTCCAGGGCCTTATAAGCACTGCAAGTGGTGGTAGTTATTTGAATTGGGATGTCGAGTTTGTCAGGTCCATCTTTGAGGGGATGGAAGAGAATTCACCAGTCCTTTACTCTACTCAGGCATTAAGAAGGCCCCACAGCCACTACACCATCGAGAGCATCATAACGTGGCATATATTTCGAATTCTGAATCAAATACCAACATTGGATACATTAGCGAAAATTTAACATTTGTAGATGTGATTCAAGATAAAGTTCAAGACATACAACATCTGTGAGAGTTGGAGAAACTCTCGTCACTTCCTCAGTAGCCAGGAGATCTGATGACAAAGATGACAGAACTGCACCTTCAATACTAGCAGTCTCACACTTCTTTGACCTCTCAACCAGCTCAGAGATCCTTGCCTGTTCCTCCCATTTGATAGATCCACTTTATCCAAAGCGAGCCAAGTCATCCTAGGGAGACTCCGCAGATTGATTAGCATGAGGACTAGTCTTATGACAATCCAAGTTAGATTGCCAGCCCTGGAGACACTGATGTTGAGCCTCAAGCTACTCTTGAGATCAACGGGATATGGTATGCTTTGATCCACCCGTCATCATAGTTTACCCCTCAGATCATACACCCGCAGCAGCATCCGTAGCAATACAACCATCCGCAACGTGAACGCCCGCAATTTCAGTACCGACAAAATTTTATGCAGCATCAGTATCACCAGAATTCTTATCAAAGACCACATTCCTTTCGCTAATATGCTTCGTACTCACAGTCGAATCATTACCAGCAGCAGCAGTCTTCATACACATCACAACGATCTCCTCGGCGTTATATTCCACAACAGCATACGTCAAGGCAGGAGAGAGTAGAAAGCCAAGGTTACCGCACTGAACATGAGAAATCTTCATACGCCCTAGCATTAAATCATATCATGGACATGATGAGCAGGCTCCAGACGGCACACAAGACAAAGATGGAGTGGAATAACCATCATATGGATGAGTTAACCGCGCCTAAGACCACTCTCTCAGCCCAGCCTCAGATGAACCCGAATAACAAGAGGAGGCACCTGTAAGAGGTATATAACACGATAGGTACGATCTCTTTTCATGGATTCTTATCTAATTTTATTCACCTCATGAGTGATATATCACCACAAGCACCTAATCGGGAGGAGGATATGGTACAGGGTGACAAGAAAGAGCTAGGCCATGATACATATACTGATGCTGAGGAGGAAAACCGCAAAGATGATGAGGATCGCCCACTTGACAATCAGCAAGAAGAGAGTGATGTTGAGATTGTCGATGTGGATTTAGGCGAATCAAATGATGATACCATGCTAGGCCATGCGAACACTCCCAAAGCTGGTGTATCTTTTCCAATTCTAGAGAGTTTTCTAGATAATTCTGAGACTCTCAATGTACAAGTTGATCCCGATTTGAATAAAAAGAATTTTGTTGTTCCTGAAATAGTTCCTTTTCTTGATACTTTGTATGGAAAAGATAAGAAAAAAACCAAAAATAATGATGTCACTCTAGAGATCGAATGATTATTGAAAGATCATATTTTTCTGAAGATTACACTTTATGATGCCTTGGATCATTTCTCTATGCTCAAAAATCAACTGAGGAACTGATGCACAGCACGTAGAAAAGAGATCACGAGTTGAGAAACATGTATTTACCAAGGCAACTTCTTATGTTATTCAGAATAAGGTACCAAAGAAGAAGAAAGATTCTGGAGCTCACAATGTCACATGTCATATTGAAGATGTCGCATTCCATCGTACTCTCTTAGATAAAGGTTCCTCGATTAATTTGATTCCATCTTCTTTGTTTGATAAGCTCAAACTAGGTCCTCTTTACAATCACAAGCGATACTTCAGTTTGTTGATCGATCTATGAAGAGATAGGGGGTGTTGAGGAACATTATTGTGACTGTTCAGGTCTTGTAGTTCCCAGTGGACTTTACTGTCCTAGATATGGGATGCCCTACACAGTTACACCTTGCTCCAATCATTCTCAAGAGACACTTCTTGCAGACATCAAGAGCACTCTTTGAGTATGATGCTGGGAGAGTATCATTTTGCACAGATAGTAGAGACATACACATTAAGATGGTGAGAGAACGTAGTAGTCCCGGATCAATATTGCCATTCACATTAGAGGACACCAGTCTTGCAGATGATCGTCAGCACATAGATGAGACGCGGTCTCTTGACCTTAAGAGCACTTATTTTAATACCCATGATATCCTACATGACGATAGGGTAGTTCATATGGTGCCTAGTACTTCAGAAGACTATTCACATACATATATAGAGTTCAAAACAGATGTAGATGAGTAGTCAGTCGTATTAAACGTCTCAGTATCGTAGATTGAAAGAACACATATTCTAGCACGAGCGTTAGTTGATTATATTTCGCAAATCATACAGTCTATTCAGCGTAGAGAGTCGGATGATGTGATTATTACACATATAGATACCTTCTATAGTTCGACTCCATAGACAAGTATTTCAGAAGAAAAAGCTATGCCACACACAGATATCACTTACAGAGACAACTTTACTTGTTCAGTCAGGATTAATACGCGCATGCACATCAGATGATTTTGCATGAACTAGTTTGAAATGATCTACTATGTACAGGATACATGACTACTCTTCCACTTCATTTCGTCTTATACAACGACATGTGAAGCCATTTTGTTTTTCCTAGAGTACACACCTGTTTATCCTTCGTAGATCACAATCTTCCCCAATTTTGTTCGTCTTATATACTTAATATAACATATCATAAGTATAGGGGGGACCGATTTCCCGTTAATTCTCGGTTCTCGATTTTTATTCTTTTTACTTTTCTTTTGTATATCCTTTCTTTTACTCTAATCGCTGGTCCCTAATTTCGGCCACAGTATTTTCTATACTTAGGATGCCTTATCCTATGTATGGAGGGAATGAGTGATTTTGATGATTCCGTTCTTCTCTCTCCTTTTGTTACTTCGTTTATATATTCCTTTTGCTCAGTTACCTCATTTCTGTGTTCCATTTTACTTAGAATGACCTGATCGTAAGTATAGAGGGTCGATTGACTTCTACTCTTTCATTCTTTTTTACCCACTTTTACTTAGCACAAGTTATGTTCTCCTTTTCTCTTTTGACACTATTAGGACATAACACAAGCTAAGTATAGGGATGTGTATATATTGCATAGATACTTTTGTTCATAATTCATACTTTTATGTTTTTTCTATATCTATTAAATCCATAAAAAGTGGGTGAGGGTTAATTTGAAATCCACTTATGTATTTAAATTATTTATAAAATCCTTGTAATAAGTAAAATATGCCTAAAATCCGTATTTAAAATTCTTAATAAAAAATGTGTATTTAAAATATGTATAACATTTACTTAAAATCCTATCTATTAAAATATGTATAAAATTCATTTAATTCTTGCTGGTATGAAAATTTTGTAAAATACATTAGCTATTTAATCCTAATAAAATATGGGTAAATTATCATATAAAATTTTTGCACAAAATCTTGTTTATAAAAATTGGAAAAATCCATAAAAATTTATAAAGCCTAAAATCCATAAAAATTACCAAATCCTGAAAATCCGTAAATATGAGTAAAATTCATAAATTGTACTTCACAAAAGCATGAGTACATTTGCATTAGCATGTAAAGGATGGAGCTTGATTACGATATTTTACTTTCATTGTAAGGATCCTAGGTAGGAACATGAATTTATACTCTTCAGGTCATTGACATAAATCTTTGGGTCCATGAGACTATGTTTAGGAAGTCAACTTGAAAAGTTCCTAAGTGAAACACTTGGTGTCATCCGTACAACTCTTCATCAGTGAACCAATTTTGGACACATGCACATTGCACTTAGCTCGACTTGCATGGGGCTTCAAAAGGAAATCTATCTTGGTGGTATGTTTTTATCTTTGTCTGGCGGTGCTAACGTCTAAAGATCAGAGTGATTGAGGTTGCAATAATCACTTCAGATGAGGGAAGGATCTCCTGACACAATTTTTCCAAGACCTCAAAAAATGGACGGAATAAAAAGATGCTATATCCATCGAGGCACAATAAGATTGATGTAGTGCAAGAAAATTACAAAGACAATACAAAGAAGAATCCACCAAATACAAATACGACCACAATGGTCCGAGCTTCTACCAAAAAGCCTGCACATCTTAGTAGAGACTTAGCTACACTGACTCAGCATCACAAGGAGATGCATCTATACTAGTCACACACCGGTTCTTTTCTCATTCTTTTACTTTCTCTCTATATTAGTTTGTGGACATAGCACGAACTGACTTCAGAAGGGAATACCTCCCTCCCCGAGGAAAGAGTAGATGGATGAAGAATCAATGGGTGTGTATTATTCGGATGGGATGTTTCTTTGCTTCTTTAAGAGGGAAGAGCTAAAACATGATATGAATGAGTGGATCTAAACTCGTTGTTGGGGTTAACTTAAACAAGGATTTGTGGAACTTGAGGGTTGTTGAGGCTAAAATCCTTCGCTATTTAAGGCTCCGACAAAATGCTTGTTTCAGGCCCGATTGAGCTCTGTCCTTTGTCTGTATTCATGAATTAGTGTAGGAAAAAAATTCATTCTAACTTTCTTTCTTTTTCCCTTATTCTTCAAATTAGTGTTTTATAAGGGACTAACAAAGTTTAAGTATAGGGGGTTGATGAATTCGTGATTCATTATCACTTTATTTGCATTTTGTCTTAAAACCCTTAACAATTTCATGTAAATATATATTAATTTTCACATTTTAACAAAAACCAACTCATGAATAAAAATGCACTTTTATGCATTAAAATCATGTAAATAAATAAAAGAATAAAAATAAAAAAAATAAAAATAAAGGTAAATTGTAGATATGTATATATGTACAATATGACCTATAAAATAAATATAGTTGAAAGATATATTTATAAACCTAATCCCTGAGATCAAGACAGCATGGATTGCTCAACAAATAAATAAGTAGGGGGAGATAAAAAAGAAAACAAATAAAAATAATTAATTGCACATTCTAGACACTCTCCATTAATTAGTCAATAAATATCAAAACTTCAAAGATTTTTCTATTAATTCATATGACCTTATTTTTTACCAAACCTTTTTCCTAATTATTTCACAAAATGTATAGAAAAATATAAAAAAAGTTAAAAGCATTACCTTGTATATATGCCAAGAAATCCAACTTGCAAATTATCAAAATCTCAACTTCCGAACATCATAACTTTCTCATACGAACTTCAAGTTCACTCTACTCACCATTAAAGCTCATAAAATAATATTCTCTACTTAATGAAGGTGATTTTACTAAAATCAAAGACCATTTGCAAAATGTCAATTTTGTGTCCTAACCACAATAGGGTTTTTGGGCTATTCATTTTATCTAGAACACACTATTTATTGTTTTAATGATCTTATCATTTATAATCGTCAATAAAACCCCCTCCAAGTTAGCCTCTCTAGCTAACTTCTCCTAACTTCTCCTGTTACCATAATTACCTGGTCGACCACCCTTCTTCTCTGCCTTGTTCTGATAGAATCCAGTGATCACAATGCTCGTCGACTGGCTCGTGAGGAAGCTTGGAGATCGAGGAGACATTCCAAGGTCTTTTCCGACCATGCATCGCCGCCTTCATGTGTGTAGAGCTCCGGGAATTCCGCCCTGTCGAGCGACAACCAGTGGGATCCTACATCCTATTATCCACAAGTACTCCTCTATACTTTGCCATTTTATTTCTCGAATTGTGTGCCTCAATTAGCAATCATTATTACATCATTTGGACCCCTAATCATCTTTCTATGATGCCACCTTCTAATTTCCTTTCGAATCTGATTCCACACGCTCAAAGTTAGCCTTCCATTCTTGCATTTTTTTCATTAACACATACTTTCTAGAAACGAATTTTGTGACTTGAAAATCACAGTTTGTTGTCCAATTAACTTGTGGTTCGAGCATTATCAAACTTATTTGTAGGTTCATCTTCTATCTGGAGCAGCATTTCACCGTCTAGAACACAAACTTATTGAAGAACAGTCTGATCAAGATAAACTTTCATCAGCACCAAGACTTGAACAGACATCCATCTTCTTTGGCGTTCCACCGTCACGATCCGTCACCTTTGGATAAGTTCACCTACATCTGATCTCGGAGGGAGGAGTCTCCCTCCTAGCCTAGGAGAAGGCTTAAGACCGCCATCGTTCGCCGGAAATAATTCGGAGAACCAGCCACCGTCATCACCTGCACGAGAAGAGGAAGAACAGCAAGAGTATCAAGGAAGAGCAGAATCGTGCCGGGAGTCCCGAACGGATGATCCAAATTAAACGTCCCATTCTATTCTCCGCCATTAATCGTGAACCAGTGTGAATTTTACAACATAAATCTAGTGGACTTCCAGAAAATTCATCCCACTCCAAAATTTCTAGAAATTGCATTTAGCTTCCTGTATAGGGACCTAAATGTAATACATTTAATATTCTTTACAAACTAGTCCCTGCTAGGGACCTAAATCTAACAGACTCAAAATACTTTTTTTGTATTTTGACCCTTGTGCTGGTGGGGTGTTTTGGACCTTTATTTTGTTGTAATTTTCTATAAATTTTCTAGGCTAGTTACACAGCTACCTTAGTGACATTTCTAGCATTTTTTCGTGGTTGTTTGTCAAGTATTTTCATCGCTTTTATTTTCGTAAGTTTGTGTAAATTTCAAGTGTTTCTTGAGTCTTGTTGTAAAATCAAGAAGATAGTGAGATTCTCGGGATTTCTTTCATTCATCGAAAACTATCGTATGGTTATTCTGCCTCCTCAAGTTCAACCCAGGAACACTTACCAGGATAAATAATATAATGTAGATAAAATAGGAAGGAGAAGCTGCTTAATCTTATTCCCTCTCTCCTATTTTATTATTTTTGTTTGACCAATCAAAATATGATCTCCACGGTTCTTTCTATAACCAACAACTCTATTATCTAATTATCAAAGTGGCGTCGTTGCCGGGGAGGCGTTAACTATCTTCGATTTTCAAAATTATTTCGAGAATTTTTCAATCTTCTTGATTTTACAATTTTCTGACTTCTTTTTTATTTTTGTATGATTTTGTTTTACGGCTTTTTATCAAGTTTTGATGATATTTGTGATTTTTATTTATGATTTTTTGTGTGTTTTTCTTTCTAACAAAATTTTGCAGGGCGTGCACGATCAGTCGGCTTCTTAAGAAGCCAATTCAGTTGAAAGTGCAGAAACGGACCCCTTCTCTCAGAGCGAGCCGGGTCAGCCTACAAAGACTCCACGGCTTGATTGCATGAGGTCCAGTCTTATGCCAATCCAAGTCAGATTGCCATCCCTATAGACACTAACGTTGAGCCTCAAGACACTCTTGAGATCAATAGAATATGGTACGCTCTGATCCAGCCATCATCATCGTTTACCCCTCAGAGCGTATAGCAGCATGGACTTCTACAATTTCAGCACTAACAGAATCTCGCGCAGCAGCAGTCTCACCAGAATTCTTATCAAAGACCACATTCTTTTCACCAACCTGCTTCGTACTTACAGTCGAATCAATACAATCAGCAACAGTCTTCATACACATCACAGTTATCTCCTCGGCCTTACGCTCCACAGCAGCATACACCGAGGCAAGAGAGAGTAGAAGGCCAGGGTTACCACGTTGAACTTGAGAAATCTTCACAGGCCCTAGCATTAAATCAGATCATGGACATGATGAGCATGCTCCAGACCGCACACATGACCAAGATGGAGCAGGGTAACCATCATATGGATGAGTTAGCCGTGCCTAAGACCACTCTCCCATCCCTACCTCAGATGATCCCGAATAACAAGAGGAGGCACCCAGATTAGGTAGATAACATGACAAGTATGATCTCTTGTCCTGAATTCTTATCTAATTTCATTCACCTCATGAGCGATAGATCATCACAAGCACCTAATCGGGAGGAGGAGATGGCACAGGATGATGAGCAAGAGCTAGGACATGATACACATACTGATGTTGAGGAGGAGAACCGCAAAGATGATGAGGATCAGCCACTTGACGATTAGGGAGAAGAGAGCGATGTCGAGACTGTCGATATGGATTTAGGCAAATCAGACGATGATACCATGCTAGGTCATGCGAACACTCTCGAAGCTGATGTATCTTTTCCAAATCTAGAGAGTTTTGTAGATAATTTTGAGACTCTCGATGTACAAGCTGATCCCGATTTGAATAAAAAGAATTTTGTTGTAACTGAAATAGTTCCTTTTCTAGATGCTTTGTACGGAAAAGGTAAGAAAAAAACCAAAATAATGATGTCACTCCAGAGACCGTAAAATTATTGGAAGATCATATTTTTCTGAAGATTCCACTTCACGACGCCTTATATCATTTCGCTACGCTCAAGAATCAGTAGCTGAGGAATAGATGGAAAACACATAGGAAAAGGAGATCATGAGTTGAGAAACATGTATTTTGCAAGGCGACTTCTTGTGTTATTCAGAATAAGGTAACAAAGAAGAAGAAAGATTCTGAAGCTCACAATGTCACATGTCATATTGAAGATGTTGAATTCCATCGTACTCTTTACATAATTGGTTCCTCGATTAATTTGATTCCATATTCTTTGGTTGATAAGCTCAAACAAGGTCCACTTTACAAATCACGAGCGATACTTCAGTTTGCAGATCGATCTGTGAAGAGACCTAGGGGTGTGTTGAGGAACATTATTATGACTGTTCAGGGCATGTAGTTCCTCGTGGACTTTACTATCCTAGATATGGATTGCCCTACACATTTACACCTTAATCCAATCATTCTCAGAAGACCCTTCTTCTAAACAGCAAGAGCACTCTTTGATTATGATACTTGTAGTGGAGAGATACACATTGAGATGGTGAGAGAATGTAGTAGTACTAAATCAGTGTTGTCATTCACATCAGAGGACACAAGTCCTGCAGATGATTGTCATCACATAGATGAGACACAATCTCATGACCTTAAGAGTATTAATTTTGATACCCATGATATCCCACATGATAATAGGGTAGATCATATGATGCCTAGTTCTTCAGAAGGCTTTTCACATACAGATATAGAGTTCACAATAGATGCAGATGAGCAGTCAGTTGTAATAGACATCTCAGTACTGTAGATTGAAAGAACACATATTTCAGCATAAGAGTCAGTTGATTATATTTCGCAAATCATACAGTTTATTCTGCGTAGAGAGTCAGATGGTGTGATTTTTACAGTTATAGACATCTTCTGTAGTTTGACTCCAGAGATGTGTATTTCAGAAGAAAAGGCTATGCGACACACAAATATCACATACAGAGATAACTTTACTTGTTCAACCAGGGATTAGTATGCGCATGCACATCAAATGATTCCATATGACCTAGGTTGAGATGATCTACTTTGTACAGGATGCATGACTACTCTTCCACTTCATTTTGTCATGTACAGAGACATATGAAGCCATTCTGTTTTTCCTAGAGTACACACCTTTATATCCTTCGTAGATCACAATCTTCCTCATTTTTTCTCATCTTATATGCTTAAGATAACATATCCTAAGTATAGGGGGATCGATTGCCTGTTGATTCTCAATTTTCAATTTTTATACTTTTTACTTTTCTTTTGTATATCCTTTCTTTTACTCTAATCGTTGGTCCCTAATTTTGGCCAGCACTTTTCTATACTTAGTGATGAATCTCCATTTCATCACCTTTATTCTATCATTTTGGCCTCAAAAACCCCGGCAAATGCATGTAAATAGCATCAATTTGTACATAATAACATTCATTATTCATTGCATTAATTGTACATTAAATAAGGTTTTTAATGCCAAAATTATAGAATAAAGAGAAGAAAATAAAAAGGAATAAAATATTGCAAATATTTTATGACCCTAACCCCGAGACCAAGGCCAGCATGGTATTGGTCGACAAGGAATAAAGTAGGGGGAGATAAGGGCTGATATACAATAAATACCTCATTTATTTATTTATCCCTTTATGCATTTTTTGACACCTATTTTATGCATAATTATTTATTCATCAAATAAAGAAACTTTGTACATGAAAGTTGTAGATAATAATGTAAATAAAAATACAAAATTGAGTTTGTACAAAAATAATACTCAGTGTACATTTTATACCCAGAATAAAAAGCAAAAATCTCAACTTCCCAGACCCATATCTTGCAAATAAAAACTCCAAATCACCCAAACTCACCTTTAATTGTACATAGCATTTCATAAACTATTTTATAAAATTGGTTTCATAATTTTTGGAGTCCATCTGTAGAAGTTAGGTTTTTGGCCCACATTGTATATAGTACCCGATTAAAATATTCATTTTATTCAATAATTATTATTTGTACAAAATTATATTTTTAGAATTTTATAAATAACATTTATAATACATGTACATATTGAAATTAAAAGAAAACCAAAGAGAAATTTCAAAAATAAAATAAGTCTATGAATATATAGACAAAATACCTATACTACCTGTATGTGCATAAATAAAAGGAAAGCATTCTTTTATTCTTTATTCTTCTATATTTTTAGTAATGTATATATTATATGTGTCTTATTAAAAATACAAATCCTTAATAAAAACACATAGAATTAATTAAATAAATACAGTGTGTATAATATATAGGTAAAGTACCTATATATATACTTAGAAAGACATAGACCTATTTATTTAAAAATACAAATAAACTTATAAAAATCAAACAAAAATACCTTTATACTCACAAAAATAAGTTATAAAATTATAAAATAAGAAACTAAAATAATAAAATAAAATAAATAAATTAAAATATACAAAAATACATATAAAATACATACATATACACATTATTTTAATAAAACCGTAATAAAATACTTCAAAAAAAAATAAATAAAAATCATAAATAAATACTACATTAATTTATAAACATTTTCTATTTTATAAGTAAAATCTAATAAAATCATTTACTAGGTTAAATAATTCATTTTGTAATAAGGATCCCTATTTTGGCGTGTAGCGGCTGAGGTGGACCAATGGGCGCGTCGCGCCTGTTGACCGCAGGTCAACTGGACCTCCAGGCGTCTGACTTCACGCGACCTGTCTTTTCCCCGATTTCCGCCATTTTTCCCGCCTGGCTCAGTGAACCATCGCACTCGCTTCCTTCACAAGATTTGTCCTCTGATCATCCATGATGCCCGCCAAGATCCTAGATCAATCTGATACTCATTGGTTTAATCAATAAACGCCGGTCATTGGGGGTCCCTCGGAATGTCTATAAATAAAAACCTCCGACTTCCCGGCCAAAGTTGGCCATTTTCACTCCACCAAAACACCTTGTTCTTGCTCCTGGTGTGATCCTCGTGACAGGAGGAGTCGCCCAGCACCTCGACTTGGCCGGAGGTCGGAGAAGTTTTGTCGCGGTGGTGCTCCGGCGACCACCCTGCTCCCTGGAGGCCCCCAGGTATAAGAGCTGTTCTTTCTTGCTCAGTAGTTAGGTTTTAGTATTAGCTTTTAATTCCAGTCCTTAGGTTAGCATTTAGATGATTAGCTTAGGCAAAAATCCGAAATTCGAAGTTCGCCGGAGCTGAGCTCCGGCGACTTCCCCACTGTGATCCTATCTGTCTCCGACCGCCCAAATCGCCTCATCTCCATCCCCTTCGAGTTCTCCATCAAATGCACACACTTGTTCAACCCAGGACCCCAGGTCTTGGCGAATCGGAGCTCCTCCTCCGTCCTTCGTCGGAGCTCCTCCGTTCCACCTCATTTTGTTGTACAGCTTCAACCTTTTTGGTCGAGGAGCATCCCCTCGAGCCGTGCTATCTTCCTGTGCAGGTCTGGTGCGCAAATAAGCACCCTGAGGCGAAATCAAGTCACGCCGGAGGTACCTGGAGCCCCACTTCTTCTCCGACCTCGCGAGGGTGCTCCAGTGTACCTCTGGTCGATCCAACACCTCCGGACGACAGAGGAACCTTCCAGGAAGCTTTTGGGACACCGTGGAGCAGTGATGGACGGCGGAGGTGCGAGATCCAGCCGGGAGAAGCTCGCTCAGGCGAGCGTTCTTCCTTGTTCTTCCAGGCGCCCTCTCCGCCGTTGGATGAAGATGAAGGTCCCAGATTCGAAGGGAGCCGTTGGATGGAGCCCCGCAGCAACCGTCCGATCACCTCAGGTGATCTAATCCCAGCCCTCCATCGGCGAAGCGGTACCAGCCGTTGGATGAGCGACACGTGGCAAGTGAAGAAATCCCAACCGTTCGCCAGCGCGCATTTTAGGGGTAATTTGCATATCTAGCCCCTGCATTTTTGTATATTTCATATTTAATATTGTAAATAAAATATAACGTTGTAAATAATGTGGATATTTTGCTTATGACCCCCTGTAGTTTTTGCATATTACACTTGGGTCCAGTCCACGTCACCTCACGTGTAGTTCCACGTGAGGTGGTAAAATTGCACAAGTTCCCTTGTAGATTTACATATTTATTTTTAGTCCATTAAATAAAATATTCAGTGTATTATTTTTGTGAAAAATTGCAACAAGGACCCTACATTTTCTGTAATTGTGTTTAGGTCCCTGTGAGTGCGGGTCACGTGCTGTCCCGCGTGATGGTTAAATTGCAAGGGGGCCCTGGCGGGTTTAGTTAATTAGTTTTAGCCCTTAAAATTCAAAAACATGTTATAATGTTTTGGTATTTTTGCACCTGTGCCCCTGGATGCTATTTTATTTGCAAAAATGCCCCTGCCAGGCTTAATTACTTTTTGTCTCTTTATCTATTTATTAAAAATACCTACATGGCTTCTAAAAATTCACAAAAATTAGGGTAGATGCTCCATGCCATGCTTGTTCACGCACATATTTTATTTCGCATTTTTTTGCATTTTTCCTAATTATTAAAAATGAAAAAGAAGCCATTTTTGTACTGTTCAAATTAGAAAATACAAAAAAATTAGAAAATGTTTTTAAAAAAATTCCAAAAAAATGATATATGATATATTTATATATATATTGAGTCCAGAAAATGAAAAACCATAAAAATATGAAAAAGAAAATTAAAAAAATCATAAAACCCCAAAAGCAACATAAAAATTAGAAAAACTCTTTAAAAACCCTAAAAATACATTTCTCTCTTTTATAATGATCTATATATTAGTATTAATATGTGAAAATTAATTTGGGCAATTTTGGGTATTATTTGATATTTTTACAACCCAAATTATACACGGCTATTTATTTAGTCCTATATTGTGGACATTTTTTTGAATTGAAAACTACATAAAAATTAGAATTATAAAAAAAAATATAAAAAAAAGTTAAAGATATAAGTCTATATATTAAGTTTTTATGTTTATAAATATATATATATATATTCTATATTACTTCTCTCTCTCTTCTTATATATATATATCTCTTTATATATATATATATGTAAAGTATATAGATTTATATAATTAATAATATAAAAAGAATAGAAAATAAAAAAAAAGGGGTATAAAATATAAAATCAAAATAAAAATTATAAAAACAAAAATATAAAAAAAAAAATTATTACAAAACCCAAAACCCACATAAAAACAAGCTTCACACATGGATGACTTGGTGACACATCTAGGCTACGCATTTTGTATTGCTCTCTGTGGTTCGACCTCTACATGCTTGTCACTATACATTTTGTTGTAGAGTAATAAAAATTAATTCACATTTATTTTTGGACTTAATTGATACATTCTTGCTTTGTGGGTTAATTGTTGATTGACTCCAGGATTTGGTTGGTCGACACTACGACTGTGCTCCCGCCTTGTGTGGAACACAAGACCGGTCGGTCCTGGGGCCCTATCAAATGGCGCCGTTGCCGGGGAGCAATGAGCATAGCCTACGTTATTTTTGTCATTCTTGTGTGCATTTTTGATTCATAATTGATGATATTTTGTGAGCAGCTATTTTATTGCCATTAATCACCATGCTTCATTCCTTTATTTATTGTGATTAATTTATCTGCTCTATGATTAATTGATTGAGCTATTCTAATACATTCTTTTTGTGACTTTGATGCAAGGGACCGCCACGCAAGGATGGCTTCTTAGGAGGCCAATGCAGCCAAGCTTGGAGGAGGATGGTCTTCCCTTCGCATGACCATCAGGAGAGAGTATCAAGGAAGCAAGGAGATGTGGATTAGATAGGCTTAGAACACTTAGGATTATCTCTGTAATTTTTGGTGAGAGAGAGACAATTTTGGCATGTAATAATTAACAGGACTCTACTCTTCACAATGAGGTCCAGTGCCCGGGTGTCTGTTCACCTGGGGGCCTCATCGTTGTTTTCCGTGATTTCTACCGCCTTCTTTCCTTTGTTTTCCGCTGTTTTGTGCTTTTCGCCTTTATTTTGCTTTGTTTTGTGTGCTTGGAGCCCCTAGATATAGGTTGCTTGACTCGGTAGCTAGGTCCAAACATTAATAAGAATGCATGTTCCTATAGTTCACTTCGTATGGATCTAGTCAAACTTAAACAGCTAAGTCATTCATCTCTTAACCCACGTGCCGTGAGCGAGCCCCATCAAGCGCTACTCCTAAACTCGAGTGTGTCGAGAAGAGGAGGGGTGAGCCAAGACCGGACCCTTAGGTTAAAGATGAATGACCAAGCTTATGGTTCTTCACGTTAATAGCAGCTAATGTTTAGGGCGATTTTGACGAATGCACACCGCCATGTAGATAGGTTTAAAAATTCTGTTTTGCATACCACATGGAGAGAGCTGGGATGCACTGTAAGTCTTCTAACTCAGCATGCATCATTCGGTTCAATGGTGAGATTTCCATCATAGAACCACTTGCATGGCTTTTCCGCTATCTCCCTCTGATTTTGAGCACCTAGGACTTAAATGAAAATCTACAAAAACGTTAGGCGCTGGTATGAAAACAGATCCAAAAAAAGTGAAAACCCAAAAAATTAAAACAAGGGGACTGCTAAATAAACTTTGACCTTAATTAAAATCTGTAATGGACTATCATTGTACCGGGTTCATAAAGCCCTCATTGTTTTCAGGTACCTTGGAGGGGGACCAAAACCCTACTCCCTTGAGCGAGTGCGACCCCCTAAGGATTAGAGCCAAAAGCCCAGTCTGCAACTGCCTTGTGTATCGCCTGGATTTCCGAAGTAATGGCGCTTCTATCGTACGTAGGCGAGTAGGACTTGGTCACCAATGGTGACTCTCTGTTGTGAGAGCATCGACCCTGTCCGAAGTATTGAGCATAGGCCACGCCTTCACGGGGGTGTCTGTCTCATCGTCTTGCGTCCGAGTAGGTTCTTGCACGCTCACGGGTGATTCCGTTGCGAGCGAGAACCGAAGTATTGGTTTCGCCTATCGGCTTCCTCTCTCTTTTCTTTGGCTGAGTAGGGATCCAGGAAGGGTTACAAGGACTCTAAAAAGTACAGACTACAGGTTACACAGGAGGAGGACAAGTACGGGATACTCTTCCGGCAGTACTCTCTCTCCTTTAGGGTAGCGTACTAAGGACTTGTTACAAGAAATGCCTGAAAAATCACAACTCTAAAAATGAAAAGATAACAAATAGCCGAGCTTTCACGGCTTCACATGGCGTGAGTTGGTGAATCCGATTTTGTCTTGTGTTTGTATGGATCTAGATTAAGGTTCAAAGATCAAAGTCCCGCGCCTTTGCGCCAATTCTGTTATGTCCTCCTTTGACCACCCCGCTCAACCGAGCCTTTCTACTGTTTTACACTCCTTTTTGTTCCTCGTTGACCATCGTATCGTTCTTCCAAAATCCGATATTCTCTTGTGCTCCGTGAAGTTGATCCATGGATGGTTTCGGCGGGACCATGCCGACACCTACATCGATTCCATGGACTCACCTTCGCCAATAATTTCGAGGCGATTCCCGAGAACTGATCCGGACTTTGCGGATCGGACTCCAGACTCCTCGTTTTCTACCTTTCTCTTGGCCACCCAATAAACTGGGATCACTTTTGTCCCACTACCGCTGTTGTGAATAGGAGTCGATTACAGTCTACATCATTTTTCCATTCACAACGCGCTGGGGTTGACTTAAGCTCCAGCCTCATCACGACAGCTGAGTATTTATGACAAGTGATCTGATTCGGACCGTCTCATTATGCAGATAGAAGCCAGTGCGAGCCCTGGAGACTACTCCGGAGTTCATCTCTTCCGACTCAGACCCTGACATGGCTCCTGGAGGAAAGGGCAAGGGTCAGCAGCCACCCACACCAGAGGGACAGGCGCCAGATCAGAATCAGGTCAATGCACAATTACTGGCATCTATCCAGGCCATCCAACAGCAGCTGACCGAACAGGCCCTCACTCAGACAGCTTTTCTGGATATGTTGAATGATATGATGAACGGTGATGATGGAGGCAGAGGCCGAGGCAGAGGAGGCAGGGGAGGAGGAGGTAGAGGTGGAGGAGGTGGTGACGACCCCAATGATGATCCTGAATTCCAACCACAGCCGAAGCCAACACTCAAGGAAACATACAATCCGGGAGACATCCAGATGACCGAGTGGATTCTCATCCCACCGGTACATGCTCACTTCGAGCTGAAACCCCAATTTATAGCCCTTCTCCCTGCATTTCATGGCAACACCAATGAAGAGCCATACATTCACCTGCAGCAATTCTCCCGCATTTGCCGCACCACCCACTATCCAAATGTCCCCCTGGACATTGTTAAGATGACGGCTTTCCCCTTCAGTCTACAGGATAAGGCCCTTTATTGGGTCAATCACATGGGAAAGGTCGTGACGACCTGGGAGGAGTTGAAGTCCGCCTTCTTGCACAAGTATTACCCTCTGGGTCGACTCAACCAGATGCGGGCCCGTATCAGTAATTTCTCCCAAGGACCCCATGAGTCGATACATGAAGCATGGGAGAGATTCACTGATCTGCAGGAGAAGTGTCCCCATCATGATATTCCGAAGACCAGCTTGGTCCAGCATTTCTTTGGGGGACTGAACATTGAAAGTCAAAGGCTCGTAGATGCAGCATGTGGGGGCTCCCACTTCAACAAGGATGAAGACGTTGTATGGCAAATTTTCGAAGAAATGGCCGAAGGAGAGGCCGCCCTCTCTTCATCCAAGGCATACCAGAAGCAGCCCCAGATCCTCCAGAAACAAGTTCACATGGCTGCATCAAAGGAAGCAGAGAGAGATGAGAGCTCTAACCTCAGCATCATCGGGGGCCATCTCTCTAAGGTCGACATAATCGAGAAGCGATCACAGGACCTTGAGAAACTCGCTGTGATCGAGAAGAGGACCCAGAGTTTGGACAAGCTGGATCACATCACCAAGAAGCTAGAACTTCTGGTAGGTACCATCAATTCTGTTCAGTCGGCAGCACCGCTCGAAGCTCCAGCTGAGAGGAAAGACGAGCAACCACCGCTACACCAGCCTCAGCCAAGCCAGCAACCACCGACAGTTCAGCACGTGTACTACGTGCAGGCACCTGATCAGAGCCAGCCGCAACAGCAGATGGTTGTGTACCAACCAGAGTTTATCTCAGACACCGATTCAGTATTCCCACCACCACCCCTGGTCCAGGAAGTTAATGGGGTTTGGACTAATGATGCACAGCCGACCCGTCCTCAGGGACAACTCCAGGGTCAGCCATTTGCCAACCGGCAGTACCACCAACCTCAGGGTGGTCGTTTTGGGCACCCCTCTCAGCAGCACCAACAGCCTCCTCAGTTCGCACATCAATGGAGGCAGAACTTTCCGTATCAACAGCAGCCACAGTATCGCCATCCACAGCCGTATCACCAATACGCGGCTGCTCAGCCTCAATCATACCAGCAGTATCCCTCTCCGTCCTACCAACAACTTCAACTTCCTGCTCCACCACAGCAACACCATCAGCAGCCTCCCCACCCATCTAACCAACAGCAGCGTGGTATGCACGCTGCATCTTCTGATGTGCCCCCAGCTAATCCCACCATGGAGTGTCTAGCCCAGCTTGTCCAAGGGCTAGCGGAGATGACCAAGCGGCTTGATAACCTGACCGCCACTCGCACTACCATTCCGACGCAGGTCGAAGCCAACCCCAATAATTTCAAGAAGAAGGAGCAGGTAGAATGTGATGTCCAGTCCGCGTGTGATAATGATATTACTGCATTTTCTAATGCTGTTACTCTCAGGAGCGGTAGGGCCTTGCCTCCGCCTGCTACCAGATGTGGGGTGAATAAAGAAACAGGTGGATCGTCATCTTCCGCATCAGCCGTACCAGCTCCAGGGGCGGGTGAGGAGGAACAGGAAGGAGAAGCCTGTCCAGCCGTCGTGCATTGCCAGAAGCAATTCCAGCCAAAAATACAAAAAAATCCGCAAAAACAAAAACACCAAAAAGAAGCCTGTAGCAGAAGTGAAGCCGCGCCAGCCTTGGAGGAGCCGCCAGCAGCAGCCGATCCTGTGCCAGCCGATGGAGCCAATGCTACCCTTTTTGATCGCCCAGCAGCACCAGCAGAGTTAGATCCAGCTTGTACACCTTTTTGTAGTCCGGATGTACAACATTCTGTGGGCGATAATCTTGATGTAAATAAGAACTCTAATTTTCCTGCCAGTAATATGAATATTCCTTTTCCGCATGCAATACAAAAATCCAAAAAAATGGCAAAAAGAAAAACTGCATTGTCTGATCCAGGTGTTGTAGATATTTTGGATAAATTGACTGTTGAGATTCCCTTGTTGAAGGCCGTGGAATACATGCCAGCTGTGAAGAAAGGATTGAAAGAGGCATGTACCAACAGGCGTCGCCCAGCGCAAGACAACAGACGCCGAGAGGTAGAAAGACACGTTCTGTCCATGGCCACAGTTGCAGCTATCACCACCCTCCCCCAGAAAAAGCACGACTCAGGAGCACCTCTGATCAGTTGTGTGATCTTCGATCAGGTCTTCGAGCGTACTCTTCTTGACAGCGGTTCTTCCATCAACCTTCTGCCCTCGTCAATAATGCAAGAATTCATGCTGGGACCGCTCAAGCAGACACGAATGATCCTTCAGTTCGCTGACCGATCCGTTAAGCGGCCCCGCGGTTTGTTGGAAGATGTCATAGTTACCGTGCAGGATATGAAATTCCCAGCTGACTTCGTAGTCCTTGATATGGACTCCCCTGCACCACTGCTCCAGACTCCTATCATCCTCGGCAGACCATTTCTTCGTACTTCCGGTGCCGTGGTTGATTACGGGTCTGGCAAGATCACCTTCAGCTCGAACACCCAGCGAATCACCATCAACATGAACAAGGAGCAGAACGCCACAACTGATGAGAGTCAAGCAGCATCAGAAGCAGACTGTGAGTTTATTGCAGAGATCAGAGATTCAGAGTTATCATTGGACGATCCATGGACCCGAGAAATCCTCACTCTTGAGGAGGACTTGGAAAGCACGGTCAGCATATGCTCCGATGATATGTGGGAGACAGATTCTCAGATGCCGGCGCACCTTCTTGAGCATTCACTCCAGACCGAACATAATCAGCTCACCGCAGAACCGTTCGGTACATCACTTGGATCTCAACAGAATGTTGAGGATGGTACTAGTCTCAAAGTACATCCCACCACCAGCATGGTATCAGAAGTGACCGGTAAAGGGGACGGACTGAAACCAGAACTCAAGCCACTTCCTGCAGGCCTGAAGTATGCTTTCCTTACGGGTGAAGAACACATGTATCCAGTCATCATCAGCAGCAAGCTGAATCTGGATCAAGAATCTCAACTCCTCGAGATTTTAGAAAAAAACCGCAAGGCACTTGGTTGGAGTGTATCAGACCTCCGAGGGATAAACCCCGCTCTGTGCTCACACCATATCTATTTAGAAGACGATGCCAAGCCGTCCCACGAATTCCAGAGAAGGCTAAACCCTAACCTTCGGGACGTGGTCATGAAGGAAATCACAAAGTGGTGTGATGCAGGCTTCATTTATCCCATCTCCGATTCAAAGTGGGTAAGCCCCCTGCATGTAGTTCCCAAGAAATCCGGGCTTACTGTGGTCACAAATGAAAAAGGAGAGGAGATTTCAACTCGGGTACCGACATCCTGGCGGGTGTGTGTTGACTACCGCCGCCTAAATGCAGCAACAAAGAAGGACCACTTTCCCTTGCCATTTATTGATCAAGTCTTGGAGAGATTAGCAGGCAAGGAGTTCTTCTGCTTCCTGGACGGGTACTCCGGGTACAACCAAGTGGCGATCGCCCCTGAGGATCAAGAGAAGACTACCTTCACTTGCCCGTTCGGCACCTACGCCTTCAAGAGGATGCCCTTTGGATTATGCAATGCACCCGCAACCTTCCAAAGATGCATGCTAGCAGTCTTCGCCGAAATGGTAGGCAGTTTTCTCGAGGTGTTCATGGATGATTTCTCCGTCTATGGTGACAGTTTCGATTCTTGCCTCGAGCACCTAGACAGAGTGCTTCAGAAATGCCGGGAAGTCAATTTAGTGCTCTCATGGGAAAAGAGCCACTTTATGGTCACAGAAGGTATTGTGTTGGGCCATGTCGTTTCCAAACGTGGCATGGAAGTCGACCCAGCCAAGGTGGATGTCATTTCAAACCTGCAGCCACCTCAGTCAGTAAAGAATGTGAGGTCATTCCTGGGGCATGTGGGATTTTACAGACGATTTATCAAGGACTTCAGCCGCATTGCCCGACCTCTGACAGAACTTTTGTGCAAGGAGACAGACTTTATTGTTGATCAGCCAGTTCTCCTTGCCTTCAATCAATTGAAGGAGCTTATCACTCAAGCTCCAATCTTGCAGCCTCCAGACTGGACTCTTCCCTTTGAAATAATGACCGATGCGTCAGATTTTGCAGTCGGAGCTGTTCTAGGGCAGAGGAAAGATAAGGCACCCTATGCCATTCACTATGCCAGCAGAACATTAGATGAAGCCCAAAGAAATTATACAGTAACAGAGAAAGAACTGCTGGCTGTGGTCTTCGCCTTAGAGAAGTTCAGATCCTATTTGTTGGGATCAAAGGTCACAATTTTCACAGACCACTCTGCTATTCGGTACCTACAGCAGAAGAAGGATGCCAAGCCCATACTGATTCGTTGGATCCTTCTCCTCCAGGAATTCGATCTGGAAATTAAGGACAAACCTGGAGTTCAGAACGTGGTAGCAGATCACCTCTCCAGAATAGAGCAGCACGACTCTCCTTTGAGCGACGCACCTATCACAGAGACCTTCCCTGACGAAGCTATCTTAGCCGTGGATGCTATCCCTTGGTATGCTGACATTGTAAATTACCTCGCCTCTGGGGTAATACCTTCGGATTGGACGAAGAATCAGAAGAACAACTTCATGTCGACCATCCGCTTTTACCAGTGGGAAGATCCCCTTCTATTCAGGGAAGGGGCAGATTGTATTTGGCGCAGGTGCATTCCTCAGACGGAGCAATCTAGTGTCCTCGAGCATTGTCATTCGCTCGAATCTGGTGGGCACCATTCTGGAGATCGTACGGCAGCGAAAGTTTTGCAGTGTGGCCTCTGGTGGCCCACTTTATTTAAGGATGCAGCAGAATTTGTTAAAAGATGTCTTGATTGTCAGCGACTGAAAGGAACACTCACTGCCAAAGACTCGATGCCTCTAAAAATCATTCAGATAGCAGATGTTTTCGATGCATGGGGCATTGACTTCATGGGGCCTTTCCCTAACAGTTAAGGTTTTGAGCACATCCTTCTTGCCGTAGATTACGTGAGTCGTTGGGTTGAAGCTATCCCCGCCCGAGCCGCCGACAGCAAAACAGTTTGCCAGTTTCTGAAGAAGAACATCATTTCGCGGTTTGGGATACCGAAGATTCTCATCTCCGACGGGGGTAGTCATTTCATCAACAAAGAGGTCAAGAAGTTAACGAAGGAGTACGGCATCGATCATCGTGTCGCATCTCCTTATCATCCGCAGACCAATGGCATGGCGGAGTTATCCAATAGAGAAATCAAGACTATATTGCAGAAACTTGTTAGGCCAAACAGGAAAGACTGGTCTCAACTCCTGGACTCAGCTCTTTGGGCTTACCGTACGGCCTACAAGTCTCCCTTGGGCATGTCGCCCTACCGTCTTGTATATGGAAAACCATGCCATCTGCCCGTGGAATTAATGCACAAATCCCTTTGGGCAATTAGTAATTGTAATTTGGACTCACGAAAAGGTGGTCAGAAGCGAAAGGATGATCTGAACAGGCTCTTGGAATTCCGAGACTACGCATACGATAACACCTTGATGTACAAAGAGAAGGTGAAACGCTGGCATGACCGGCACATCAGACAAAAGACCTTCGATGTTGGGCAGAAAGTGTGGTTGTTTGATGCAAAGTTGCGGATATTCCCAGGTAAATTAAAAAGTAAGTGGACAGGGCCATTTCGAGTATGTGAAGTGCGTGACAACGGAAGCATTGCTATATCAGAATTGTCCCCTGACGCACAACCCTTCGTCGTCAACGGCCAACTACTGAAGCCTTACTTGGAACCAGATTCGTTCTTGGCCGTTGTTGACTCTATTCAGTTAGTGCACCCCGAGGATATCCCTACACCTCCTGCAGCACCAAAAGATTCAGACGATGTACTCCAACCATTATTGCTCTGATTTTCTTCTTTTCTTCTTTTCTTCTTTTCCTTATCGATTTTCTTCTTCTGTCTAAAAGGTGCCGCCTTTGTAGACAGTTTTCTCTACTTAGGACATACTTGGTCCTAAGTATAGGGGGATGTGCACCTAGGGTTTCTCATTTCTGTTCGATCCTCTCCATTGTCTCCTCTTCTTGTCTATACTTAGGAGTATCTTACCCTAAGTATAGGGGGAGACAATCTGAGTACGATCAGTGTATTCTCACCCTTGACCCTCCCCGCTTTTTGTACACCTGCTATACTTCGGATTATTTGATCCTTAGTATAGGGGGGACGGTCAACTTCTAATTCATTCATTTCATTCGTATTTATTCTTTAGATCTGCCTATACGCAGTACGAGTTATGTCTTTGCTTTCTCCTTTCGATCTATGAGGACATAGCTCAAGCTAAGTATGGGGGGGTCGTATATACTGTGTATATACTAAAAGCCATAACTCATACTGAAAAATAAAATAAAATGTAAAAAGTAGCTTTATAATAATAAAAGATGATTGTGAGTTCCTCAGACTAATTGTAATTATGTTGACTAGTAAGTCAGAAAAGGGTTTTGTATGAAACGTTTTCCTTTGAAAAATCCTGTGAAAGTTGTTTGAAAATAGCGTGAAAAAGTATTCAACGATTGAAAAATTAGTTTGTGTGTAAAACCTATTTTCTTTGAGTGAAAGCAAAAACTTTGTGAAAATTAGTGTGCAAATGATTGTGAAAAGTTGATTGTCAAAGGTGTTTTGAAAAATCTATCTATGTTGTGTAAAACATTTGTAAAAGGATTTTCAAATGCGTGTACATGTTACAAAAATTATTTTTGGACTAGAGTTTTCGAAAACCCTTGTGAAAATGTTTCTCGAGTAAGTCTGAGGAATTTGCACAAAAATCTTTCATTTGTAAATAAGGAATAAGCCAAATGAAGTTTATAAGAACAAAACCATACTATACGTCAAATACAATTTTTTCTTCTTTTGTACCTACTGATTAATATACGTCAAATACAATTTTTTCTTCTTTTGTACCTACTGATTAATAAATCAGATACCTATACAGTATGATTTGAAAAATAGTATGACCAGTTTTGGAAAAATTTGATGTGAAATGATTTCAAATGAGTGAAACTGTGTTGATTGCAAAATTTTTCTTTGTGTGAAAGAAAGGATTTGAAAAAACCTATGTGCAAATGTTTGAAAAATGCTTGTTAAAAGTATTGTGAAAATTGTATATATCTACATATAGTGTGAAAAATCTGTGCAAAAATAGTTTTCAAATGTGTGTAAAGGATTGCAAAAATTATCGTGTACTATAGTTTGCAAAAATATTTTCAAAAAGCTATTAATAACACCATTGCAGATACTAGTAAATCAGAAACAAGATACATACAATTCCTTCTATACATAACCAAATAAACTATTTCTTGCATACCTGTAAAGTCGCTAAAGATTTCCTAAATTTTGAAAATAAAGCAGCACGCCTGTGTAAATAAATGTACATACTCTTTAAACATTGTCAGTTAGTATTTCCTGTGCAGAGATTCTTTTTGTAAAAACATTCTTTGATCCTTCCAAATTTTTGTGAAAAATTGCATCATTCATTGCACATAGCATAAGCATACCATTCATGTTCTTTTTGAGTGAAGCTTGATGATTGAATCAGTCTAAGAAAATCTCAAATTGGAGCTCGGTTGGACCTTACCGCACCTAACTACACTGGAACCTTATGGGAACTTGGTTTAAGGTACTTCAGGTCTATTCAGACTTAATTCTTTGAGAAATCAGGACTGGGTTCAAGTCACCTCAGTGGACTAAATAGAACTTTTCGAAACACACGCATGACTCTTGTCGGCCGTGACCTAACTTGGACACCTGCACCTTTCACATAGCTCTCCATGGATGAGGTGGTGAGGAGGCAGTTTCCTTTGGCTTGGGGTAGCATATGAGGGTAGTACTTCTAGGCGGAACCTCTCTTCTTCTTCTAGTGAAGGAAGTGCACCTCAACTTGGTCTAGTGGTGATGAAGTCTAAGGACTGAAGCTGTGGGTTGCAATAAAGCTTCAAAAGAGGGATAGTCTACTGGCTCAAGAAGAAATCTCTTGTATATATGCTGCACCATGTAGATATGTTGTACAGATGCAATTGAAAAAAAAAAATTGCAAAAAGGAACTCCAAAAAAGTGGTGGGTCGGATTGAAAATTTAATAACCCCACCGGAGTGTATATAGTCAATAAAGCAAAAGCTTATGGTATCCATGTTTCATCTCATGAAGCTTGCAGCAGGAGACTCGGCTACACTGGCTGAGCTTCCAAAAGTCTATACTTCTTCCCCCTCTTCTTGAGCCGGTTGCACTTGAACTTAGAAGGGAATACCCCGCTTCTCGAGGAAAGAATTGCTAGACCGAGGCATTAGAGTTACCAGGATGGGGGAGGTTGTTTCTTTGCCACTTTTGAAGTGGGGAGCCACTATCACTTACACTGTACAAGTCAGCTTCATAGTCATAAGGGTTTGCGTATGATGTAGGCTAGTTCTGACCTGGCTATTGAGGTGATTTGAACCAAGTTCTGTGACTCTCGAAGGCTGTTGTGTTTTAAATTTGGTTCCCGACTAGGTTCCACACACCTTCACACCCAAGGTCTGACAGGAGCTCCAAACTCAGATTTTGTAAAGACGTGCATTGCACTGAAAGCACCCCAATTCACTCTATTTTTCTTGCATTTTCCTTTTTCTTTTTGCGCTTATTGCATAAGTGTTTGCTAGGGACTAGCAAAGGCAAGTATAGGGGGGTGATGAATCTCCATTTCATCACCTTTATTCTATCATTTTGGCCTCAAAAACCCCGGCAAATGCATGTAAATAGCATCAATTTGTACATAATAACATTCATTATTCATTGCATTAATTGTACATTAAATAAGGTTTTTAATGCCAAAATTATAGAATAAAGAGAAGAAAATAAAAAGGAATAAAATATTGCAAATATTTTATGACCCTAACCCCGAGACCAAGGCCAGCATGGTATTGGTCGACAAGGAATAAAGTAGGGGGAGATAAGGGCTGATATACAATAAATACCTCATTTATTTATTTATCCCTTTATGCATTTTTTGACACCTATTTTATGCATAATTATTTATTCATCAAATAAAGAAACTTTGTACATGAAAGTTGTAGATAATAATGTAAATAAAAATACAAAATTGAGTTTGTACAAAAATAATACTCAGTGTACATTTTATACCCAGAATAAAAAGCAAAAATCTCAACTTCCCAGACCCATATCTTGCAAATAAAAACTCCAAATCACCCAAACTCACCTTTAATTGTACATAGCATTTCATAAACTATTTTATAAAATTGGTTTCATAATTTTTGGAGTCCATCTGTAGAAGTTAGGTTTTTGGCCCACATTGTATATAGTACCCGATTAAAATATTCATTTTATTCAATAATTATTATTTGTACAAAATTATATTTTTAGAATTTTATAAATAACATTTATAATACATGTACATATTGAAATTAAAAGAAAACCAAAGAGAAATTTCAAAAATAAAATAAGTCTATGAATATATAGACAAAATACCTATACTACCTGTATGTGCATAAATAAAAGGAAAGCATTCTTTTATTCTTTATTCTTCTATATTTTTAGTAATGTATATATTATATGTGTCTTATTAAAAATACAAATCCTTAATAAAAACACATAGAATTAATTAAATAAATACAGTGTGTATAATATATAGGTAAAGTACCTATATATATACTTAGAAAGACATAGACCTATTTATTTAAAAATACAAATAAACTTATAAAAATCAAACAAAAATACCTTTATACTCACAAAAATAAGTTATAAAATTATAAAATAAGAAACTAAAATAATAAAATAAAATAAATAAATTAAAATATACAAAAATACATATAAAATACATACATATACACATTATTTTAATAAAACCGTAATAAAATACTTCAAAAAAAATAAATAAAAATCATAAATAAATACTACATTAATTTATAAACATTTTCTATTTTATAAGTAAAATCTAATAAAATCATTTACTAGGTTAAATAATTCATTTTGTAATAAGGATCCCTATTTTGGCGTGTAGCGGCTGAGGTGGACCAATGGGCGCGTCGCGCCTGTTGACCGCAGGTCAACTGGACCTCCAGGCGTCTGACTTCACGCGACCTGTCTTTTCCCCGATTTCCGCCATTTTTCCCGCCTGGCTCAGTGAACCATCGCACTCGCTTCCTTCACAAGATTTGTCCTCTGATCATCCATGATGCCCGCCAAGATCCTAGATCAATCTGATACTCATTGGTTTAATCAATAAACGCCGGTCATTGGGGGTCCCTCGGAATGTCTATAAATAAAAACCTCCGACTTCCCGGCCAAAGTTGGCCATTTTCACTCCACCAAAACACCTTGTTCTTGCTCCTGGTGTGATCCTCGTGACAGGAGGAGTCGCCCAGCACCTCGACTTGGCCGGAGGTCGGAGAAGTTTTGTCGCGGTGGTGCTCCGGCGACCACCCTGCTCCCTGGAGGCCCCCAGGTATAAGAGCTGTTCTTTCTTGCTCAGTAGTTAGGTTTTAGTATTAGCTTTTAATTCCAGTCCTTAGGTTAGCATTTAGATGATTAGCTTAGGCAAAAATCCGAAATTCGAAGTTCGCCGGAGCTGAGCTCCGGCGACTTCCCCACTGTGATCCTATCTGTCTCCGACCGCCCAAATCGCCTCATCTCCATCCCCTTCGAGTTCTCCATCAAATGCACACACTTGTTCAACCCAGGACCCCAGGTCTTGGCGAATCGGAGCTCCTCCTCCGTCCTTCGTCGGAGCTCCTCCGTTCCACCTCATTTTGCTGTACAGCTTCAACCTTTTTGGTCGAGGAGCATCCCCTCGAGCCGTGCTATCTTCCTGTGCAGGTCTGGTGCGCAAATAAGCACCCTGAGGCGAAATCAAGTCACGCCGGAGGTACCTGGAGCCCCACTTCTTCTCCGACCTCGCGAGGGTGCTCCAGTGTACCTCTGGTCGATCCAACACCTCCGGACGACAGAGGAACCTTCCAGGAAGCTTTTGGGACACCGTGGAGCAGTGATGGACGGCGGAGGTGCGAGATCCAGCCGGGAGAAGCTCGCTCAGGCGAGCGTTCTTCCTTGTTCTTCCAGGCGCCCTCTCCGCCGTTGGATGAAGATGAAGGTCCCAGATTCGAAGGGAGCCGTTGGATGGAGCCCCGCAGCAACCGTCCGATCACCTCAGGTGATCTAATCCCAGCCCTCCATCGGCGAAGCGGTACCAGCCGTTGGATGAGCGACACGTGGCAAGTGAAGAAATCCCAACCGTTCGCCAGCGCGCATTTTAGGGGTAATTTGCATATCTAGCCCCTGCATTTTTGTATATTTCATATTTAATATTGTAAATAAAATATAACGTTGTAAATAATGTGGATATTTTGCTTATGACCCCCTGTAGTTTTTGCATATTACACTTGGGTCCAGTCCACGTCACCTCACGTGTAGTTCCACGTGAGGTGGTAAAATTGCACAAGTTCCCTTGTAGATTTACATATTTATTTTTAGTCCATTAAATAAAATATTCAGTGTATTATTTTTGTGAAAAATTGCAACAAGGACCCTACATTTTCTGTAATTGTGTTTAGGTCCCTGTGAGTGCGGGTCACGTGCTGTCCCGCGTGATGGTTAAATTGCAAGGGGGCCCTGGCGGGTTTAGTTAATTAGTTTTAGCCCTTAAAATTCAAAAACATGTTATAATGTTTTGGTATTTTTGCACCTGTGCCCCTGGATGCTATTTTATTTGCAAAAATGCCCCTGCCAGGCTTAATTACTTTTTGTCTCTTTATCTATTTATTAAAAATACCTACATGGCTTCTAAAAATTCACAAAAATTAGGGTAGATGCTCCATGCCATGCTTGTTCACGCACATATTTTATTTCGCATTTTTTTGCATTTTTCCTAATTATTAAAAATGAAAAAGAAGCCATTTTTGTACTGTTCAAATTAGAAAATACAAAAAAATTAGAAAATGTTTTTAAAAAAATTCCAAAAAAATGATATATGATATATTTATATATATATTGAGTCCAGAAAATGAAAAACCATAAAAATATGAAAAAGAAAATTAAAAAAATCATAAAACCCCAAAAGCAACATAAAAATTAGAAAAACTCTTTAAAAACCCTAAAAATACATTTCTCTCTTTTATAATGATCTATATATTAGTATTAATATGTGAAAATTAATTTGGGCAATTTTGGGTATTATTTGATATTTTTACAACCCAAATTATACACGGCTATTTATTTAGTCCTATATTGTGGACATTTTTTTGAATTGAAAACTACATAAAAATTAGAATTATAAAAAAAAATATAAAAAAAAGTTAAAGATATAAGTCTATATATTAAGTTTTTATGTTTATAAATATATATATATATTCTATATTACTTCTCTCTCTCTTCTTATATATATATATCTCTTTATATATATATATATGTAAAGTATATAGATTTATATAATTAATAATATAAAAAGAATAGAAAATAAAAAAAAAGGGGTATAAAATATAAAATCAAAATAAAAATTATAAAAACAAAAATATAAAAAAAAAAATTATTACAAAACCCAAAACCCACATAAAAACAAGCTTCACACATGGATGACTTGGTGACACATCTAGGCTACGCATTTTGTATTGCTCTCTGTGGTTCGACCTCTACATGCTTGTCACTATACATTTTGTTGTAGAGTAATAAAAATTAATTCACATTTATTTTTGGACTTAATTGATACATTCTTGCTTTGTGGGTTAATTGTTGATTGACTCCAGGATTTGGTTGGTCGACACTACGACTGTGCTCCCGCCTTGTGTGGAACACAAGACCGGTCGGTCCTGGGGCCCTATCACTTAGGATGCCTTATCCTATGTATGGAGGGAATGAGTGACTTCGATGATTCCGTTCTTCTATCTCCTTTTGTTACTTCATTTGTATATTTGTTTTCCTCAGTCATATCATCTATGAATTCCATTATACTCACAATTACCTGATCCTAAGTATAGGGGGGTCGACTGACTTCTATTCTTTCATTCTTTTTCACCCACTTTTACTTAGCATGAGTTATATTCTCCTTTTCTCTTGTGATGCTATGAGGACATAGCACAAGCCAAGTACATGGGGTGTGTATATATTGCATATATACTTTTTTCCGTAAGTCGTACTTTTACGTTTTTTTCTATATCTATAAAATCCATAAAAAGTGGGTGAGGGTTAATTTGAAATATACTTATGTATTTAAATTATTTATAAAATCCTTGTAAATAAGTAAAATATGCCTAAAATCCTTATTTAAAATTCTTAATACAAAATGTGTATTTAAAATATTTATAACATTTATTTAAAATCCTATCTATTAAAAAATGTGTAAAATTCATTTAATTCTTGTAAATATGTGGTATATAAAATTTGTAATATACATTAGCTATTTAATCCAAATAAAATATGGTTAAATTATCTTGTAAATTTTTTGTACAAAATCTTGTTTATAAAAATTGGAAAAATCCATAAACATTGTAAAGTCTAAAATCCATAAAAACTACCAAATCTTTAAAATCCATAAAAATGAGTGAAATATATAAAATGTACTTCACAACTACATGGTTGCATTTGCATTAGCATTTTTCAAAATAAGTTTGATTTCTAGGACTAAAGATTGAGAATGGTCTAAAGGATGGAGCTTGATTATGGTTAGGAACAGGAATTTAGACTCTTCAGGTCATTGACTTTAATAATTAGGTCCATGAGACTATGTTGGTGATGTCAACTCGAAAAGTGCCTAAGTAGAACCCTTCGTGTCATCCGTACATCTATTCATCGGTGAACCAATTATGGACACATGCACTTTGCACTTAGCTCAACTTGCATGGGGTTGCGAAGGGCAATCCATCTTGGTTGTGCGTTTCTATCCTTGTCAGGCAACACTGACGTCTAAAGATGGGAGAGATTGGGGTTGCAATAATCGCTTCATATTAGGGAAGGATCTGCTGACACAATTTTTCCAAGACCTCAAAAAATGGATGGAATAAAAGGATCCAATATCCGTCGAGGCACAAAAAGATTAATGCAATGCAAGCAAATTACAAAGACAATACAAAGAAGAATCCACCAAACACAAATACGAGCACAATGTCCGATCTTCCACCAAAAATCTTGCACATCTTAGTGGAGACTTAGCTACATCGGCTGGGCTTCACAAGGAGATGTGTCTACACTGGTCGCACTCCAGTTATTTTCTCATTCTTCTTCTACTTTCACTCTATATTCAGTTTTGGACATAGCACAAACTGACCTTAGAAGGGAATACCTCCCTCCCCGAGGAACGAGTAGCTGGATGAGGAATCAATGGGAGTGTATTATTGGGATGGGTGGTTTCTTCGCTTCTTTAAGGGGGAAGAGCTAAAAAATTCACACACCGTATAGATTGACTTCAAGGTTGATAGAGTTTGCGATAAGAATGAGTGGATCTGAAATGATTGTTGGGGTTAACTTAAACAAGGATTTGTAGAACTTGAGGGTTGTTGAGGCAAAAATCCTTATCCTATTTAAGGCTCCAACAAAATGCTTGTTCCATGCCAGATTGAGCTCTGTCCCTTGTCTGTATTCATGAATTGGTGATTCATTAACACTCTATTTGCATTTTATCTTAAAGCCCTTAACAAATACATATAAATATCCATTAATTTCCACATTTTAACAAAAGCCTCCTCATGAATAAAGATGCACTTTCATTAAACCCATATAAATAAATAAAAGAATAAAAAAAGAAAATAAAAATAAAGGTAAATTGTAGATATGTATATATGTACAATATCATCTATAAAATAAATATAGATGAATGATATATTTATAAACCTAATCCCCGAGACCAAGATAGTATGGATTGCTCGACAAATAAATAAGTAGGGGAGATAAAGAAGAAAACAAATAAAAAATAATTAATTGCTCATTTAGACACTCTCCATTAATTAGTCAATAAATACCAAAACTTCGAATATTTTTTATTAATTCATATGACCCTATTTTTCATCAAATTATTTTCCTAATTATTTCTAAAAAAGTATAGAAAATATAAAATAAGTTAAAAACATTATCATGTATATATGCCAAGAAATCTAACTTGCAAATTGTCAAAATCTCAACTTCCGAACATCATAACTTTCTCATACGAACTCCATTTTCACTCTACTCACCTTTAAAGTTCATAAAATAATATTCTCTACTTAATGAAGGTAATTTCACTAAAATCAGAGTCCGTTTGCAAAAAGTTAGTTTTGGGACCTAACCGCAACTGGGTTTCTAGGCTATTTATTTTATATAGAACACATTATTTATTGTTTTAATGATATTATAATTTCTTATTATTTTATTGATCTTTTATTTCAATCAAAATTTATTTCATAATTTTTGGAGTTTATTTATTATTGTAAATAAATCAAAAGTCCTTATTTAGATGTATAAATGAATTATATACTTTATATCTATATTTATTAACACACCTATAATAATTTAATAAAATCTACAAAAATTTGTATCTACTTTAATTATTCACATGATAGTAATAAAAGATAAAAATAATATACTATTTATTAATTCATTAATTAAAAATCCAAAACTTCTTTAATAAGTATTATTTATGCTTATTTATTAATATAATATTTGTATTTTGTAAAATAATTATTATTTATTAAAATAATTATACCCAAATTTAGATAAATTAATTATATATTTTTTTATTCTTATAGTTATTTAAAATAATTATATCTACTATTTATTCCTTAATTATGTCATTTATCAAGTTGGCCAACCATGTGTTGACACGTGTCAACACCTGGTTTTTTCTTCTTCAAGAAGGTCGGCCGGTGCTAACCATCCGACTTTACCTTTTTCTACATGTCATTCCATAACCTCTTCCTCCGATCTCCACCCTCCATCTTCTTCCTCCAACACCATCCACACCAGTCGTCGATTATTCAACTAACTCTCTCCAATCGTCGATAAAACCCCCTCCATATTAGCCTCTCCAACTAACTTCTCCTAACTCCTCTTGTTACCAGAATTACCTGGCCAACCATCCATCTTCTTTGCCTTGTTCCCATCGATTCCAGTGGTGACAGCACTCGTCGACCTGCTCGTGAGGAAGTTTGGAGATTTGGGAGACGTTCCAAGGTCTTTCCCGGCCTTGCAACTCCTCCTTCGTGTGTGCAGAGCTCCAGGAACACCGCCCCATCGAGCGACGACCAACAGGATCCTACATCATGCTATCCACAGGTACTCCTCCATCCTTTGACATTATATTTCTCGAATTGTATGCCTCAATTAGCTATCATAATTACATCATTAGGACCCTTAATCATCTTTCTTAGACACCACCTTCTAATCTCCTTTCTAATCCGATTCCACTTGCTCAAAGTCAGCATTCCATTCTTGCATTTTTTCCATTAACACACACTTTCTGGAAATGAATTTATAACTTGCAAATCATAATTTCTTGGACGATTCATTTATGGATCGAGCATTATCAAACTTATTTGCATGTCCATATTCTATCTGGAGCAATGTTTCACCATCTGGAACTCAAACTAGTTGAAGAACAATCAGATCTACATAAACTTTCATCTGCACCAAGACTTGAACGAACTGCCATCTTCTTTGGCGTTCCACCGCCGCGATCTGCCACCTTTGGAGAAGTTCACCCACAGGCGAGCTCAGAGGGATAAGGAGTTTCCCTCCTGGCCCAACTGGAGGCCCAAGACAGGCGTCGTTCGTCGGGGATAATTCAGAGAACCATGCATCGTCATCACTTGTACGAGAAGAGGAAATAGAGCAAGAGAAGCTAAGAAGCGTAGAATCATGCCACGTGTCTCAAACAGACGATCCAGATTGAGCATCCCATTCTAATCTCTTCCATTGATTGCGAACCAGTGTGAATTTTACGGCATAAATCCAGTGGACTTCCAGAAATCTCATCCCACTCTAGAATTTCCAGAAATTGCATTTAGGTCCCCATACATGGACCTAAATGTAATAGATTTAATTTTCTTTGCAAACAAGTCCCTACCAGGGACCTAAATGTAACAGATTCAAATCACTTTCTTTGTATTTTTACCATTGTGTTGTAGGGTTGTTTTGGACCTTTATTTGGTTTTGATTTTCTTTGAATTTTCTAGGGATGTTATACAACTATCTTAGTGACATTTCTACTATTTATCGATTATTTTTCTCAAGTATTTTTGTCGCTTTGATTTTTGTAGGTTCATGTAAATTTTCAAGTGTTTCTTGAGTCTTGTTGTAAAATCAAGAAAATAGTGAGATTCTCGGGATTTCTTTCATTCATCGAAAATCACCATGTGGTTATTTTGCCTCCTCGAGTTCGACCCAGGCACACTTACCTGAATAAATAATATAGTGTAAATAAAATAGGAGAGAGAAGCCACCTACTCTTATTCTCTCTTCTATTTTAATGATGTTTATTTGATCAAGCGAAATCCGATCACCGTGGTTATTTCTACACCCGACCTCTCTTCTTTAATTAACCATGCATTGGTTTTGGTTATCAAAATGGTGCCATTGCTGGGGAGGCAATAACTCTACTTCTTTTTTCAAAATTATCTCGATATTCTTCAATCTTCTTCATTTTACAGTTTTCTGACTTCTTTTCGATTTTTTGCTGATTTTTTTACGACTTTTTATCAAGTTTCTATGATTTTCACGATTTTTTTACAGCTTTTTGTTTGTTTTTCTTTCTAACAAAATTTTGTAGGGCTTGTTGGATCAGTCGACTTCTTAGGAAATCGATTTAGTTGAAAGTGTAGATACCGACCCCTTCTCTCACGGGTCGGTTGTAGAAGGCAGAATTAGTAAAATTTCTTTCTTTTACTTGTAATATTTTTAAAAAAAACTAAGGGCACTTGCATGTTTTTCTGTATTTTTTAGAAAGGAGTCCTATAAGGGCATCCCGACTTGTACCTCCCTCCCTCTTTCTCAGGGTCTGTCTCACAGAGTGTCGTGCGTTCGGCGGAGCAGGGCACCCATCGCAGTTTTCGCGCATCATCGGATTTTCTACGGATTTTTACAAGGCTAGGTGATTGTTAGGAGTTTTTAGACTTTTCTCTCTACTTGCGCCTTTATTGTTAGTTATAGGACTCGCGACCTAGGTACATGCTTACCTAGGATAAATAAAAAAATATAAAAAAAACCATTAGATGTTTTGTTTGAAAAAAATCAAAAAAAGAGATAACTAAAAATAAAATCATGACTGCTTAAATATCTGACTTAAAAAAAACTTAAGGATCATTTAATTTGGGAGAGCAACCCTCGCACATCAACTGTAAGTACACTTCCAGATTTAATGAGTGTGGGACGACACTTAAGGCTAGAACCAAAGTCCAAGTTTCACTCAAAATACTACTTAGTTCGTACACCTAATCATTATTCTTCAGTGGGTATGCTCAACTAACCAAAAAATGTCTAAGTTTACTTAGCAGAGTGGGAGGTTTAGAGGACACTGCATAAGGCTCCGTCCTTAAGTAACACGGGTAGCCAGAAACCGTCCATACCTACTCCTGTACTGGATGAGAATAAGTGTTTTTCTGTAAGGACTTGGGATAGTGTTGCGGGGAAATTTTGGGCACCTATCAGCTCATGATAATTTATGATAATACCTATTTGCCAAAATAACCCTGTAACCGATAAGATAAATGATCAAACTCTTATGGTCAACATCAAGTTGTGTTGGTGAATCCATGGTTGCTTTGTGTTTTCTTGTGAGGCATGCTTTATCGCATCTTATATGCCTTCACTTCCAATCTCTTGATTTGACATCATGTCATACAAATTATCCTCTAGGCATAGAAGTTGACAACTCAATGATATTTTAGCTCAACCTCTGTTAGCTCTTGATGATCCACCGCTTGTCGTACTTCTTCACAAACTCAAGATGACCCTCTTCCCCAGTCAATCCCATCTAATCTCAAGGAGAGTCAGACCCAGACTCCCTCACCTCCCAGCCCATCTTTTGATGCAGAACCCCACCTCAATTTATCATCGATTTCTACTGTCGATTTTTCACTAAATTCTTATGAGACATTTTCCTTCCTAGAAGATTTGAAGCAAATGGCTCGCGGGAAGGGACATGTAGAGGAGCGACCAACGGAGGAGCAGAACACTGATGGAAGACCATATCCAGCTGCAGACATCACGATGGGGATTGTAGACACTTAACAGTAGATGAATATATAGATCCAAAATTAGTTTAGAGTCCAAAATGAGCTGTGACCGAGATAGTTACACTAAGAAGAGGAGTCGGGACCTACGACCACCTACCATGGTTTACGTGACACTCAAAGACGAGTATGACCCTGTTGCCAGAATTTGACATCATTGGATTCGATTATCACCAAATCAAGGGCCATGCGAGTTACACCCGTCCTTTATTTCATTGCTTCCCAAGTTTACGGGAATATCGCGAAGGAGTCGTTTACCTTTCTGCAACAGTTCGAGATGATTTGTGATACAGCCAATTATCCAGGTGTTATACAGGAGACCATTCACCTCAAAGCCTTCCCTTCGCCTTAGTTGATAAGGCGCTTTATTGGCTCAGTCATTTGGGGAGGGAGATCTCAATGTGAGATGATCTAAAATCCACGTTCATGCGTAAATTCTTTCCTTTGGGATGGACGAACATGATGAGGAGCTAGATCTCCAACTTCATTCAATTGTTGAATGAATCATTCCACGAGGCGTGGGATCGATTCAAGGACCGTACTAAAATATGTTCTCATCATGAGATACCATTAACGGTTCTAGTTCAGAATTACTTTGGAGGACTTCAACCAGATGTACAGGGCCTTGTAAGCACCGCATGTGGCGGTAGTTATTTGAATTGGGATGTCGAGTCTGTCTGGTCCATCTTTAAGGGGAGGTAGAGAATTCATAAGCTGTTTACTCTACTCAGACATTCCAGAAGGCCTCTCAACCACCACACCACTGAGAGCATCATAAGATGTTGACTATTTCAAATTCTGAATCAAATACCAATGTGGGGTAAAAAAGTTAACACTGTGAAACTGATTCAAAAGCAAGTTCAAGTCCTACAGCTACTGTGAGAGTTGGAGAAACTCTCATCACTTCCTCAGCAGCTGAGCGATCTGACGAAGAAGGTGATGGAACTGCAGCTTTAGTACCAACAGTCGCACACTTCTTTGACCTCTCAACCTGCTCAGAGATCCTAACCCGTTCTTCCCATCTGACAGATCCACTTTGTCCAGAGCGAGCCGAGTCATCCTACGGAGACTCTGTAGATTGTTTGGTATGAGGACCAATCTTATGCCAATCCAAGCCAGATTGCTAGCCTTGGAGACACTGATGTTGAGCCTCAAGCCACTCTTGACATCAATGGGATATGGTACGCTTCGATCAAGCCACCTTCATAGTTTACCCCTCATAGAGTACACCAGTAGCAGCAGCCGCAGCAGTTTAACCATCCGTAGCATGGACGTCTGCAACTTCAGCACCGATAGAATTTCACACAACAGTAGTCTCTCCAGAATTCTTATCAGAGACCACATTCTTTTCACCAGCCTGCTTTGTACTCAAGGTCGAATCATTACCAGCAGCAATAATCTTCAAACACGCCACAGCGATCTCCTCAGCCTTACACTCCGCAGCAGCATACATCGAGGCAGGAAAGAGTAGAAAGCCAGGGTTATTATGTTGAACCTGAGATATCTTCACAGGCCCTACCATTAAATCAGATCAAGGACATGCTAAGCATGCTCCAGATCGCACACAAGACAAAGACGGAGTGGGTTAACGATCATCTGGACGAGTTAACCACGCCTAAGACCACTCTCCCAGCCCAACCTAAAATGAACATGAATAACAAGAGGAGGCACCAGATCAGGTAGATAACACGACAAGTACGATCTCTTTTCCTGAATTCTTATCTAATTTCATTCACCTTAGGAGCAGTCGATCACCATGAGCACCTAATCGGGAGGAGGATATGGCATACGATGATGAGCAAGAGCTAGGACATGATACACATACTAATACTAAGGAGGAGAACCGCAAAGATTATGAGGATCAACCACTTGACGATTAGGCAGAAGAGAGCGATGCTGAGACTGTCGATATGGATTTAGGCAAATCAAACGATGATACCGTGCTAGGTCATGTGAACACTCCCGAAGCTGATGTATCTTTTCCAAATCTTGAGAGTTTTGTAGATAATTTTGAGACTCTTGCTGTACAAACTGATCCCGATTTAAATAAAAAGAATTTTTTGTTCCAGAAATAGATCTTTTTTTCTTTTTGTATGGAAAAGGTAAGAAAAAAACAAAAAATAATGATGTCACTCCAGAGACCGGACAATTATTGAAAGATCATATTTTTCTGAAGATTCCACTTCACGATGCCTTGGATCATTTCCCTACGCTCAAGAATCAGTTGAGGAATAAATGCACAACATGTAGGAAAAGGAGATCATGAGTTGAGAAACATGTATTTACAAAGGCAACTTTTGTGCTATTCAGAATCAGGTACCAAAGAAGAAGAATGATTCTGGAGCTCACTATGTTACATGTCAGATTGAAGATGTCACATTCCATCGTACTCTCTTAGATAATGGTTCCTTGATTAACTTGATTCCATCTTTTTTCTTGATAAAATCAAACCAGGTCCTCTTTAAATATCATGAGTGATACTTCAGTTTGCATATCGATCTGTGAAGAGACCAAGGGGTGTGCTGAGGAACATTATTGTGACCATTCAGGGCATGTAGTTCCCAGTGGACTTTACTGTCCTAGATATGGATTGCACTACACAGTTACACCTTGCTCCAATCATTCTCAAGAGACCCTTCTTGCAGACAACAAGAGCACTCTTTGATTATGATGTTGGGAGAGTATCATTCCGCACAAATAGTGGGGAGATACACATTAAGATGGCGTGAGAATGTAGTAGCCCCATATCAGTATTGTCATTCACATCAGAGGACACCAGTTTTGTAGAAGATTGTCAGCACATAGATGAGGCGTAGTCTCTTGACCTTGAGAGCCCTTATTTTGATACCCATGATATCCTACATGACGATAAGGTAGATCATATGGTGCCTAGTTCTTCAGACGACTGTTCACATACAGATATAGAGTTCACAACAGATGCAGATGAGTAGTCAGTTGTAGTAGACATCTCAATACCACTGTTTGAAAGAACACATGTTCCAAGACGAGAGTCAGTTGATTATATTTCGTAAATAATACAGTCTATACAGCGTATAGAGTCGGATGGTGTGATTGTTACACATATAGACACCTTCTCTATTTCGACACTAGAGACGTGTATTTCAAAAAAAAGCTATGCCACACATAGATATCACTTACAGGGACAACTTTACTTGTTCAACCAAGGATCAGTACGTGCATGCACATCAGATGATTCTGTATGACCCAATTTGAGATGATCTACTTTATATAGGATGTATGACTACTCTTCCACTTCATTTCATCATGTATAGAGACATGTGAAGTCATTCTGTTTTTTCCTGAAGTACACACCTTTATATCCTACATAGATCACAATTGTCCCCATTTTTGCTCATCTTATATGCTTAGGATAACATATCCTAAGCATAGGGGGATCGAATGCCGGTTGATTCTTAATTTTTGATTTTATTCTTTTTACTTTTCTTTTGTGTATCCTTTCTTATACTCTAATCATGGATCCCTAATTTTGGCCACACTCTTTTCTATACTTAGGATGCCTTATCCTAAGTATGGGGGGACAGAGTGATTTCGATGATTTCATTCTTCTTTCTCCTTTTTTTCCTTCATTTATATATTCATTTTCCCGAGTCATCTCATTTGTGTCTTCCATTATACTTACAATGACATGATCATAAGTATAGGGGGTCGGCTGACTTCTATTCTTTCATTCTTTTTCACCCATTTTTACTTAGCACAAGTTATGTTCTCCTTTTCTTTGTTGGTGCTATGAGGACATAGCACAAGCTAGGTATTGGGTGTGTGTGTGTGTGTGTATTGCATATATACTTTTGTCCATAACTCGTACTTTTATGATTTTCTATATCTATAAAATCCATAACAAAGTAGGCGAGAGTTAATTTAAAATCCACATATATATTTAAATTATTTATAAAATCCTCGTATATAAGTAAAGTTATCCAAAAATCCTTATTTAAAATTCTTAATTCAAAATGTGTATTTAAAATATGTATAACATTTATTTAAAATCCTATCTATTGAAATATGTGTAAAATTTATTTAATTCTTGTAAATAACTTGTATATAAAATTTGTCATATACATTAGTTATTTAATTCAAATAAAATATGGATAAATTATCTTCTAAAATTTTTGTCCAAAATCTTGTTTATAAAAATTGGAAAAATACATAAAAATTGTAAGTCTAAAATCCATATCAAGATATCAAATTCATAAAAACCATAAAAATGAGTAAGATTCATAAAATGTACTTCACAAAAACATAGTTGCATTTGCATTATCATTTTTCATAATAAGTTTGATTTCTAGAACTAAAGATTGGGAATAGTCTAAAGGATGGAGCTTTATTATGGCCTTTAACTTTCATTGTAAGGAGCCTAGTTAGGAACAAGAATTTAGACTCTTCAGATGATTGACTTAAATCTTTGGGACCATGAGACTGTATTTGGAAAGTCAAATCGATTAGAACACTTGGCGTCATCCGTACAACTCTTCATCGGTCAACCAATTTTGGACACATGCACTTTGCACTTAACTCGACTTGCATGGGGATGCGAAGGGCAATCCATCTTGGTAGTATGTTTCTATCCTTGTCTGGTGGTGATTATGTCTAAAGATGGGAGAGATTGGGGTCGCAATAATCTCTTCAGATGAGGGAAGGATCTGCTGACACAATTTTTCCAAGACCTCAAAAAATGGACAGAATAAAAAGATCCAATATCCGTCGAGGCACAAAAAGATTGATGTTGTACAAGCAAATTACAAAGCCAATGCAAAGAAGAAGCCACAAGATACAAATACAACCATAATGGTCCAATCTTCCACCAAAAAGCATGCACATCTTAGTGGAGACTTAGTTGCACTGGTTGGTATTCACAAGAAGATGCATCTACAATAGTCAAACTCCAATTCTTTTCTCATTCTTCTACTTTCTCTCTATACTTGATTGTCGACATAGCACGAACTGACCTCAGAAGGGAATACCTCCCTCCCCGAGGAAAGAGTAGTAGGATGAGGAATCAATGGGATTGTATTATTGGGATGGGTGGTTTCTTCGCTTCTTTAAGCGAGAAGAGCTAAAACAATTCACACACAATATATTGATTTCAAGGTTGATAGAGTTTGCTATATGAATGAGTGGATCTAAACTAGTTGTTAAGGTTGGACTTAAACAAGGATTTGTGGAACTTGAGGGTTGTTGAGGCTAAAATCCTAATCCTAGTTAAGGCTCTGACAAAATGCTTGTTTCAGGCCCGATCGAGCCTTGTCCTTTGTCCGTTTTCATGAATTGGTTTAGGTTAACAAATTCGTTCTAACATTCTTTCTTTTTCCCTTATTCTTCAAATAAGTGTTTGCTAAGGGACTAGCAAAGTTCAAGTATAGTGGGTTGATGAATCCACGATTCGTTGATACTCCATTTGCATTTTGTCTTAAAACCCTTAACAAACACATGTGAATATCCATTAATTTCCACTTTTGAACAAAAGCCAACTCATGAATAAAAATGCACTTTTATGCATTAAAATCATGTAAATAAATAAAAGAATAAAAATAAAGAAAATAAAAAATATATGCAAATTGTAGGCATGTATATGTGTACAATATGATCTATAAAAAAAATATAGCTGAAAGATATATTTATAAACCTAACCATCGAGACCAAGACAACATGGATTGCTCGACAATTAAATAAGTAGGGGGAGATAAAGAAGAAAACAAATAATAAGAATCAATTCCACATTCTAGACACTCTCCGTTAATTAATCAATAAATACCAAAACTTCAAAGATTTTTATTAAATCATATGACCCTATTTTTCAAATCTTTTCCTAATTATTTCTAAAAATGTATAGAAAGATATAAAAATAAGTTAGAAACATCACCTTGTATATATGCCAAGAAATCCAACTTGCAAATTGTCAAAATATTAACTTTCGAGCACCATAACTTTCTCATACAAACTCCAATTTCACTATACTCACATAGAAAGTTCATAAAATATTATTCTCTACATAACGAAGGTGATTTCACTAAAATCAGAGTCCGTTTGCAAAAAGTGAGTTTTGGGACCTAATCACAACTAGGTTTCTGGGCAATTTATTTTATCTATAACGCACTATTTATTATTTTAATGATCTTACAATTTCTAATTATTTTCTTGATCTTTCATTTCAACCCAAATTTATTTCATAATTTTTGGAGTTTATTTATTATTCTAAATAAATCAAAAATTCTAATTTATAGGTATAAATGAACTATATGCTTTATATACATATTTATTAATATACCTAAATTAATTTATTAAAATCTACAAAAAAATCTACTTTTTATTAAACTAATAGTTAATATAATATAAAAATAATATAATATTTAGTAATTCATTAAATTAAAAATCCAAAACCTCTTTAATAAGTATTATTAAATTTATTTATTAATATAATATTTATATTTCATAAAATAATTATTATTTATTAAAACTAATTATATCATAATTTAGATAAATTAATTATCAATATTTTCATTCTTATATTTATATTAAAATAATGCTATCTATTATTTATTCCTTAATTATTAAGTCATTTACCAAACTAGCCAAGCAGGTGTTGACACGTGTCGACACCTGGTGCCTTCATCTTCAAGAAGGTCGGTTGGATTCTGTTCTAACCATATGTCTTTGCCTTTTTCTACATGCCATTCCATCACCTCTTCCTCCGATCTCCAACCTCTGTATTCTTCCTCCAACCACCACCATCCACACCGATCGTCGATTCTTTAACTAACACTCTCCGATCGTTTATAAAACCCCCTCCAAATTAGCCACTCCAACTAACTTCTCCTAACTCCTGTTACCATAATTACCCAGTCAACCACCCTTCTTCCCCACCTTGTTCCGATCGACTCCAGTGGTAACAACACTCGTCGACCGGCTCGCGAGGAAGCTTGGAGATCGAGGAGACGTTCCAAGGTCTTTTCCGGCCTTGCATCACCGCCTTCGCATGTGTAGAGCTCCGAGAACACTACCCCTGAAGGATATAGGGAAATCCTTAAGTGCATCACGGCAGTGTGAGGATCGCATCGAATGAGATTAGGAGTGACTAGTCATACTAGTAGCTCGATGCAGCGGAATTTAAAAACATTTTAAACATGATGAAAATGCATGATCCAAGAACACTTCTCAGATTGTTTCATCTTAACCACATATAGGTATAAGGTTTACCCCTTGGAGTGTGGTTGCGATCGAGTCTCTAAACTAAGAGACCTCCTGTCTCAAGTCCGATCCAATGGAAGAGACGCTTGCCATCACGTTGATGAGACGTATCTTTCTCGCAATCCATATTGATGTTCCAAGCGACGAATCTCTTGATCTCATCACACAAGATCCGATATCTTCTTCACGAGTATGGCGCGTCGAAGGAGATGGAGATCCACGAGCAAATACTCTAGCAGCATAACGACGATGCTGCAGCGATGGAGACTCTCTCAATATCTCCATGGTGGATGGCCATTATGAGAGAGAGAGAGTTTTAGCGTGTGGAGAAATAGAGAGGGAGAGAGAGCATTCGTAATCATGTTTTTTTCAAAGAGCAAGGGGTACCTCTTTTTGTATAGGGTTTTGGGAGTCCATGGATCCCAATCCATGAACATCACACAATCAATGGATGAAATTGATTAGTGTTTCTTTCAATGGCCATGATCTTGTTGTGAAAATGCAACAACAATTAATTTAATTTAAATTAATTTATATCGATAAATCAATACAAGTTAATTACAAATCAATTAAGTAGTCTTGTAGATAATGAGGAGACTAATCACATCCCCTAAAATGGGGGGACGGCTACATCATCTCATGAGATCTCATTATCTCATGAGATATCTCCAAGATTTACAACAACAATTGTTGTAAATTATTTCACAAAAAATAATTGATAATTATCTTGTGAAATATTGCAATCATGCCATTGGAAAAATGTGAATCACATTCACCTCCCAAAAAATGTAAATTATATTTTCAATTAACTGTCCAATGTGAATCCACTTCACATCAATAATTAATTAACAAATATAAATCACAATATGTTCTTTGCAATATATTATAAATCACATTTATAATATATATGATTAATATGGATATAGTTATCCACATTATTCATATCCAATATAATTATATCACATTTAACCATCTTGGATCTCAATTCTCATGAGCCCAAATTATATGAATCACATTCAAATTATTCACATCTTTGATAATTAAATCACATTTAATTTTCTCAGATAACTCTCCTTATAATATGAATCAAATTCATATTATTCATGATAATTAAATCACATTTAGTTATCAATTTTCTCAATGCTCGGATACATAATATCAACAATGAAATTATCCATGAACTCTTTCAAGGATAATACGCTTTCTCCACGGATACTTGGAGATAAGAACAGGGCGAGTGTATTGTTCCATGTATAGTGACTCGGATATTGAGATCATATCTCAAATCTAGATCATGCGGACCTCCCATAGATGTTTGATTAAATCAAAGACGTAGATCTGATCTTCTCATTGCATCTTAATCACATTCAAATCAATGTCCAACATTTGGACTAAGATCAAACTACTTCTCTATGAGAGTAGTCACTAAAATTTAGACATGTTTAATCACTCCCTCTGAATGGAAGCGTCATGGTTATACAATCGTTTGTGATCACATCACCCTCAGGTATTCTGAATACCAGTACATCCTGCATACTGGAAGACCCAGATTAAACCCGAAGTTTTAGATCTCTTTTGGAATGTCTCTTCAAGATTTTATCATTAAGTTTTCTCATTCGATCATTGGGAGTTGGTATCGATCATATACTTTCCAAAATCATATATCACACCCAGGTGTTGATCATAAACTTTACAAAAGTATATATCAAACCTACAAATTCAATCAAGCTTCCAAAGTGAGATGACCGTGCATGGAATTTGATTCTACCCAATATCTCATGAGTGAGCTCATGTCTTCTGGTTCAGCAATGAACATGTGTGATCCCTTTGAGAGATCGTATTACTCATATGCCCTTGCATGCACACCAGCACGTTGGTGTATAGACCTTGGTTAGGTCATCATCCTATTGGTGTGTCTAATGTACATACTTAGATGTATAGTAACACATCTGTCTCTAGTCAGAGGATGTGTGCTTATATCGTGACTGCATACGACATAGGACTTTGGTTATAGATATTAGCCTTTAGAGAAAGGATTGACATCTCCTTCTCAGGTTGGAGATCCTCTCTTAACAATCATTTGACGGTGCTTGATGAGTCCTCAATCTAACTCTTTAGATATTCATCCAAGCACCAGCCTCTATGATTTAATAATTGAATTAACAGCTGTATGATCATTAAGATGGCCATGGTATATAATCCTAATTATACTAAGGGACCTATTATGCAAATTAATCATTCTTCATTCAGACCATGAAATTATTCACAATAACATTTATTGCATAATGGCTCGCCGTGGACTCGCAAGTCCAACAATCTCCCACTAGCCCAAAGAGCCATTAATGGGCTAATAATTTAAACTCGTACTCATGTGGCAATCATAGGCTATTTACAAAAATAGCTAGGTAAGATGATCAGTCACTCTATTCTCAAGAGACTCTGCCAAGTCCTTTTACGGCACTTGCATATCCCCTAGTAACAGTTGCTCACATCTAATGCGAATGTTGCATCTTATGCAATATATACTCAATATTGTTAGTTATAGTGTCTTTGACACTATAGCACAATAATTATTATAACTAGTATTTCCATAATCCTTATCAAAATACCCTTATTCCTGGAGATCTCTATCTCCTAAGGTATATGTAGTTAAGACCTTTTAGATCACTATCTATAAAGTATTAATTACTTGAAGATAAGACTTATAGATCACTATCTCGAAAGTCTTGTCATATTAGAATATTTTGTTATTATTGTAACTAAGTGTTTTATCTCCATATTAGGATTAGTAACAATTTACTACTTCCACTGCATGGTAGACATCTGGCATTTATACACATCTAGCATACACTCGGCTTCTTGTAATTGATGCACAAGGGAAAGCAGTTCTAGCATTCACTTCATCAAGTCCTTGAGGTGATATCCCTTTAGATAGGTCAGTACCATATCTTAAGGAAAGGAAGCCTTTCTTGGAATTTTTCCAGAAAATGGAATATGTCTAAGGTGTACTACAAATGTGACGATCACAATACCCTCTTCTCTTTGCTTCTGAACATCTTCAGAACAAAGATCTAAGAGGTATTCTTGAGATCATATCTCAAGGTATGGATTAGTCAGTCTATAAAACACTTATTATCCTTATATCATTCCAAATGATTAGGATATCATCTACATTTAGCACAATGAATACAATGGTACTCCCACTAAGCTTCATATGGTACGTGAAGATTCTATCCAAAATCATATCATTTATAATTTCATCTAATCTTTTGTTCCAACTATAAGAAGCTTGTTCGAGTCCATAGATGGATTTATTCAGCTTGCACACTTTCCTTTTCCTCATCCATGAAGTCATGGGGCTACTTAATATGAATATCCTCAGAGAGGTATTCATAAAGGAATGCAATCTTGACTCAAATGTTGAAGATGCCATAGTCAAGTTATGTAGCTAAGGTTAGCAATATTCTGATGGGTTTAAGCAAGGTCACTGAAGAGCAAGACTCACCGCAAACGATGTCTTCTCTTCGGTGTGTATCTTGAGGATACAAGCCATGCTTTTGAAGGTCTCTACCTTCTCATCAGGTTGCCTCTTTCTCTTAAAGATCCATTTACACCTTTATGGGTCTTACCCATATAGGTGGATCCTCGAGGGTCCATATACAACATTTGAATATGAAATCTACTTTAGACTTTATTGCTAAAATCCATCTTTCCATGTCATGATCATTAGAGGCTTCATCACATGAAGTTAGATCATTGTCTACTGACATATAAAATACATCCTCAAACTCATTTGAAGAGGTATGAGTGTTTCATCTTTAATTATCCTTTTAGTTTCCGATTTCAGGAGCCTCGTTATCTTCTCGAGATTAAATGAGATCCTTCACTTCATTTTCATCTTGATTCTCAAGAGTCTCATCCTTTAAGAATCACATTCTCGGAGATGAGATCTTTTAAGAATCTCAAGGTCATAAAGTATGTATCCAATACCATCCTTTATTTTCCTAATGAATTAGCACTCTCTGGTGCTAGATTCCATCTTACTTGCATGGAACCTTATTAAGGATATATAGTGTAGTCCCTACTACATATATACCTGGAAACTAAGAGGTAGCTATGCTAATATTTATCATTGACCAAATCATGTCACAAATGATCTAATTGTATCTCCCTACAACTCTATTGAGTTTAGGCATATGAGGAGGAGCGAGGTAAGTCATATCCCCATAAGGTATTTCTTAAATTCATCTAATAGGTATTGACTACCTAGATTAGATCAAATTCATTTTCATCTTCCTCCAAACTTTGGTTCTAAACCAAAATTGTCAAATCTTTGAACACTCAAAGGTTTCTAAGGTGAAGGGAAGAAATCTCATATCACAAATAATCATTAATAGATATCGCATATCCATAATGTTTATTCTGATACAGATAATCCAATACATCAATATGTATGAGATCTTGAATACCTCAGCATCTAACATCATTCCTAGAGAACGGTATATTGGACATTCTACTTTGAATACAATATTCACAAGTATGTAAGTTTTGAAATTTTAGACGTTCTAAAGTTTCATATCTCACTAGTCTATCGATCAAATCAACAGACAAATGTCCTAGGCTAGATGTCAAATCATTGTCAAATGATCTTTATCCTCCTATTATCTTTTATGGTTTAATTTTCAGTATTAGAAATCTTAATGAACCATTCATTAATTTTTATAATTTAGTAGTGTCCACTTGATGTTAGATTACTATCTGAAATATATCCATCATAACTCTCTACCATAGATTTATTCCATAATTCATGTTTATTTCCAATACTTAGAAATAAACTATGAGTGTATTCTAATAATCCTGGTCATAGAGACATTCTCTAAGACTAAGGACTCTCCCACTGAAAATTTGAAGTCTATCTCTCTAATAGAGATTGTTGCAATAATTTCATCAACGTACATGTGGATGACTATTAAACCTTAAGATCAAGTTTCTAGCCTTCTAAAACATATGAAACCAATTGCAAGTGTTATTAGAAGAATAAGAGACAATTATTAGACTTTGATCTTATCAAATAAAAAAGTCAATTTCAATGATTATATGTAGATGTATATTATTTCGATGCATTATCTGGGTTCTTCTCTAAGTATCCAAGATAGTCTAGATAGTTACATTATCAGTTATAGACTTATTGCAGTATTGGCATTCATCCAACTCTTTGGATGTTATATGTATAGAAACCATAGAAGTACAGCCAACTCTTTGACTTTCTTTCTAACTTGGGTCCAACCCATGCTTCCACTGCGCTCTCTTCATCTATAAACAACAATTTCTTAAGACGAAGAATATCTCATATTGAATTCAAAAGATTTCAATATAAGAGTATTTCAACATTTATACATGCTTTATTTAATTCATACAATATGAATATTATGAAGCTTCATGAATGACTAGAGTATAGATAGTAGTGTTGGACATGCGAGCCCACAGCGAGCCATTATGCAATAAAGGTTACTGCACATATCATTCCCTGATCTAAAATGAAGAATAAATAATTTGCATAATAGGTCCCTTAGTACAATTAAGGTTATGTACCATGGCCATCTTAATAATCATACAGCTGTTGATTCAATAATTGAATTATAGAGGCTGGTGCTTGGATGAATATCTAAAGGGTTAGATTGAGGACTCATCAAGCACCGTCAAATGATTGTTAAGAGATGATCTCCAGCCTGAGTAGGAGATGGCAATGCTTTCTCAATTAAGCTAATATTTGACCGACCTCTTGATGTAGGTCCTCTGCATAGGAATAGAGATTTGGAGGTGTCAGATAAGTTAGGTTAAAGAGTTGACTTAACGAGATCGAGATAACCAAAGTCCTGTATCGTATGCTGTCACGATACAGGCAAACATCCTCTGACCGGAGACAGATGTGTTACTATATGTCTGAGTATGTACATTTGGTAGACCAATAGGTTGATGACCTAATCAAGTTATATACACCGGCGCGCTGGTGTGCATATAAGGGCATATGAGTAATATGATCTCCCAAAGGGATCATTACTGAACCGGAAGGCGTGAGCTCACTCATGAGATATTGGGAAGAATCAAATTCTGTGCATGGTCGTCTCGCTTTGGAAGCTTGACTGAATTTGTAGGTTTGATATATACTTTTGGAAAATATATGATCAATACCGAGGTATGATATATGCTTTTGGAAAGTATATGATCAATACCAAATCCCAATGATCGAATGAGAAACATACTGATAAAAACCCTGAAGTAGATAGTATAAAGTTGATCTAATACTTCAGGTTTATTCTGAGTCTTCAAGTATGTAGGATGTACAGGTATTGGGAATACCTGAGGGTGATGTGATCATAAACGATTGTATAACCATGACGCTTCCATTCCTAGGGAGTGATTAAACAGGTCTGGATTTTAGTGACTCCTCTCAGTGGTGAAGTAATCTGATCTTGGTCCAAATGTTGGACATTGATCTGAATGTGATTCAGATGCAATAAGAAGATTAGATTTGCGATCTTGATTTAATCGAGCATCTATGGGAGGCTCGCAATCTGGATTTGAGATATGATCTCAATATCCAAGTCACTATACGTAGAACAATACAATCGCCTTGTCCTTATCTCCAAGTATCCGTGGGGAAAGTGCATTATCCTTGAAAGAGTTCAGGATAATTTCATTATTGATATGTGTATCCGAGCATAGAAAATTAATAACTAAATGTAATTTAATTATCATGAAGAATGTGAATTTGATTCATATTATAAGGAGAGTTATCTAAGATAATTAAATGTGATTTAATTATCAAAGATGTGAATAATGTGAATGCGATTCATATTATTTGGGTACACGAGAATAGAGATGCAAGATGATTAGATGTGATTTAATTATCAAGTATATGAATAATGTGGATAGCAATATCCATATTAGTCATATATATTAGAAATGTGACTTATAATATATAAGAGAGAGATATTACTAATTTACATTTGTTAATTAAATGTTGATGTGAATTCGATTCACATTGGACAATTAATTGAAAATGTAATTCACATTTTATTTTGTGTTGTGAATGTGATTCACAATTTTCTAATGATAATATTACAATATTCATAAAATAATTATGAATTATTTTTTGTAGAATAATTTACAAAAAGTGTTGTTGTAAATCTTGGAGATTTCCGTGGAATAATGTAATCTCGTGAGATCTCATGAGATTGCCACCAAATCCAATATTATGGAAGGAGGAAATCTTCATACCATAATCTCCATGCTTGATTGATTTAATTTGGGATTGATTTATATTGATTTATCAATATAGATTTAATATAAATTAAATTAATTATTGTTGGCTTTTACCAACACAAATCTTAACCATTAAAAGAAACACAAATCAATGAGATCCATTGAATTTGTGTTGCCCATGGATTGCGAGAAGGAGTCTCTCATGTGGTCGTCCACCATGGATGCCCTAGAGAGATTCTCCATCACCGCAGCGTCATCATTATGCTGCCCGATCATTTGCTCGTGGATCTCCGTCTCCTTCGGTGTGCCTCGCTCGTGAAGAAGACGTCGGATCTTGTGTGTCGAGATCAGGAGATCCGCCGCTTGGATCATCAACATGGATTGCGAGAAGCACGTGTTTCATCAACACGCTTGCAAGCGTCTCCTCCGTCGGATCGGACTTGAGACATGATGTCTCTTCGTTTAGAGACTCGATCGCAACCACGCTTCAAGAGGTAATCCTATTACTTGTTTGTGGTTTAGACGAAATGATCCGAGAAGTGTTCTTGGATCATGTGGTTTCGTCACATAAAAAATGTTAATTTTCGCTGCATAGAACAACTAGTACGACTAGTCGTTCTTTGTCGTATTCGATACGATGCTCACGCTTCCGTGATGCGCTTGAGGATTTATCTCATATTCTTCAAGTGGTATCAGAGCCTTAGGTCGGAAGGTTTTGGATGCGATCCATGAACCAAGGACGACTTGGGTTCGTAAGGGTTTGCGAAAGTTTTCCCGCATTTCATTTTCTCCTCTCTGTTTTGAGATTATTTTCGGTACTGTTTAAATTGTTTGAACTCGAAAATATTAATTGTATCTTGTTCTCCGTTAAATAAGGAAACTGTAGGATCTAAGTTTACGTGATTTCGATTCTGTTTGCTCAAGTTATGCTCACTTTAGTGAACATGTATCCACAGTTTCGGGGACTGCAAATCTTAACGTAATTAAAGAGTTAATTGCGGATTTAAAACACCATTAAATGCGTGAAAATTACTTAGGTTCTGTTTTAAATCAAATTAGCAAACTTTAGAAACTTATTTTGCTTAATCTGGATTTAAATTGATTGAGATATGGTATTTTTAGTAAGTGAGGGTCACTGCTGGAAATACTTTCCTAATCAAGGACCTAGTGATTGTCATTTAAACAATTAGTCAAATTAAATTGTTTAACTTCCTGAATAATTGTGCATAAATAGTTTTGAAATGTTTGATGATAATTATTTCCATAAATGACATTGCCTTAACCAATATATGATTAGATGTGATCTAGATCACAAATTGGTTACATGATTTACATGATCTACATTCCAACAAACATGTTGCTTGAATAGGATTTGGGATTTGTTTAGCAAATCTCATTATAATGTTAATCAAAACTGTTTTGATTATTATTATATGGTATAATTTCGGTTGAAGAACTGATGATCATCTCAAGTACAAAGTGATCTATTTTGCATTATCCTTTCCCGAGGTGGATATGGTGTCTAGTCGAGGAGCGTTGGGGTAGCAGGTTGCACCGTGTGCAGTCTGTCTCACTCCCATCAGTACTGGCCATGACAGCGGGCAGGGTTAGTATAATGCTTAAGAAATCATGGTGTATTTCTAATTATTAAATTTTGAAATAATACGTATTTGAGATACTACCATAATTCAAGTAACAATTAAGAATGCTTGTCGGATATTAATTGGATCATTAATTTAATATGATTAGATTAATTGAAATCCAATTAGAATTAAGACACTCTATTATAAATAGATGTGTTATTTCCCTTGGAAGAATTAATCGTAATGAATATGATTCACAATGATTAATTAGAATTTGAATATGATATGGAGGATCACATAAGTGACATTCATGGTCTCCCGTCAAAGCGAAGGGTTCTGTCGCTAGATATTGTATGTAGGAGATGCATGTCTGAAGTGACAGCTCATGTATACAATCCATTTGGATAGGGCTCTTCGCTTCTCAAAAGAGTAAGGACGTATGCATAGTGACCCCAATATCGAGTCCTCATATTATTGGGGCAATATAGGATTGCGCGTAGCGAGTTGTATTCATGTTGATGGTTGGTTCAATTAATGACGGGTCAACATCGCCTTAGGGTTGGTGGGACTGGGTGTTAAAGACCGAATTGGGAGATGCAAGTTGGACTTGTAAGGAAGAATGTGTTCCCGCTTCTTTTTATTGGAGTCACGGGTTCTCATATTATTGGGATGTGACAAAGATAAGGAAGGAGATCCCAGGTCTTGCTAAGATATAATGGTATGTATATCTCTTACATTGAAAGTGATTAAGGGAATGAACTTTCAGTGTTGATAAGGCAAGACAAGTTTGATATAAAAATTCCTAGATCAAAGTAAAATATGTGTATATATATATATATAAATATATACATTTATGAAAATTTCTTATTTCAGATAATACTTCGTTAAACCCACTCAATACTATACTCAATAATAACCAGTATGACAACATGGATTGGACCCATGATCCAGATATTGTACTAGCAATTGGACACATAATGTATGTGGTTGCAATGTGCAAGTTTCCTCATAATAATGAGAAATGACAAAATAAATAGACAATAGATCTACAACCATAGGGTTTGTGTGTCTCTATCGTCTTGATATCATCAAATGTACTTTGGAAGTGACATGTCGATGATGATCATAATTGTCAATTAATCCTTATAAAAATTTAAGAAGATATTCTGGCATACATATGTGCTCTTGACATTTATCATGAATGACATGGTTCACTGCATCATGCAGAATGGTTGCTCTATAAGAGATGATGTATTCAAAATGTTTGAATACCTACCTGAACCAATGTTTTAAGAGTCTAGATGGATGTAGACACGATGAGTGTCATCACTCTACTGTTTATACTCTAGTCGTCCATGAAGCTTCATAATATTCATATTGTATGAATTTAATGGAGCATGTATAAATGTTGAAATGCTCTTACATTGAATTCTTTTGAACTTAACATAAGAGTTACCTAAGTCTTAAGCAATGGTTGTTTATAGATAAAGGGAGCGCAGTGGAAGCATGGGTCAGACCCAAGATGAGAAGGATAGTCAAGGAGTTGACCGTACTTCTGTGACTTCCATATGACATCCAAATAGTTGGATAAATGCCAATACTGTAATAAGTTGATGTGTTGATAGTATGACTATCAAGTCTGTCTAGAATCCTTAAAGAAGGACTCGGATAGAGCATCAGAATAATCTACATAAATTATTGATATTGACTCGTTTATTGAATAAGATAAAGTCTTATAATTGTATCTGAATCTTCTAACAACACTTGCAATGGGTTGCATATGTTTTAGAAGACTGGAGAATTTAATCTTCGGGTTTAATAGTCATCTACATGGATTTTGATGCAATTGTTGCAACAATCTCTATTGGATATACAGACTTCATTATTTCAGTGGGAGCCCTTAGTCTTAGAGAATGTCTCTATGACCTAGATATTAGAATACACTCATAGTTTATTTCCAAGTGTTGGAAATAAACATGAATTCCGAAACAAACCTATCATAAAGAGTTATGCTGGATATATTTCATATAGTAGTATGGCATCTAGTGGGCTCTACTAAATTATAAAATTAATGAATGGTTCATTAAGATTTCTAATACTGAAATTAAACCTTTAAAAGATCAATATGAGGATGAAGATCATTTAACAATGATCTGGCATCAAACCTTGGACATTTATCTATTGATTTGATCAATAGATTGGTAAGAGATGAAACTTTAGAATCTCTAAAATTTCAAAACTTACATACTTATGAATATTGTATTCAAAGTAAAATGCCCAATACACCCTTCTTTGGGAAAGGTATAAGATGTTGAGGTATTCAAGATATAATACATATTGATCATCTATATCAGAATAAACATTATGGATATATGATATCTATTAATGATTATTTGTGATATAAGATTTCTTCCCTTCACCAATAGAAACCTTTTAAATGTTCAAAGATTTCATAATTTTGGTTTAGAACCAAAGTCTGAAGGATGATGGAAATGAATTTGGTCTAATCTAGGTAATCAGTACCTATTAGATGAATTCATGGTATACCTTATGGACAAAGGAATAGCATTCATGTCTTACTCCTCCTGATAAACGTAAACTCAATAAAGTTGTAGGGAGATACAAATGGATCATGTGTGACATGATTTGATCAATGATGAATTTTAGCATAATTTCCTCTTAGTTTCCAGGTATATATGTAGTAAAGACTACATTATATATCCTTAATAAGATTCCATGCAAGTTAGCGGGAATTGAGCACTAGAGAGTGCTACTTCATTAGGAAAATAAAGGATGGTATTGGATACCTACTTTATAACCTTGAGATTCTTAAAAGATCTCATCTCTAAGAATGTGATTCTTAGAGGATGACATTCTTGAGAATCAAGATAAAAAATGAAGTGTAGGAACTCATTTAATCTTAAGAAGATAATGAGGCTCCTGAAATCGGGAACTAAAAGGACAATTAAAGATGAAACACTAATACTTCTTCAAATGAGTTTGAGGATATATTCCATCTATCGATTAAGTCTGACAATGATCAGACTTCATGTGATGAAGCTCCTGAGGATCATGACATGGAAAGATGGATGTTAACAATAAAGTCTAAAGTAGACCTCATATACAAGTGTTGTATATGGACCATTGAGGATCCACCTATATGGGTAAGACTTGTAAATGTGTAAATGGATATTCAAGAGAAGAGGGAACCTAATGAGAAGGTAGAGACCTTCAAAGCACGGTTCGTAGCCATGAGCTACACACCGGAAGAGAAGACATTGCTTGCGATGAGGCATGCTCTTCAGTGACCATGCTTAAAAACCATAAGAATATTGCTAACTATAGCTACACAACTTGACTTTTACATCTTCATGATGGAAGTCAAGATTGCATCTCTCTATGAATACCTCTCTGAGGATATTCACATGAAGTAGCCCCAGGGCTTCATGGTTGAGGAAAGCAATGTGTGAAATCTAGAGAGCTCCATCTATGGACTCAAATAAGCTTCTTGAAGTTGGACCATAAGATTTGATGACATTATAAATGTTATGACTTCAGATAGAATCTTGATGAGCCATGTGAAGCTTAGTGGGGGTGCCTTTGTGTTCATCGTGTTAAATGTAGATATCCTAATCATTTATAATGATATAAGGATAATAATAAGTGATTTATAATCTGGTTGTTCCATAACTTGATATATGATTTCAAGGATATCTCTTAGATCTTAGTTCTGAAGTTGTTCAGAAGCAAAGAGAAGAGGATATTGGGATTATCACATTTGTAGTACACCTTGGACATATTACATTCCTGGAAATTCCAAGAAAGGCTTCCATCCCATAAGATATGGTATTGACCTATCTAAAGGGATAGCACATCAAAGAGTTGAGAAAGTGAATGCTAGAACTGCTTGCACTTGTGCATCAGTTATGAGAAGGTGAGTGTATGCTAGATGTGTACAAAAGCCAGATATTTGCCATGCAGTGGGAGTAGTAAAGTGTTGCTAATCCTGCTATGGAGAAAAAAATACTTGATTGCAGTAATAACAAAATCTTCATTAATGACAAGATTTTTTGAGATAGTGATCTCAAAATCTTATCTTCAAAAACTTAAGATTCTATAGATAGAGATCTAAAAGGTCTTAACTGTGGATACCCTAAAAGATAGTAATCTCCAGGAATAAGGGTATTCTGATAAGGATTATCGAAATAGTGGCTATGATAATTATTAAGTTGTAGTGTCAGGGACATTGTAACTAACAAGATTGAGTATTGGTTGCATAAGATGCAACATTCGCATTAGATGCGAGCACTGTTACTGGGGATATGCAAGTGCCAAAAAAGGTCTTAGCGTAGTCTTGCGAGAATAGAGTGACTGATCATCTTACCTAACTATTTTCTAAATAGCCTATAATTGTTACATGAGTGTGGGTTTAAATGATTAGCCGATTAATGGCTCTTTGGACTAGTGGGAGATTGTTGGACATGCGAGCCCACGACGAGCCATTATGCAATAAATGTTATTGCACATATCATTTCCTAATCTGAAATTAAGAATAAATAATTTGCATAATAGGTCCCTTAGTGCAATTAGGATTATGTACCATGGCCATCTTAATAATCATACAGCTGTTGATTCAATAATTGAATCATAGAGGCTGGTGCTTGGATGAATATCTAAAGGGTTAGAATGAGGACTCATCAAGCACCGTCAAATGATTGTTAAGAGATGATCTCCAGTCTGAGTAGGAGGTGGCAATTCTTTCTCAATTAGGTTGATATCTGACCGAACTCTTGACGTAGATCCTCTGCATAGGAATAGAGATTCGGAGGTGTCAGATTAGTTAGGTCAAGGAGTTGACTTAACGAGATCGATATAACCAAACTCCTATATCGTATGCTGTCACGATATAGGCACACATCCTCTGACCGGAGACAGATGTATCACTATATGTCTGAGTATGGACATTTGGCAGACCAATAGGTTGATGACCTAATCACGGTCTATACACCGGCGCGCTAGTGTGTGAAGGATATGGTTAGATCCTCAAGCGCATCATGGAAGCGTGAGCATCGTATCGAATACGACGAAGAACGACTAGTCGTACTAGTTGTTCTAAGCAGCGGAAATTAAAAAAAATTATGTGACGAAACCACATGATCCAAGAACACTTCTCGGATCGTTTCGTCTAAACCACAAACAAGTATTAGGTTTACCTCTTGAAGCGTGGTTGCAATTGAGTCTCTAAACGAAGAGACCTCCTGTCTCAAGTCCGATCCGACGGAGGAGACGCTTGCGAGCGTGGGGATGAACCACGTGCTTCTCGCAATCCACGTTGATGATCCAAGCGGCGGATCTCCTGATCTCGACACACGAGAACCGACATCTTCTTCACGAGCAAGGCACGCCGAAGTAGACGAGATCCTCGAGCAAACCATCGGGCAGCATAACGACGACACTGCGACGATGGAGAACCTCTGTAGGGCATCCATGGTGGACGACCATGAGAGGGAGCGAGAGGAGGTGTGTAGAGAGAAAGAGAGAGAGAGATATGCTACTCAAGCATAGTGTAACGAAGAGAAATGGGGTGCCTCTCCTTTTATAGGGTTTTGGGATCCATGGATCTCAATCCATGGGACAACACAAATCCAATGGCTGTTTTGATGGCTAATATTTGTGTTGGTAAAACCAACAACAATTAATTTAATTTAAATTAAATGTATGTTGATAAATCAACACAATTTAATTACAAAATTAAATCATTAATACATGGAGATAATGAAAGGAGAGAAAGCCTCCTTCCATGTGGAGAGGGGGGACGGCCTCCCTTTCCTAATGGGAGTGGTGGCCGTCCACCCTCCTCCATTAGGAAGGTGGCTATTTCATCTTTTATGTAATCTCCATTATTTGCAACAACTTTGTTGCAAATTATTCTACAAAAATAATTCACAATTATTTTGTAGACATTGCAATCTTGCCATTGAAAAATTTGTGAATCATATTCACAACCCAAAACAAAATGTAAATTACATTTTCAATTCGATGTCCAATGTGAATCCAATTCACATTAACATTTAATTAACAAATGTAAATTACAAATATCTCTCTCTTATATATTATAAATCACATTTATAATATATATGACTAATATGGATATTGCTATCCACATTATTCATATCCATGATAATTAAATCACATTTGATCATCTTGGATCTCTATTCTCTTGTTCTCAAATAACATGAATCATATTCACATTATTTACATCTTTGATAATCAAATCATTTTTAATTATCTAAGACAACTCTTTTTATAATATGAATCTAATTCATATTAATCATGATAATTAAATCACATTTAATTATCCATTTTCTCAATGCTCGGATACATAAATCAACAATAGAATTATCCATGAACTCCTTCAAGGATAATGAGCTTTCTCCGCAGATACTTGGAGATAAGGACAGGGTGATTGTATTGTTCCACGTATAGTGACATGGATATTGAGATCATATCTCAAATCCAGATCGCGGGCCTCCCATGGATGCTTGATTAAATCAAGACCGTAAATCTAATCTTCTCATTGTATCTGAATCACATTCAGATCAATGTCCAACACTTGGACCAAGACCAGATCACTTCTCTACTGAGAGGAGTCACTATAATCCAGACCCGTTTCATCACTCCCTAGGAATGGAAGCGTCATGGTTATACAATCGTTTATGATCACATCACCCTCAGGCATTCCCAATACATGTACATCCTGCATACTGGAAGACTCAGACTAAACCCGAAGTATTGGATCAACTTTATACTGTCTACTTCATGGTTTTATCAGTAAGTTTCTCATTCGATCATTGGAAGTTGGCATCAATCATACACTTTCCAAAAGCGTATATCATACCTAGGTCTTGATCATATACTTTCCAAAAGTATATATCAAACCTACAAATTCAGTCAAGCTTCCAAAGCGAGACGACCGTGCGTACGGAATTTGATTCTTCCCAATATCTCATGAGTGAGCTCATGTCTTCCGGTTCAGTAACTGAACCTGTATGATCCCTTTGAGAGATCGTATTACTCATATGCCCTTATATGCACACCAGCGCACCGGTGTATAGAACTTGATTAGGTCATGAACCTATTGGTCTGCCAAATGTACATACTCAGACATATAGTAACACATCTGTCTCCGGTTAGAGGATGTGTGCCTATATCATGACAGCATACGATATAGGACTTTGGTTATCTCGATCTCATTAAGTCAACTCTTTGACCTAACTAATCTGACACCTCCGAATCTCTATTCCTATGCAGAGGACCTGCATCAAGAGGTCGGTCAGATATCAGCCTTTAGAGAAAGGATTGCCATCTCCTTCTCAGGCTGGAGATCATTTCTTAACAATCATTTGATGGTGCTTGATGAGTCCTCAATCTAACTCTTTAGATATTCATCCAAACACCGGCCTCTATGATTCAATAACTGAATCAACAGCTGTATGATCATCAAGATGGCCATGGTACATAACCCTAATTGTACTAAGGGACGTATTATGCAAATTATGTATTCTTCATTTCAGATTAACGAGTGAATTGCAATAACATTTATTAAATAATGGCTCGTCGTGGGCTCGCATTTCCAACAATCTCCCACTAGCCCAAAGAGCCATGGGCTAATCATTTATACCCAGACTCATGTGACAATCATAGGCTATTTAGAAAATAGCTAGGTAAGCTGATCAGTCACTCTGTTCCCAAGAGACTACGCCAAGTCCTTTTACGACACTTGCATATCCCCAGTAACAGTGCTCGCATCCAATGCGAATGTTGCATCTTATGCAACCAATACTCAATTTTGTCATAGTGTCCTTGACACTTTAGCTCAATTAATTATTATAACCAGTATTCCCATAATTCTTGTTAGAATACCTTCATTCCCGAATATCTCTATCTCCTAAGGTATCTAAAGTTAAGACCCTTATCGATCACTATCTACATGGTCTTAAACTTTTGAATATAAGACTTTGAGATCACTATCTCTAAGTTTCATCATCTTTGAAGATATTGTTATTACTGCAATTAAGTGTTTTATTTCCAGAGTAGGACTAGTAACAGATTACTACTCCCACTGCATGGCAAACATCTGGCTCTTTTGCACATCTAGCATACACTCAGCATCTCGTAACTGATGCACAAGTGCAAGCAGTTCTAGCATTCACTTCCTCAACTCTTTGAGGTGCTATCCCTTCAGATAGGTCAGTACCATATCTTAAGAGATGGAAGCCTTTCTTGGAATTTTCCATAAAATGGAAGATGTCCAAGGTGTACTACTAATATGACAGTCCCAATACCCTCTTCTCTTTGCTCCTGAACAATTTCAGAACTAAGATCTAAGAGGTATCTTTTGAAATCATATTTCAGGATATGGAATAGCCAGTCTATAAAACACTTATATCATTCTGAATGATTACGATATTATCTACATTTAGCATGATGAACACAAAGGCACTCCCACTAAGCTTCACATGGCTCATCCAGATTCTATCTGAAATCATAACATTTATAATTTCATCAAATCTTATGATCCAACTTCAAGAAGCTTATTTGAGTCCTTAGATGGATTCCTTAGCTTGAACACCTTGCTTTCCTAAACCATGAAGCCCTGGGGCTACTTCATGTGAATATCCTCAGAGAGGTATTCATAGAGGAATGCAATATTGACTTACATCTTGAAGATGCAATAGTCAAGTTGTGTAGCTAAGGTTAGCAATATTCTGACGGTTTTAAGCATGGTAACCGAAGAGCAAATCTCATCACAAGCAATGTCTTCTCTTTCGGCGTGTAGCCAACTGTGCTTTGAAGGTTTCTACCTTCTCATCAGGTTCCCTTTTTCTTGAAGATCCATTTACACCTTTACAGGTCTTACCCATATAGGTGGATCCTCGAGGGTCCATATACAACACTTGTATATGAAGTCTACTTTAGACTTTTATTGCTAAAATCCATCTTTCCATGTTATGATCTTCAGAAGCTTCATCAAATGAAGTTCGATCATTGTCAGACTTAACTGACACATGGAATACATCCTCAAACTCATTTGAAGAGGTATTAGTGTTCCATCCTTAATTGTCCTTTTAGTTTCCAATTTCAGGAGCCTCATTATCTTCTCAAGATTAAATGAGTTCCTACACTTCATTTTCATCTTGATTCTCAAGAGTCTCAACCTCTAAGAATAACATTCTCAGAGATGAGATACTTTAAGAATCTCAAGGTCATAAAGTAGGTATCCAATACCATCCTTTATTTTCCTAATGAAGCAGCACTCTCAAGTGCTAGATTCCAACATACATGGAACCTTATTAAGGATATACATTGTAGTCTCTACTACACATATATATACCTGGAAACTAAGGGATAATTATGCTAAAATTCATCATTGATAAGATCATGTCACACATGATCCAATTGTATCTACCTATAACTCTATTGAGTTAAGGTGTGTTAGGAGGATTGAGATAGAAGTGATATTCATATCTCTATAAGGTATTCTTTGAATTTATCTAGCAGGTACTTGCTACCTAGATTAGATCAAATTCATTTTATCTTCCTTCAAACTTTGATTCTAAACCAAAAATAATGAAATCATTGAACATTTCAAAGGTTTCTTAGGTGAAGAGAAGAAATCTCATATCATACATAATCATCAACAGATATCACATATCCATAATGTTTACTATGATATAGATGATCTACATACATCAATATGCATGAGATCCTGAATACGTTGGCATCTTACACCTTTCTCTAAGAAGGTTGTATTGGACATTTTACTTTGAATACAATATTCATAAGTATGTAAGTTTTGAAATTTTAGACATTCTAAAGTTTCATCTCTTACTAGTCTATTGATCAAATCAATAAACAAATGTCCAAGGCTTGATGCTAGATCATTGTCAAATGATCTTCATCCTCATATTGATCTTAAGTTTTAATTTCAGCATTTAGAAATGTTAATGAGCCATTCATCAATTTTCTAATTTAGTGGAGTCCACTAGATTTTAGATTACTATCTGAAAATCTCCATTATAACTCTTTATGATAGTTCTACCTCAGAATTCATGTTTATTTCCAACATTTAGAAACAAACAATGAGTGTATTCTTATATCTAGGTCATAGAGACATTCTCTAAGACTAAGGGCTCTTCCACTGAAATTAACAAGCCTATCAATCCAACAGAGATTGTTGCAACAATTGCATCAATATCCATGTGGATAACTATAAACTTTTAAGATCAAATTTTCCAGTCTTCTAAAACATATACAACCTATTGCAAATGTCATCAGAAGATTGAGATACAATTATTTGACTTTATCTTATTTAATAAGCAAGTCAATATCAATGATTTATGTAGATTAATCCGATGCTCCATCCGAGTCCTTCTCTAAGGATTCTAGATAGACTTGATAGTCATACTATCAACACATCAACTTATTGCAGTATTGGCATTCATCCAACTCTTCGGATGACATATGGAAGTCATAGATGTACAGTCAACTCTTTGACCATACTTCTTACTCGGGTCCAACCCATGCTTCCACTGTGCTCCCTTTATCTATAAGCAACCATTGCTTAAGACTAAGGATCTCTTACGTTAAATTCAAAAGAACTCAATGTAAGAGCATTTCAACATTTATATATGCTTCATTAAATTCATATAATATGAAAATTATGAAGCATCATTAATAACTAGAGTATAGACAGTAGAATGATGACATTCATCGTATCTACATCCATCTAAACTCTTGAAACATTGGTTCAGGTAGGTATTCAAACATTTTGAATACATCATCTCTTATAGAGCCACCATTCTACATGATGCAGTGAACCATGTCATTCATGATAAATGTCAAGAGCACATATGTATGACAGTATATATTCTTAAGTCTTTATAAGGATTATTTGACAATTACGATCATCATCAACATGTTACTTCCAAAGTACATCCGATGAGATCAAGACTATAGAGACATACAAACCCTAGGGTTGCATTCCTATTATCTATTTAATTTTCATTCCTCATTATTATGAGGAAACTTGCACATTGCAACCACATACATTATGTGTTCGACTGCAAGTACAATATCTGGATCGTGAGTCCAATCCATGATATTTTACTGGTTATTATTGAGTATAACATTGAGTGGGTTTTAATTTAGGATTATCTGAAATAAGAAATTTGCATAAATGTATATTTATATTTTACTTTGATTTAGGAATTTTTATATCAAAGTTGTCTTGTCTTGTCAACACTGAAAGTTCATTCCCTTAATCACTTTCAATGTAAGAGATATACTTACCATTATATCTCAACAAGTCTGGGATCTCCTTCCTTATCTTTTGTTACATCCCAATAATATGAGAATCTGCAACTCGGATAAAAAGAAGCGGGAATACATTCCGCCTTGCAAGTCCAACTTGCATTCCCAATTCGATCTTTAACACTCGGGCCCACCACCCCTAAGGCGATATTGACCCGTCGTTAATTGAACCAACCATCAACAGGAATAGTACTCGCTATATGCAATCCAATATCGCCCCAATAATATGAGGATCCGATATTGGGGTCACTACGTATACGGCCTTACTCTTTCGAGAAGCAAAGATCCTGATCCAGATGCGCTTGCATACAGGAGCTGTCACTTCGGACAGGCGTCTCCTACATACAATCCCTGGCGACGGAACCCTCAACCTTGACGGGAGACCATGGATGTCACTTATGTGATCCTCCATATCAAATTCAAATTCTAATTAATCATTATGAATCATATTCATTATGATTAATTCTTCCAAGGGAAATAACATCTCTATTCATAATAGAGTGTTCTAATTTTAATTGGATTCCAATTAATCTAATCATATTAAATTAATGATCCAATTAATATCCAACAAACATTTTAATAGTTACTTGAATTATGGTATTATCTCAAATACGTATTATTTCGAATTTTAATAATTAGAAATACATCATGATTTCTTAAGCATTATACTAACTCTACCCGTTGTCATGACCAGTACCGATGAGAGTGGGACGGACCACATACGTTGCAACCCGCAACCCCAATGCTCTCCGACTAGACACCATATCCACCTCGGGAAAGGATAATGCAAAATAAATCATTTTGTACTTGAGATGATCATAGGTTCTTCAACCGAAATTATACCATATAATAATAATCAAAACAATTTTTATTAACATTATAATGAGATTTGCTAAACAAATCCCAAGTCCTATTCAAGCAACATGTTTGTTGGAATGTTGATCATGTAGATCATGTAACCAATCTTGATCTAGATCACATCTAATCATTTGTTGGTTAGGGCAAAGTCATTTAAGGACATAATAATCATCAAATATTTCACAAATATTTATGAATAATTATTCCAGGAAATTAAACAATTTAATTTCACTTAATGATTAAATGACAATCACTAGGTTCTTGATTAGGAAAGTATTTCCAGCAGTGACCCTCACTTACTAAAAATATCATATCTCAATCAATTTAAATCCAAATTAAGCAAAGTAAATTTCTAAAGTTTGCTAACTTGATTTGCAACAGAACCCAAGTGATTTGCACGCATTTCAAGGCGTTTCAAATCTGCAATTAACATCTTAATTACGTCATGATCCGCAGTCCCCGAAACAGTGGATACATGTTCACTAAAATGAGCATATCTAGAGCAAACGGAATCGAAATCACGCAAACTCAGATCCTACGGTTTCTTTATTTAATGGGGAATAAAATCCAATCATTATTTTCGTGTTTAAACAATTTAAACAGTTCCGAAAATAATATCAAAACAGAGATGCGAAAATGAAATGCAAGAAAAACTTTCGCATACCCTAATGAACCCAAGTCGTCTTCGGTTTATGGATCGTATCCAAAATCACCGACCTAAGGATCTGATACCACTTGAAGGATATGGTTAGATCCTAAAACGCATCACGGAAGCGTGAGCGTCGTATCGAAACGACGAAGAACGACTAGTCGTACTAGTTGTTCTATGCAGCGGAAATTACAAAAATTTTATGTGACGAAACCACATGATCCAAGAACACTTCTCGGATCGTTTCGTCTAAACCACAAACAAGTATTAGGTTTACCTCTTGAAGCGTGGTTGCAATCGAGTCTCTAAACGAAGAAACCTCCTGTCTCAAGTCCGATCCGACGGAGGAGACGCTTGCGAGCGCGGGGATGAACCACGTACCTCTCGCAATCCATATTGATGATCCAAGCGGCGGATCTCCTGATCTCGACACACGAGATCCGACATCTTCTTCACGAGCAAGGCACGCCGAAGTAGATGGAGATCCTCGAGCAAACCATCGGGCAGCATAACGACGACACTGCGACGATGGAGAACCTCTCTAGGGCATCCATGGTGGACGACCATGAGAGGGAGAGAGAGGAGGCGTGTAGAGAGAAAGAGAGAGAGAGATATGCTTCTCAAGCATAGTGTAAAGAAGAGAAATGGGGTGCCTCTCCTTTTATACGGTTTTGGGATCCATGGATCTCAATCCATGGGACAACACAAATCCAATGGCTCTCATTGATTGTGTTTCTTTTGATGGCTAAGATTTGTGTTGGTAAAACCAACAACAGCTAATTTAATTTAAATTAAATATATGTTGATAAATCAACACAATTTAATTACAAAATTAAATCATTAATACATGGAGATAATGAAAGGAGAGAAAGCCTCCTTCCATGTGGAGAGGGGGGACGGCCTCCCTTTCCTAATGGGAGTGGTGGTCGTCCACCCTCCTCCATTAGGAAGGTGGCTATTTCATCTTTTATGTAATCTCCATTATTTGCAACAGCTTTGTTGCAAATTATTCTACAAAAATAATTCACAATTATATTGTAGACATTGCAATCTTGCCATTGAAAATTTTGTGAATCATATTCACAACCCAAAACAAAATGTAAATTACATTTTCAATTCGATGTCCAATGTGAATCCAATTCACATTAACATTTAATTAACAAATGTAAATTACAAATATCTCTCTCTTATATATTATAAATCACAGTTATAATATATATGACTAATATGGATATTGCTATCCACATTATTCATATCCATGATAATTAAATCACATTTAATCATCTTGGATCTCTATTCTCGTGTTCTCAAATAACATGAATCATATTCACATTATTTACATCTTTGATAATCAAATCATTTTTAATTATCTAAGACAACTCTTTTTATAATATGAATCGAATTCATATTAATCATGATAATTAAATCACATTTAATTATCCATTTCTCAATGCTCGGATACATAAATCAACAATAGAATTATCCATGAACTCCTTCAAGGATAATGCGCTTTCTCCGCAGATACTTGGAGATAAGGACAGGGCGATTCTATTGTTCCACGTATAGTGACATGGATATTGAGATCATATCTCAAATCCAGATCGCGGGCCTCCCATGGATGCTTGATTAAATCAAGACCGTAAATCTAATCTTCTCATTGTATCTGAATCACATTCAGATCAATGTCCAACACTTGGACCAAGACCAGATCACTTCTCTACTGAGAGGAGTCACTAAAATCCAGACCCGTTTCATCACTCCCTAGGAATGGAAGCGTCATGGTTATACAATCGTTTATGATCACATCACCCTCAGGCATTCCCAATACATGTACATCCTGCATACTGGAAGACTCAGACTAAACCCGAAGTACTGGATCAACTTTATACTGTCTACTTCATGGTTTTATCAGTAAGTTTCTCATTCGATCATTGGGAGTTGGTATCAATCATACACTTTCCAAAAGCGTATATCATACCTAGGTCTTGATCATATACTTTCCAAAAGTATATATCAAACCTACAAATTCAGTCAAGCTTCCAAAGTGAGACGACCGTGCGCACGGAATTTGATTCTTCTCAATATCTCATGAGTGAGCTCATGTCTTCCGGTTCAGTAACTGAACCTGTATGATCCCTTTGAGAGATCGTTTTACTCATATGCCCTTATATGCACACCAGCGCGCCTGTGTATAGACCTTGATTAGGTCATCAACCTATTGGTCTGCCAAATGTACATACTCAAACATATAGTAACACATCTGTCTCCGGTCAGAGGATGTGTGCCTATATCATGACAACATACGATATAGGACTTTGGTTATCTCGATCTCGTTAAGTCAACTCTTTGACCTAACTAATCTGACACCTCCGAATCTCTATTCCTATGCAGAGGACCTGCATCAAGAGGTCGGTCAGATATCAGCCTTTAGAGAAAGGATTGCCATCTCCTTCTCAGGCTGGAGATCATCTCTTAACAATCATTTGATGGTGCTTGATGAGTCCTCAATCTAACTCTTTAGATATTCATCCAAACACCGGCCTCTATGATTCAATAACTGAATCAACAGTTGTATGATCATCAAGATGGCCATGGTACATAACCCTAATTGTACTAAGGGAGCTATTATGCAAATTATGTATTCTTCATTTCAGATTAAGGAGTGAATTGCAATAACATTTATTGCATAATGGCTCGTCGTGGGCTTGCATTTCCAACAATGTGCATATAAGGGCATATGAGTAATACGATCTCTCAAATGTATCATACATGTTCATTTACTGAACTGGAAGGCATGAGCTCACTCATGAGATATTGGGAAGAATCAAATTCCGTGCACGGTCGTCTCGCTTTGGAAGCTTGACTGAATTTGTAGGTTTGGTATATACTTTTGGAAAGTATATGATCAATACCTAGGTATAATATATACTTTTGGAAAGCATATGATCGATACCGACTCCCAATTATCGAATGACAAACTTACTAATAAAAACCCTGAAGTAGACAGTATAAAGCTGATCTAATACTTCAGGTTTATTCTGAGTCTTCAAGTATGCAGGATGTACATGTATTGGGAATACTTGAGGGTGATGTGATAATAAACGATTGTATAACCATGACGCTTCCATTCCTAGGGAATGATGAAATGGGTCTGGATTTTAGTGACTCCTCTCAATAGAGAAGTAATCTAATCTTGGTCCAAACGTTGGACATTGATCTGAATGTGATTCAGATGCAATAAGAAGATTAGATTTGCAATCTTGATTTAATCAAGCATCTATGGGAGGCTCGCGATCTGGATTTGAGATATGATCTCAATATCCAAGTCACTATACGTAGAACAATACAATCGCCCTGTCCTTATCTCCAAGTATCTGCGGGGAAAGCACATTATCCTTGAAAGAGTTCAGGATAATTTCATTGTTGATACGTGTATCCAAGCATTGAGAAATTTGATAATTAAATGTGATTTAATTATCATGAATAATATGAATTTGATTCATATTATAAGGAGAGTTATCTAAGATGATAATTAAATGTGATTTATTCATCAAAGATGTGAATAATGTGAATGTGATTCATATTATTTGGGCACATGAGAATAGAGATCCAAGATGATTAAATGTGATTTAATTATCATGGATATGAATAATATGGATAGCAATATCCATATTAGTCATATATATAATAAATGTGATTTATAATATATAAGAGAGAGCTATTTGTAATTGACATTTGTTAATTAAATGTTTATGTGAATTGGATTCACATTGGACAATTAATTGAAAATGTAATTCACATTTTATTTTGTATTGTGAATGTGATTCACAATTTTCCAATGGCAAGATTTCAATATTCACAAAATAATTATGAATTATTTTTTGTAGAATAATTTACAAAAAGTGTTGTTGTAAATCTTGGAGATTTCCATGGAATAATGTAATCTCGTGAGATCTCATGAGATTGCATGAGATTGCCACCAAATCCAATATTATGGAAGGAGCAATCTTCATTCCATAATCTCCATGCTTGATTGATTTAATTTGGGATTTATTTATATTGATTTATCAATATAGATTTAATCTAAATTAAATTAATTGTTGGTGGTTTTCACCGACACAAATCTTAGCCATTAAAAAAACACAAATCAATGAGAGCCATTGGATTTGTGTTGCTCATGGATTGAGATCCATGGATCCCAAAATATTATAAAAGGAGAGGCACCCCATTGCTCTTATTTACACATATGAGAACGTAAGTTTCTCTTTCTCTCTCTCTCTCTCATGTGGTCGTCCACCATGGATGCCCTAGAGAGATTCTCCATCGCCACAGCATCGTCATTATGTTGCCCGATTATTTGCTCGTGGATCTCCGTCTCCTTCGGTACGCCTCACTCGTGAAGAAGACGTCGAATCTTGTGTGTCGAGATCAGGAGAGTCGTCACTTGGATCATCTCCATGGATTGCGAGAAGCACGTGTTTCATCAACACACTCGCAAGCGTCTCCTCCGTCGGATCGGACTTGAGATAGGAGGTCTCTTTGTTTAGAGACTCTCTTGCAACCACGCTTCAAGAGCTAATCCTATTACTTGTTTGTGGTTTAGACGAAACAATCCGAGAAGTGTTCTTGAATCATGTGGTTTCGTCACATAAAAATTTTAACTTCTGTTGCATAGAACAACTAGTACGACTAGTCGTTCTTCATCGTATTCGATACGATGCTCACGCTTCCGTGATGCGCTTGAGGATTTATCTCATATCCTTCAAGTAGAATGATGACACTCATCGTATCTACATACATCTTAACTCTTAAAATCATTGGTCCATGTGGGTGCTCAAACATTTTGAATACGACTTATCCTACAGATCCACCATTCTACATAATGCAGAGAACCATGTCATTCGTGATTAAATATCGAGAGCAGATATGTATGCCAATTCATCTTCTTAGATTTTATAAGGATTAGTTAACAATTGCGATCATCATCGACACGTCACTTCCAAAGTACATTCAATGAGATCAAGACTATAGAGACATACAAACCCTAGGGTTGTAGTCCTACTGTCTATTTAATTTCCAATCCTCATTATTATGAGGAAACTTGCACATTCCAACCACATATATTATGTATCCAACTGCAAGTACAATATCTTGATCATGGATCCAATCCATGATATTATACTGATTATTATTGAGTATAGTATTAAGTGGGTTTAATGAAGGATTATTTGAAATAAGAAATTTGCATAAGTTTATATATTTTATATATACATATTTTACTTTGATTCAGGAGTTTTATATCAAAGATGTCTTGCCTTGTCAACAATGAAAGTTCATTCCCTTAATCACTTTCAATGTAAGAGATATACTTGCCATTATATCTCAAGCAAGATCTGGGGTCCCCTTCCTTATCTTTGTCACATCCCAATAATACTAGAACATGTGACTCCAATAACACCTAAGCCTTGCAAGTCCAACTTGCATTTTCCAATTCGATCTTTAACAGCTGAGCCCATCACCCCTTAGGCGATGTTGACCCATTGTTAATTGAACCAACCGTCAATAGGCTTAATACACTCTATACACAATCCAATATCACCCCAATAATATGAGGACCCAATATTGGGGTCACTACGTTTACGTCCTTACTCTTTCGAGAAGGAAGAGCTCGATCCAAATGGATTCTATGCATGAGCTGTCACTTCGGACATGCATCTCCAACACACAATATATGGCGACGAAACTCTTCGCCTTGACGGGAGACCACGGATGTCACTTATGTGATCCTCCACCTCATATTCGATTTTTAATTAATTATCATGAATCATATTCATGTAATTAATTATTCCAAGGGAAGTGCACATCTATCATAATAGAGTGTTGGATATAATTAATTTAATCTCATTAAATCAATTATCAATCTAATTCAATCATCAAACTTGATTATTACTTGAAATAATGGTATTATCTCAAAGTACATTTGAATTTTAATTATTAGATAATAAATCATGATCTCTCAAGCATCATCCATTCCCTACCTGTTGTCATGGTCAGTTTTGACGGGAGTGGGACAGACCACAGACGGTGCAACCTGCTACCCCAACACTCCCCGACTAGGCACCATATCCGCCTAGGGAAAAAATAATGCCGACTCAATCACTTTTTACTTGAGATGATCATTGGTTTTTCAACCAAAATTATACCATATAGTAATAATCAAAACCATTTTTATTATAAGAAAAATTGCTAGACAAATTCCCAAAACCTATTCAAGTAATAAGTTTGATGAAAGTGTATCAAGTAACCAATTGGTGATCGAGATCTAATCTAATCATTCATTGATTGAGGTAATATTATTTGGGAAAAAATATTATTATAATATTTCCCAAATATTATCCATAATTATTCTAGAAAATTAACCATTAATTTCACAAGATTCTTAAATGACAATCACAAGGTTCAAGGTTGAGTATGTAATTTTCAGCAGTGACCCCTACTCACTAAAATTCACATATCACATTCATTTTAAATCCAAATTAAGAAAAATCAATTTATAAATTTGTTAATTTGATTTAAAACAGAACCCAAGTAGCAAACACATATTTTCAGGTGTTTTAAAACCGTAATTAACTCATTAAGTACGTCATTATTCTCCATCACCTAAACAATGGATATATGGTTATTTTATATCTTGAGTTATCAGACTCCAAATCATGCAAAATAAAATCCCATGATTTTCTTAATTAATGAAGAACATTATCCAAGATATTTTTTGTTTAAACATTTTAAATAGGGATGAAATTTATCACAAAACAGGGCTATAAAGATTGAAATGTTAAAAAAAATTTCACGAACCCTAACGAGCCCAAATCTTTGTAGGTTCATGGATCATATCCAAAACCTCCAACCTGTCTCTGATATCACTTGAAGGATATGGGCAAATCCTTAAGCGCATCACGGAAGTGTGAGGATCTCATCGAATGCGATCGGGAGCAACTAGTCGCACTAGTTGCTCGATGCAGCGGAATTTACAAAAAATTTAAACACGATGAAATCACATGATACAAGAACACTTCTTGGATCATTTAATATTAACCAAAAAAAGGTATAAGGTTTACCTCTTGGAGCGTGGTTGCGATCGAGTCTCTAAACCAAGAGACCTCCTGTCTCAAGTTTGATCCAACAGAGGTGACGCTTGCGAGCGCATTGATAAGATGCATCCTTCTCGTAATCCATGTTAATGATCCAAGTGGTGAATCTCCTCATATCGTCACATGAGATCCAACGTCGTATTCACAAGCGGGGCGCATCGAAGGAGACGGAGATCCACGAGCAAATACTCCGGTAGCATAATGACGATGCTGCAGTGATGGAGACTCTCTCAAGAGCTCCATGGTGGACGGCCATTATGACAGAGAGAGAGAGAGGCTTGGCATATGGAGAAATAGACACAGAGAGAGAGCATTCGTAATTGTGTTTTTTTCACAGAGCAAGGGGTGCCTCTTCTTATATAGGGTTTTGGGAGTCCATGGATCCAAATCCATGGACATCACACAATCAATGGATGAGATTGATTTGTATTTCTTTCAATGGCCATGATCTTGTTGTGAAAACACGACAATAATTAATTTATTTAAATTAATTTATATCGATAAACCAATATAAGTTAATTTCAAATCAAATAAATTGGCTAGTCTTTGACATAATGAGGAGACTAATCACATCCACTAGAAAGGGGGGATGGCTACCATCATCTCAAGAGATCTCATTATCTCATGAGATATGTCCAAGATTTACAATAAAAATTATTGTAAATTATTTCACAAAGAATAATTCATAATAATCTTGTGGAATTGCAATCATGCCATTGGAAAAATGTGAATCACATTCACATCCCAAAACAAAATGTAAATTATATTTTCAATTAACTATCCAATGTGAATCCAATTCATATAAATAATTAATTAATAAATATAAATCACAATATGCTCTCTACAATATATTATAAATCACATTTATAATATATATGATTAATATGGACAGTACTATCCACAATATTCATATCCAAGATAATTAAATCATATTTAACCATCTTGGATCTCTATTCTCATGAGCCCAAATAATATGAATCACATTCATATTATTCACATCTTTGATGACTAAATCACATTTAATTATCTCAGATAACGCTCCACATCATATGAATCAAATTCGTATTATTAATGATAATTAAATCACATTTAATTATCAATTTTCTTAATGCTCGGATACATAATATCAATAATGAAATTATCCATGAACTCTTTCAAGGATAATGTGTGTTCTCCGCGGATACTTGGAGATAAGGACAGGGAGATTGTATTGTTCTACATATAGTGACTTGGATATTGAGATCATATCTCAAATCCAGATCTTGCGGACCTTCCATATATGTTTGATTAAATCAAAGCCATAGATCTAATCTTCTCAATGCATCTGAATCACATTCAGATCAATCTCCAACATTTGGACTAAGATCAGATTACTTCCCTATGAGAGGAGTCACTAAAATCCTGATCTGTTTCATCACTCCCTCGGAATGGAAGCGTCATTGATATACAATTGTTTATGATCCTATCACCCTCAAGTATTCCCAATACATGTACATCCTGCATACTAGAAGACCCAGATTAAACCCAAAGTTTTAGATCTCTGTTGGATTGTCTTTTAAAGATTTTATCATTAAGTTTTCTCATTCAATCATTGGGAGTTGGTATCGATCATATACTTTCCAAAAGCATATATCATACCCAGGTGTTTATCCTATACTTTCCAAAAGTATATATCAAACCTATAAATTCAGTCAAGCTTCCAAAGCGAGATGACCATGCACGGAATTTGATTCTACCCAATATCTCATGAGTGAGATCATGTCTTCTAGTTCAGCAATGAACTTGTATGATCCCTTTGAGAGATTGTATTACTCATATGCCCTTGCATGCACACCACCACGTCGGTGTATAGACCTTGGTTAGGTCATTACATACTCAGACATATAGTAACACATCTATCTCCGGTTAGAGGATGCGTGCTTATATCGTGATAGAATATGACATAAGACTTTGGTTATCTCGATCTCATTAAGTCAACTCTTTGACCTAACTTATCTAACACCTCCGAATCTCTATTCCTATGTAGAGGACCTACATCAAGAGGTTGGTTAGATATCAGCCTTTAGAGAAAGGATTGCCATCTCCTTCTCAGGCTGGAGATCCTCTCTTAACAATCATTTGACGGTGCTTGATGGGTCCTCAATCTATCTCTTTAGATATTCATCCACGCACCAGCCTCTATGATTCAATAATTAAATCAATAGTTGTATGATCATTAAGATGACCATGGTACATAACCCTAATTATACTAAGGGTCCTATTATGCAAATTAATCATTCTTCATTTCAGATCAGGGAATGATATTCGCAATAACATTTATTGCATAATGGCTCGCCGTGGGCTAGCATGTACAACAGCCCCGTCGAGCATCAGCTAGCTGGATCCTATATCCTACTATCCACAGGTACTCCTCCATTCTTTGATATTTTATTCCTCGAATTGCGTACCTCAATTAGCTCTCGTAATTACATCATTAGGACCCCTAATCATCTTTCGTAGACGCCACCTTCTAATCTCCTTTCGGATCTGATTCCACTCTCTCAAAGTCAGCCTTCCATTCTTGCATTTTTTTAATTAAACATACTTTCTGGAAATGAATTTTATAACTTGCAAACACAATTTCTTGGGCGATTCACTTGTGGATAGATCATTATCAAACTTATTTATAGGTCCATCTATCTGGAGCAGCATTTCACTGTCAGGAACTCAAATTAATTTAAGAACAATCAAACCTAGATAAACTTTCATCATCACCAAGACTTGAACGGACTGCCATCTTCTTTGGTGCTCCACTGTTGTGATCTGCCACCTTTGGAGAAGTTCACCCGTAGGCGAGCTTGAAGGGAGCAGTCTCCCTCCTAACCCTGTAGGAGGCCCAAGCCCGCCGTCATTCGTTGGTGATAATTCCAAGAAGCAGCCATTGTCATCACCTACGCGAGAAGAGGAAGAAAAGCAAGAGCAGCCAGTGCAGACTCGTGCCACATGTCCTGATCGGACGATCCAGATAGGGTACCCCGTTCTAATCTCCACCATTGATCCCTAACCACTATAAATTTCGCATCATAAATCTAGTGGACTTCCTGAAATTTCATCCTGCTCTCGAATTTCCAGAAATTGCATTTAGGTCCTCGTACAGGGATCTAAATGTAATACATTTAATTTTCTTTGCAAACTAGTCCCTACTAGGGACCTAAATGTAATAGACTCAAAACAATTTCTTAACATTTTTACCCTAGTGTTGTTGAAGTGTTTTGGACCTTTATTTTGTTGTAATTTTCTTTGAATTTTCTATGGTAGTTACACAACTACCCTAGAGACAATTCTAACTATTTTTCGTGGATTTTTTTTGAGTATTTTTGTCGCTTTCATTTTTGTAAGTTCGTTTAAATTTTCGAGTATTTCTTGAGTCTTGTTGTAAAATCAAGAAGATAATGAGATTCTCGAGATTTCTTTCATTCATCAAAAACCATCGTACGGTTATTCTGCCTCCTCGAGTTTGACCCAGATACACTTACCTGGATAAATAATATAGTGTAGATAAAATAGGAGAGAGAAGTTGTTTACTCTTATTCTCTCTCCTTTTTATTGATTTTTGTTTGATCAATCGAAATCCAATCTTTGTGGTTCTTTCTACAACCGACAACTCTCTCTTTAATTAACTGTGCATGGGATTTCAATTGTCACAACCTCCAGCTTAGGAAGGGCAGACTAGCCAGCAGCAGCCCCATCACACCTAACAGTTCCACCAGCAACAGGGTCCTTGTCCCTTATACCAGGGACAGTAGTGGAGGCAGCCACAACAGCTTCATTCTCAGTATTCCCAGCCCACCTCATAACCAACAGTAGTCTGAACCTCATTTCCAGCAAGGTAACTGACGAACCGCAAAATTGGCCCTTTAAGAGTGCGAAATTAGCACTCGGAATTGTCGTAGCAGTCGGACCAATTCGGGCTCATCAAAAAGATCATCTCATTTAAATGTGTGTATGATGGATCAAAATGAGATGATCATGATTTTTTTATTTTACTTGGTAAGATACCAAGGTCGAACTCAGGGACACGAGCCTCTCTCATATTAGTCGGATTTCTATTTATTTAACTAAGTGTTGAGTTAGAGGCATATAGGTAAAATTATGCGAGAAGACACAACATAACAGCAATGCATTAAAATCAAACATGCATTTTTTATTTTTTTTATAATGCAAATGAATGCAAGGAAATGCAATGAGAATATGCCCTAAGTCTGATTAGATATAATGAGCAAGTTAATAAGAGTCAATTTCAGATTTATTGGAAGTATCAGAACTGATCGACAAAGGAAACAGGGCATGAGTAAATAATAAGAGCCACTTAGCTAACATAATATTTCATTAAAATTCAAGACTCTAAGATGAATGATTAACCATGCCATTAAAAAGTACATCGGACAAGCTTCAAATGAAACTGAAATCAACTGAAATGGAAACATGATGCTCAAGATATGCATAAAGGGAAGCAAGGGCATAAATGTAAGAAAACATGAAAGGATAACTACAAACAGGTCCCTGGGAGGGTCTAAAATGTAATAAAAAGAAAGCGCGGGTCCTTCCTTGTAAATATACCAAATGCACGGGGACCTTTTTGCAATATGAAGAAATTCGGAGGGCTTCTCTGCATATTGCCCAGATAAACACGTGCGACGCACGTGCTATCCAGGCTTGGAGTCAAGCTCGGCAGAGGCTCGGAGTCAGCTTCGGCTTGGTTCGGACGTCACTGCAGGCTCGGCTGTGGTTCGGGAACGTCTAAGCCTGGAGGCTCGGACCCTAGGCTCGGGGATGCTCTAGCTCTGACGCGTGGCCGGCTGAGGTCCATCCGATCGTGACGAACGGGCGGCTGTTGTGCGATCCTGGAGTCTCGACGTGGCGGCATAAGAACTGTTGGATCGTGTGGATCCAACGGTTGATGGAATCGATGGCGTGGCCTCATATGGGCCGTTGGATGATCGCCGAGAATAGATCATCCAACGGCCGCAGTTCCTTCTCCTCCGTCCGTAGCTGGCGGCGAGTTTGGAGCTCCGGCGAAGGAGCTCCTCCTCCGCTCTCATTCCTGGACAACATGGACCTCCCCCGCTCTCACGGAGAGATCTTCGATGCTGCGGGGAATACGGGGAAGATCCAGAGGCATCTGGTGTCGCTCATCGGCGCTCTACAGGCGACTGCGAGATCGATGAAGTCGGCTCCGGCCGAGTTCCAATCATCGAACGAGTAGAGACCTGCAAGGTTAGGTCGCATATAGCCGAAGCTTAAGGGTGCGTGAGTGAGCGAAGTGGAAGCTCATAGGGAACGAAGAACATGAGGAGCTCGAAGCTCCTCCACCATGGGTGGCGGAGGAGGTGGGTCGGAGGTGACTGAGGATCTGGAGGAGGATGTGATCGGAAGGTTGTGCGAGAAAGGGAGAAGTGCGGCGGAGCTAAAGGGGTGGTCAATGGAGCATGGGGGTGCGTGTAAGGAGCTAATAAAATCGATCAAATTAAAGAAAAAATGCAAAGGGAGATCGGAGGGGTTTACCTGGTCGGAGGCGGAGCGAGGGGCTTGGGTTGGGGCTCGGATTGAGCCCCGGGTCTTCGCTGGACATGGCCAGCCGGTCCGTGCAGCTCAGGCGGTCACGATGGCGCCGCAGCTCCGCCATGGAGGTCGGAGGGTCTCACCGGGCATGGAGGTCATCTTCGCTCTATCCTCGCTCCTCCCCCTGTCACAGGGAGGAGGAGGAGGGTTGGGCCTCCTTCCTCGTAAAGATGGACACCGAAACTCGGAGGAGGGATCGGTGTATTTAATGGTGGCGTTCGGCGATCGAGAAGGTGATGGGCGTGGTTTGCGAGGGTGTTCTGGAGCGAGTGGACTCACGACGGAGATCGTGGAATGATTCGCGAGGTAGTGGGAAGACTTGGGAATGTCGTGAGGTGGTTAGCGAAGGGAGAGGTGGTCGGAGGAGTCGGTGATAATGGGAAAGGGGAGAGGGTTTCGTGCAGTGGAGAACGTGTGAGAGAGGGCGGCTGGAGGTAGACGACGGAGCCCGACCGTTGGATCAGGAGATCCAACGGTGGAGAAGTGGGTGCGGAGAGACGGCCATGATGAGATCAAGGGCGAAGTAATCAAAGGGATACGGAGCAGCCACGTGTCGATCTGGAGCGTGCGCGCTAGCGGACGGGGGTGATTGGATGAGGGTTTTGATCGGGTGGTTGGAATTCAAAGAAGAAATGAACGGTGTGGATGATGAAGCTAGGGTGCAATCGAAGGGCGCAAAATGCGCCACGTGGCAAGTTGTGGGCTTGGCGCCAACGTGCGGTGAAGATGGAGCTCTGATGATCATCCGATGGCTGAGAAGATAGGGAGGTCGTGGACACAACTGGACCGTTGGATTCAAAGCAAAATCCAACGGCCAGGGGTGATGGCTGATGAGACAAGAAGAAACGGGCCACGTGGCTCACCCAGAACGGGCCACGTGGCCCAATCAGATTATTGCGAACATGGTTTTTATTTTTGAGGGGTATCTTGGCCGAATTTGAGAAAACTCAAAACATGAAAGTTGTAGATCTTGATGAGTCTACAAGTTTCATGTTGACCAAAACTGGAGATGAAATCAAACAAGGACCCGAAATATTTTTGAAGGTATTTTTAAGGTTAAAAATACCACGAATTTTTATTTTGCCATTTTTTGTGGTTTTTTTTGTTTATTTGAGACTCTGATAATTACAGGACATTAACTGGCTTTTATTGACATATATTTAAGCAAGGGGGTTAATAATAGAAAATAAAGATGATGAAATCGAGTTTCATCACCCCCCCCTATACTTAAACTATGCTCGTCCTCGAGCATCAAAAAGAATGACTAAGTTGGATTAACCCCCTTGTGCATGTGAGTACAGGATCCAATCTGCTCAAGTCAACTTAATTTTAGAGATCCAAAATTCTTGAGTTCAACCCAGCCTTAATCAAGAGGTACCCAATTCCTCTAATTCTTTAGACTCTCTCTGATGTACATATAATCTAAAGGATATGACATTTAGTGTTGACCGCAATTCTGAGAGTAGAGTCAAATCTTCACCCGAAGTCTCGGTCCGACAAATTCTCCTAAGGACCCAATCCTCAACACTAGGGAATAAATCCAATCTTGCATCCAATCCACCGTCTCTTTAGTTGTCAGACTTAAAAGTGTAGATGGAAGGCCAGTTGATGGAGGGCATAGGATTGTGTCATTTCTTCTCTCCCTCTCATTGGAACAAGGATTCTCTCTAGTGCCTTTTACGCAACACATTTTTTTGGTGTTGATCAGTGCGTCCGTCAAGAGAAGTTGGAGCCGTCTGCACTTGTTTTCCTGGGAGTACACCGGGGTGTGTCTTTTTTGAGTACCTATCGTACCTTCGACACCCAGACTTGTAGCATTTACGATGCAGAGCCCTTTTTTGGTGCAAGCCCGACTCCTGGTCCTAATAGCGGTGGTCCAAGTGGACACTTTGAAAAAGTTTGGGAGCGCTCGCCTTTGGTGGAAGCTCTTTGATATTTTGACTTTGTGGAATGAGAGCTTTTCTTTGAAATTTCATTGACTTGTATAATTTTTGGCTAGCTCCACTGCTTTTACCAAGAGTTGGCGCACACTGATCAACAATTTTGTATATTTCACACCCAGGTACTTAGGTCAATATCAAGAGATTAGTTTAAGAACCAAGTTCTCATACTGGCTAAAGTTGCTGACACTCAGGTTTCATGAAGCCTTCAAAGATTTTATCCCATCCTCGAGCATCATTAGATCAAATCCAAACTCGAATCCCTCATCCCAATCCTTCGGGTGAAAAGTCAACTCATCTCAATCAAAATTGTAGTCGTGCATGTGATGTGCTGATCATATTCTTTATGTCTGAGACTAAGCATGGAATATAGCATGCAAATCTAGAGACCTAGGGAAATATAGATGATTAAGTCTAAGACCCTGATGGTTAAGGCTGGTTAACCGCAAATCTCAAAGACCTCAAAAAATCAAGCTTCCTTGAACATTTCAGATCCTGTGTGAAAGTGTAAATGTAGAGGTTTAATCCAACTCCTTCATTCAAAAACTTTTTTTTTTGAATTTTGCTCATTTTTATGGATTTTAGTTTAAAGTTAAAAAATGGGTTAGACTCAACTTTCCTTGATAAAAGATTTCCAAAACCATGTCACACCAATAAAAGATTTTCAAAATATTTTCAAAGGATTTTTTCAAAACAAGAAAATCTCATTTTTAAAATCATTTTCGAAAATATTTTTATCAAAATAGTGTAACATAGTATATAAAAGCCGTGAAATCATTTGAGTTCTCTTAGTCCAAAGAATTTTACTTTAGCTAAAAAGTTTTAAATTTTTCAAATTTTTCAGATTATAGCTAAAGTAAGTATACCTGTATATACGGTATACCCCCCTATCCTTAAACTTTGCTATGTCCTCATAGCACTAGATGATACGAGTCCATAGGTCCATTTAAGTACAAATAAATATATGGGAGCTAAGAGGGGCTCCCCCTATACTTAGGTTAAAAATAACCTAAGTATAAAGGCCAGGAAAGATGAGTAGAGAAATCACAGAGACTCGGGTCCCCCCTATACTTAGGCTGAGATTAGCCTAAGTATAAAGATGGAATTTGATGTTGGGAGAGACCCAAGGTGAACGAAGAAGAGGGATGGATATACAAGGGAGCGGATGAATCTTCGGAGATGAAATGGAGGGACTAAGGTTTTGGGGTGTGTATCGCAACAAACATGGCTCAATCAAGCAAACCCTTAGTTTCACCAATTCACACATGAAACCAACCAAGGTTGTTTTATTATCTTGTCGGTTTTATTGGTGATAAAACGTTAGATAATTACGCGGAGAAAAATGTGAAATGAAAACCAATGCGTAACCGAGGGTGTTGCTCTCCCAAAACCGATTTTTACTCCATTTTTGGTTGACTTGCAATTAACAGTCCCAATTCTATTTAAATTTATCACTGAATTAAGGTTAGCCCAAAATCAAGCAATCATCGTCTACCGTTCATTCCCATTTTCCATTAACCTAGGTGATCAAGCTAGGAAAAAGAAACCGAGAAAAACATGTATTCGATAAAAACCACGATCTAAGCTAAGCGATAAAACATGCAGTGATTTGACAAAACACGTGAAAACTTGGACTGTTTTGAAAACCGAAATCAAGATGTATGCAAGTCGATAAAAGCCGCACCTAATCATGCATCTATTAGCGGTGAATAATTTTCATTAATTTTAGCTAAATGAAGCGAGATTATGTGCGTCTAAATTTAAAGTGTGTCCTAACCTACGAACAAGCACGTAAAAGAAGAAGAATGAAAACCGCTCAAAGAGTCGCGTGCCTGGTCCTAGGTCGACACTCAAGTGGGGACGATCCCCACACAACCACGATCGTTCGATTACAACCGCGAGTCTTTGATCGAAGACCGCTGTAAACGACGAATTATAACATGGAAAATGCAAGACACATATTTTTTTTCTTTCTTCCTTATTTGCTCCATGTATGTTTTGCGGCTCCTCGCAGCGGGAAGCGTCCTACTCCTCGCCTCCTTGATCCATCAAGGGCCCTGCCACAAAAACAATGGTTAGAGATCAAAATAAGAAAGAAAATTTTTGAATGCAAAAATGGATGAACAAATTGACCTATGAAAGAAACACGAAATTAAATAAACAAAATTCCAAATAATAAAAGAAATGAGTTGTGTCCCTGACAACGGCGCCATTTGACAAACCGCAAAATTGGCCCTTTAAGAGTGCGAAATTAGCACTCGGAATTGTCGTAGCAGTTGGACCAATTCGGGCTCATCAAAAAGATCATCTCATTTAAATGTGTGTATGATGGATCAAAATGAGATGATCATGATTTTTTTATTTTACTTGGTAAGATATCAAGGTCGAACTCAGGGACACGAGCCTCTCTCATATTAGTCAGATTTCTATTTATTTAACTAAGTGTTGAGTTAGAGGCATATAGGTCAAATTATGCGAGAAGACACAACATAACAACAATGCATTAAAATCAAGCATGCATTTTTTATTTTTTTTTATAATGCAAATGAATGCAAGGAAATGCAATGCGAATATGCCTTAAGTCTGATTAGATATAATGAGAAAGTTAATAAGAGTCAATTTCAGATTTATTGGAAGTATCAGAACTGATCGACAAAGGAAACAGGGCATGAGTAAATAATAAGAGCCACTTAGCTAACATAATATTTCTTTAAAATTCAAGACTCTAAGATGAATTATTAACCATGCCATTAAAAAGTACATCGAACAAGCTTTCAAATGAAACTGAAATCAACTGAAATGGAAACATGATGCTCAAGATATGCATAAAGGGAAGCAAGGGCATAAATGCAAGAAAACATGAAAGGATAAGTACAAACAAGTCCCTGGGAGGGACTAAAATGTAATAAAAATAAAGCGCGGGTCCTTCCCTGTAAATATACCAAATGTGCGGGGACCTTTTTGCAATATGAAGAAATTCGGAGGGCTTTTCTGCAAATTGCCCAGATAAACATGTACGACGCATGTGCTATCCAGGCTTGGAGTCAAGCTCGGCAGAGGCTCGGAGTCAGCTTCGGCTTGGTTCGAACTTCACTGCAGGCTCGGCTGTGGTTCGGGAACGTCCAAGCCTGGAGGCTCGGACCCTAGGCTCGGGGATGCTCTAGCTCTAATGCGTGGCCGGCTGAGGTCCATCCGATCGTGACGAACGGGCGACTGTTGTGCGATCCTGGAGTATCGACGTGGCGGCATAAGAACTGTTGGATCGTGTGGATCCAACGGTTGATGGAATCGATGGCGTCGCCTCCTATGGGCCGTTGGATGATCGCCGAGAATAGATCATCCAACGGTTGTTGTTCCTTCTCCTCCGTCCGTAGCTGGCGGCGAGTTTGGAACTCCGGCGAAGGAGCTCCTCCTCCGCCTCTCTTTCCTTGACGACATGGACCTCCCCCGCGCTCACGGAGAGATCTTCGATGCTGCGGGGAATACGGGGAAGATCCAGAGGCATCTGGTGTCGCTCATCGGTGCTCTACAGGCGACTACGAGATCGATGAAGTCGGCTCCGGCCGAGTTCCGATCATTGAACGAACAGAGACCTGCAAGGTTAGTCGCATATAGCCGAAGCTTAAGGGTGCATGAGTGAGCGAAGTGGAAGCTCGTAGGGAACAGAGAACATGAGGAGCTCGAAGCTCCTCCGCCGTGGGTGGCGGAGGAGGTGGGTCGGAGGTGACTGAGGATCTGGAGGAGGATGTGATCGGAAGGTTGTGCGAGAAAGGGAGAAGTGCGGCGGAGCTAAATGGGTGGTCAATGGAGCATGGGGGTGCGTGTAAGGAGCTAATAAAATCGATCAAATTAAAGAAAAAATGCAAAGGGAGATCGGAGGGGTTTACCTGGTCGGAGGCGGAGCGAGGAGCTTGGGTTGGGGCTCGGATTGAGCCCCAGGTCTTCGTTGGACACGGCCAGACGGTCCGTGCAGCTCGGGCGGTCGCGATGGCACCGCAGCTCCTCCATGGAGGTCGGAGGGTCTCACCGGGCATGGAGGTCATCTTCGCTCTATCCTCGCTCCTCCCCCTGTCACAGGGAGGAGGAGGATGGTTGGGCCTCCTTCCTCGTAAAGATGGACACCGGAACTCGAAGGAGGGATCGGTGTATTTAAAGGTCGAGTTCGGCGGTTGAGAAGGTGATGGGCGTGGTTTGCGAGGGTGTTCTGGAGCGAGTGGACTCACGACGGAGATCGTGGAATGATTCGCGAGGTAGAGGGAAGACTGGGGAATGTCGTGAGGTGGTTAGCGAAGGGAGAGGTGGTCGGAGGAGTCGGCGATAATGGGAAAGGGGAGAGGGTTTCGTGCAGTGGAGAATGTGTGAGAGAGGGCGGCTGGAGGTAGACGACGGAGCCCGGCCGTTGGATCAGGAGATCCAATGGTGGAGAAGTGGGCGCGGAGAGACGGCCATGATGAGATCGAGGGTGAAGTAATCAAAGGGATACGGAGCAGCCACGTGTCGATCTGGAGCGTGCGCGCTAGCGGACGGGGGTGATTGGATGAGGGTTTTGATCGGGCGGTTGGGATTCAAAGAAGAAGTGAACGGTGTGGATGATGAAGCTGGGGCGCGATCGAAGGGTGCAAAATGCGCCACGTGGCAAGTTGTGGGCTTGGCGCCAACGTGCGGTGAAGATGGAGCTCTGATGATCATCCGATGGCTGGGAAGATAGGGAGGTCATGGACACAACTGGACCGTTGGATTCAAAGCAAAATCCAACGGCCAGGGGTGATGGCGGATGAGACAAGAAGAAGCGGGCCACGTGGCTCACCCAGAACGGGCCACGTGGCCCAATCAGATTATTGTGAACATGGTTTTGATTTTTGAGGGGTATCTTTGCTGAATTTGAGAAAACTCAAAACATGAAAGTTGTAGATCTTGATGAGATCTACAAGTTTCATGTTGACCAAAACTGGAGATGAAATCAAACAAGGACCCGAAATATTTTTGAAGGTATTTTTAAGGTTAAAAATACCACGAATTTTTATTTTGCCATTTTTTGTGGTTTTTTAGTTTATTTGAGACTCTGATAATTACAGGACATTAACTGGCTTTTATTGACATATATTTAAGCAAGGGGGTTAATAATAGAAAATAAAGATGATGAAATCGAGTTTCATCAGTAACCTATCTGGTTCTCAGGGACATGTCTATGAGAATCCAGCCCTTGATGACCTCGCCCACCTACTTTCTAACCAGTAGACATCCTTCCAGTAGGATATGGATGAGTTCCGGCAAAACATGAGGGATATTATCAAAGGCAAGGCCACCCGCTCAGATCCGCTCAGATCGAATCAAATCTGAACAACCTCAAAAGGAAATCTGAGCAGGTACATATTAGAGAGATTACATCTCCTTACCCGCTCAGATCGAATCAAATCTGAACAACCTCAAGAGGAAATCTGAGCAGGTACATATTAGAGAGACTACATCTCGTCGTGATACTTTGGATGATATATCTTCCTATATGTTTGATGCTGATTTTTTAACTTAGGAGCGGTAGGATGCCAACCAGTGGTGTCTCTTCTAAACGACAACCTCATGGAGATTGTGAAGCACTAGACGAGGAGGAGAGAGGTGATGATGCTGCTCTTGATGATGATGACGATGGTGCAGAAGCCACTAAAGATGATGATCTAGCCGACGGCACTGAGGTCGTCGTGACTCTAGATGCATATGGTGGTATTTATGCCACCAGTATTCTAGTTGTTAAGCCAGAATGCAGTGTTGATGCTGCAAGATAAAATGCTATGGGTGGTATTGATGCCACCATTTCTCCTTCAGTTGTGTTATCTCACCTTGTATCTCTTGACATAACAATACAAAAAATGGAAAAATAGAAACGAACAAAAATATGAATAAAGGAAAGGTTTTGGTATCTATTGTGAGTCCATCCGTGTTGCGTGATGATCTTGATATGGATTCTAGTCTTCTACATGATCAGGATTCTATTTCTGACCCTCATATCTCTGGATAGCGTTTGTCCATCCCCTTCTCTCAAGCACTCCGCTTAGGGAAGGGGACAAAAAAAATAAAATCAAAAAAAGAGTCACCAATTAGAGTTCATCTAGCAGATGATTGATCGATTTTAGATATAGCTGACTCTATAAGAGGCACTAGTGAACATCAGCCTCTTCCAGAAGAACATCAGAGAAAAGACCACCATATGCAAGAAGACGAGGAACCACAAGGCAGAGATCCATAAGCTTACTCATGCCACTTGCTTCTCCATTCAAAATCGATTGCCATGTAAAAGACCAGATGAGGTACTCTTTATATCAGATGCCACATCCATGAGCAGAGGTTCGATTGTACTCTATTAGACAGTGTCTCTTAAATTAGCCTTATTCTGGCTGCCCTAGTCGACCGATTCGAGTTTGTCCCTCTTCGATAAAGCTGGACAGTCCTTCAGTTTGTTGATAGATCTATAAAGAGATCGAATGGGTTATTGAAGGACATGGTCGTCACAATTTAGATCTTGAAATTCCTAGTAGACTTTGTTGTATTGGACATGGAGATCCCTGAGTATGTGATAGATACTCCCATCATACTAGGGCACCCATTCTTGGCCACAACCAAGGCGGTGTCTAATCATGATAGAGGGAAGGTATACTTTTGCATCGAGGGTAAAAGTTTACATATAGAGACGCTCGAGGAGACCAAAGTGAGAGATTCAACATGCTCAGAGCAGTCGAGTGACTCAGAGCAGATGGCAGATGCGGAGCTAGACATTCACCAGGAGTACGACTTTGTGATCTCAAATGATGAAGTCGTATGTTCAGATCCAACAGCATGAGCCTTTGTCAAACCTTCTGATATCACAAAGATGTAAGTGTTGGTAGACGAGAGTTCGAAGAGCACACTCTTGGCACCGGACACATTTGAGGTTGATGATCACATACAGGGTAATGAAGCATAGTATATTTCATGTTCTTCTGATTCATATCCCTTGGATTCAGACATTGATTGGGATGACTTTGATGATTATTTTCCATGTCCGATCCCTACAGAGCGGACAACTAGGGAGGAGAGGGAATCGGTGTAGATGACAGATACACCAGCAGGGTCGTCTTCATCAAATTCATATATGCAGCGAGAGTTCTCCCATGTAGATCTAGTAGCCTTCACTAAGATATTTCAGAAGCCAGATTTGTCAGCTCCCACTTGTCCAAAACTGAAGACTTTTTCCTAATCGTTGAAGTACAGATTTCTTATAGGTGAGCCAGAGATGTTCCTAACCATTATTTCAGCAGAAAAAACTGGAGATCAAGAATCTCATTCGATGGAGGTTCTTGAAAAAAAATCGTAAGGTGATTGGATGAAGTGTAGCTGATCTCCAGGGGATGAGTGTAGCCTTGTGCTCCCACCACATTTATCTCGAAGAGGATGCTAAGCCATCACGTGAGTTCTAGCGACGGCTAAACCCGAATCTTCGAGATGTGGTCATGAAGGAGATATCAAAGTTGTGGAGCACTGATTTTATCTACCCCATCTCTGAATCCAAATGTGTTAGTCCATTGCATGTGGTATCCAAGAAGACAAGTATCACTATAGTTGGAGCGAGTCTAGAGAGGAGATAGCTACTCGTGTACCCACTTCTTGGAGGGTCTGTATGGATTACAGACGATTGACGCAGTCAACTAAGAAGGATCATTTCATGCTACCATTTATTGATCATATTATCGAGAGGCTAGTTGGGAAAAGTCGTTATTACTTTCTTGACGGGTACTCCGGATACAATCAGGTGGCCATAGCGCCTAAAGACCAGGAGAAAATGACATTCACCAGCCCATTTGGGATGTGTGCCTTTAGATGGATGCCCTTTGGTTTATGTAATGCCCCGACTACGTTGAAAAGGTGTTTGCTTTTCGTTTTCTCATACATGGTGGGTGATTGCTTAGAGGTCTTCATGGATGATTACTCGGTCTTTGGCGATGGGTTTGATGCTTGTCTTGACTGCCTAGACCGAGTAATTTAGCACTGCATAGAAGTCCATATTGTATTATCTTGGGAGAAGAGCCACTTCATGGTGACTCAGGGGACGGTGCTTGGCCATATCATCTCCAATAGGGGCATGGAGGTTGATCCGTCCAAGGTTGATATCATCAAGAAACTGAATCCACCATCCAATTTACGACAGTTGCGGTCTTTTCTGGGGCATGTCAGTTTCTACGGATGATTCATTCATAATTTTAGTCATGTTTCTTGATCTTTAACTTATTTTCTGACGAAAGATACTGAGTTCATTGTAAATGATAAGTGTCTAGTGTCATTTGAGACTCTCAAGGGATTAGTTGTTGAGGCTCATATTCTTCAGCCACCCAATTTCTCTCTCCTATTCAAGATCATGACAGATGCTTCTGATTTTGTCATAGGGATTGTGCTAGGATAAAGGAGGGATGGATTGCCTTTTGTCGTACACTTTGCTATCCGGACTTTGTATGCCACTCAGCGGAATTATATTATTACAGAGAAGGAGATGCTAGTTGTAGTATTTTCTCTAGATAATTTCAGATCATATATTCTTGGATATAGAATGACTATTTTTATAGATCACACTGTCATCCGATACATCATGGCTAAGAAGGATGCTAAAGACTAATTGACCAGATGGATCCTTCTACTCCATGAGTTTGATATTGAAAATTAAGGATAAGCCTGGAGTCAAGAATGTAGTGGCAAATCACCTCTTCTGATTAGAGAACCTTGAGGATTTAGATCAAATTACACCTATCATAAAGACCTTCCCAAATGAGGTAATCCTTGCTATCACCTCACTCCCATGGTATGTCGACATTGTGAACTATCTTGTCGTCAAGAAGGTTCCACAAGGTTGGCTCCGGCAGTGATTTGATACCTTCCTTGCGAAGGCCAAGTCATACCATTGGGAGGATCCCACCCTTTATCATGAAGGGGGGGGATAGTGTCTAGCGTCAGTGTATTCCTCAAAAGGAGCACCACAACGTCCTCACATACTTCCACAAGCTTGAGGCAGGAGGACATCATTTTGGGATAAGGACAGGACAGAAAGTGATCCAATCCGACCTATTGTGGCCCACCCTCTTTAAGGATTCAGATGAATTCATGAAGAGGTGTACTTACTGTTAGAGGATGGGCACTTGTGGATAGCGTGATATGATGCTGATGTAGTCCATTCACTTCTGTGAGGTTTTTGATGCATGGGGCATCAATTTCATGGGTCCCTTGCCTAAGAGTCAAGGATTCAAGTATATTCTGCTTGTTGTGGACTATGTGAGTCGTTGGATTGAGGTCATCCCAACTCGAACTGCAGATGCTAAAACCGTATGCAGATTTTTGAGGAAAATATCAGTTCATGGTTCGGGTTACCTAGAGTTCTGATATTTAAGGGGGGGTTCACTTTATCAACGATAAGGTAAGGGCCTTTGCTAATGAGTACAACATTGACCATCAAGTTGCCACTCCATATCACCCTCAGACCAATGATCTTACTGAAGTATCAAACAGGGATATCAAGATGATATTGCAGAAAGTTGTCCGTCCAGACCGAAAGTATTGGTCATAGCTTTTCGACTCGGTCTAGTGGGCCTATAGGACTTCCTTCAAGGCACCTTTGGGTACATCTCCCTTTCATTTCGTTTATGGAAATCCATGCCACTTGCCTTTGTAGATCAAGCATAAGTCACTTTGGGTAGTCACTGAGTTATTATTGGATCCCAAGAATATGGGAGACTAGAGGAAAGCAAAGTTGGCAGCCCTAGAGGAGTTAAGAGATACAACCTTTTCGAATAGCCTACAATATAAGGAGAGAGTGAAGATATGGCATGATTCTCATATCAGCCATAAATAGTTTGAGTTGAACCAGAAAGTATGTCTATTTGATGCTAGGTTGAGATTATTTCCAGAGAATTTACAAAGCAAATGGAAGGGACCATACTTGGTCAGAAAGGTGCATGACAACGGAAGCATCGATATATCTGAGTTGTCGTCTGAATCCACCTTTCGTTTTAACAGTCAACGCCTGAAGACATATCTTGATCATGATCCACTAATCGTTGTCATTTCCCCTATTCATTTTCATGAGATGTGATCTTTGACTCACATCATTCGTGTGTCATGCCTGATTTTCACTTTCGTGTCGCAGCTGTATAGATCCAGTTGTCCATATCAATCATTCTTTTGTTTAATAGCTCATCTGTGGGGGGAATCAGATGTTTGATTATTCATTTTATTTTTATTGCCTCCATTTTGTTGTCTATACTTAGGGATATTTTACCCTAAGTATAGGGGGCGTACTACCTGTACATCCAAACCCTCAGTCTTCCCCTTGTGTACGGTCTTCTATACTTAGGATCATTTGGTCTTAAGTGTAGGGGGAACACCAGCTTCTATTCATTTGATTCATGACATTCTTTTATTCGTCATTGTAGAATAGCATTCTTTTCACTTCCCTTATATTCAGCACGAGTTATGTCTTCCATTCATCGCTCTTCGATCACTCTGAGGACATCGTTTGAGCTAAGTATAGGGGGTGTAGTGTTTGTGTATACACACACACACACACCTTGTTTGAAAATTTTGTAAAAATTTGTTCGTAAATGTTTTTGTAAAACTCTTCCTTCTTCTTTGCATTCAATTTTTTTCCATAAAAAATTGCATATTTTTAAAAATTGCACAAAAAGAGTTTTTGTACATTCTTGATTATTCTTATGAATCATAGTTGACATTTAAACTAGTCCAAAATTAAATTAGAAAATAGAGCTTGATTAAGACCTTAATTCACCTAACTTCAGAGGAACCTTATAGGATTTGGGGTTAAGACTCTTCAGGTCCATTGGTGACTTAATTCTTTGAGCCCACTAGGCTATGTTCACATGTCATCTTGATGAGCCTAGGTAGAATACTTAACAATGCACACATGAATCTCAGAGACAATGGATAGACTTGGACATGCACAATACATGTAGCTCAACACTATGAGGTGGTGAGGAGGCAAAATTCTTTGGCTAGGGGTAGCATACGAGGTTAGTACTTCTAGGTGGAACCTCGCATCTTCCTCTAGGGAGGGATGTGCAGCTCAACATGGCCTAGTGGAATTGAGATCGAAAGAGAGGGGTTGTGGGTTGTAATAATGCTTCAAAGAGGGATAATCTACTGGCTCAAGAAGAAAAACTCCTTATGTATATGTTGCACCATGTAAATATATTGTACATATGCACATTAAAAAAATATGCAAAACCAAGAAAAACTCCAAAAAAAAGAGGACATGTCTGATTGAAAATAAAATGCATGTCGAAGTGTATATAGTCAATAAAGCAAAGTTTATGAATCATACCTTCTCATCTCATTAAGTTTGCAGCGGGAGACTCATCTAGACTGGTTAAACTCCCAGGGATATGTGGCTACACTGGTCATTGTTCATTCTCTTCTTTCCCCCTCTTCTTGAGCTAGTTCTACTTGAACTTGAAGGGAATAAATACCTCGCACCTCGGGGAAAGAGCTGCTAGACTGGGGAATTAGAGTTACCTTGTTGAGGAGGTTGTTTCTTTGTCATTTCAGTGGGGGGGAGCTACATATAACTTGTACAGTACAAGGAAAGATGCATAGTCATTAGAGTTTGCATATGTAGACTTGTTCTGACATGGTTTATTGAAGAGTCTTGACCATAGAATTGTGGAACTCATATGTTGTTGAATCTTAAACCTAATTCCCAATAGGGTTCCTCCAAACTAATAATATAAAGGTCTAATCGAGCTCCATACTCCAATTTAATGAAGATAAGTTTAATAATAATCCTTGATCTTTTTCTTTTCTTTCCTTTTTCCTTTTGTTTCACTCTTTTTCAAATAAGTGTTTGCTAAGGGACTAGCAAAGGTAAAGTATAGGAGATGATGAATTCATGATTCTCACTTGTTTTCTTTTATTTTAGCTCTTATTTTTGGCAAAATCACATGTAAATACTTGTAAATATAACAACTTAGAATTCTGTATACCCTTGTTAATAATGCATAATTAGCATTTATTCTAAAAAAGAATAAAGGAAAAGAAAAGGAATAATGTATTTTAAATAAATACATAGTGACCCAAATCTTACGAGAAGGTCAAGCCTTGACTGATAGATGAATCTGCGATTCGTCATCTTTATTCATTTATTTTAGCTTAAAATCCCTTACAAAACACCTGCATATAATACTAACTCCATATTCTTACTAACTTGCATTTGTGTATAAATATTGTAAACTTCTTACTAACTTTAACCTAAAATAAATAAATAAAGAAAGAAAGGAAAAATAAATAAAATAAAATAAAATAAAGGAAGACTGTATACAGGCTGACCCGAACCCCGAGAGAAGGTCAAGACTTGACCTGATCGACCAGGAATAAAGTAGGGGGAGATAGGGTCCTTAAGTAGAAAATCCAAAAAACATTTGTGTGTATGTTCTCACTTATTCTGTGTATATCTGTATAAAACTGACACTAATTTATTTGTGCCTTAATTGACCCCAAATAAAATAACTTTCAAAACATAAGTTGTAAATAAAAATGTGTACTAATTAATAAAATTGATTGCACAATTAAATCATGTACATAATAAAAGTAGCCACACTTGGAAAAGGTCACTAAGCACTAATTGAAAGATCAATTCCGGCTCCATATGATCTCAAATTGAACCAATATCACTTCCATTGGGTTCTAAATTAAATTATCTTCAAAATGACTGTGATTTCATAATTTTTGGAGTTACGGTTGAAAAGTCGATTTTTTTGGTTGGTTTGTGCAATTTTCCCATGTATTTTGTGCATATTATATTTGTATATATTTGTAAATATTTTTACTATATATTTAGAATAAAATAAATATAAATAAAAAGAAAACACAGAAAAAGCTAATTTACTCATTTACCCTTGTATATAATGTCATATATATATATAGTATATGTATATAGTTGCTATTTTTAACTAACCATCATAAAAAACAAAAAAAATAACATTTTTTAATTCCAATAAATAAAGTGAGGGAAATTCAAAAAAATAATTAATTTTGTAAATAATTTTATCTTTCTTCTATTTTATCTCATCTCTCATTTTATCTCTCTTATCCCTTCTAAAAAAATTCAAAAATTCATTTCAATTTTTCATCTCCCTTATCTCTTTATTCAAAAATTCAAATTTCATCTCTTTTTTATTTATATAGCTCCTTCTCCCTCATTCTAACTTGATCAATCTTTAGAGAGAGGAGCCCGATCTCCGAAAAAAATTTCGTCGAGAAAGTTGTCGAACCTCCAAGCCGTCCGGTGACAGCGAGTCGGCCTTGTCGAGGCAATCACGGTCCTTTTCCACTCCTAAGGTGAGATCCACATTTTTCTTTGTACTTTTACCTTAGTTTAATCGTAGTTTCATTCGTCGCAATTTTTTATCGTCATTTCTATTTCTCTAGATCTTAAAAAAAATTCATCACAATTTTGATCCGCTCCAACTCGATTTTTCATCTCACTTTCTCGATCTCCACGCAATCTATTCCTATCGTCCACGATCTTTCAAATCCGGTCGCATACGGTGGCCGGAGATCGGATTCCAATCCACCACTTGTGTCGAATCCTCATTCATTTTCCGATTTATAATAAAATAAAAAAATAATACAAAAAAAGGCCCATTTGTTTGCTTTATTTCTAACGTTTGTTTTGCAAGATCATTTAACAAAAAAATAAAAAAAATCCTCATCTTATGTGCATTTTTTTATTTCGGATTTACAATAAAAAATAAAAAAGGGATTTTTTTACTGTTTACATCAAAAACAAATTATAAAAAAATAATTTAAAAAAACAAAAAAAGGAACGGGGACGGCCGCCCCCCAGGCGCCGCCGCCCCCCTTTTTCTTCCTCTGCCATCAGCACCGGCTGCGCTACCGGCGCACGACACCGCGCCGCACCTCCAGCCAGCGGCCCACGCCGCCGCTCCTCTACCGACGCGGGGCGGCCCCCTTCCAGCCGATCAACCGCCACCAGCGCGAGTCCGACCTCCTGCCATTTCCGCCCGTACTTTCCCTCCATCGGCGGTTGTCCCGCGCCATCGACGCCCGCCCGAAGCAACCAAGCGCGGCCTGACACCCTCTGCTCCACCTGAGTCCCGCACCTCTCCGCCTCCAGCGCCGCGAGGCGGTGCCGACCTCAACACGCCCAACCTCCTTGCGCCCGGCCTCGCGAGTCCGCACCACCACAGCGGAGCTGGGCCGCCCTCTCCTCTGCAATCCAAGCCGCGACTGGCCTCTCCGCCGCCCCTTGTTACCCGCACGTAAAGAAAGAAAGGGGGTGGCACCCCCAATTGGTTTCGTGCGTGAGATTGAACGAAGCAGGAAGCCCTAGGGGCTTTTGAATTATTTATTGGGCAAATTATAGCTACGCCCTCCAAAGTTTTGAATATTACACAAAAGTCCTTACCAGAGCCTCAAGTCACATGTTTTGCATGCTCTTTACTAGGTAAATTACGAAATTCCTCTTGATTTTATTTATTGTTCTAATTTTTGCAAAAATATTGAACAAATTACATTTCAGTCCAAAACTTTTGCTTATTTACATTCTGGACCCTAAACTGAAGAACAGTAATTTGCATTGTCTTTTCATTGAAATAAATGTTATTCATGATCCAAATATTTTGCAAAAATTATGCTATACTCCTGATGTGATCATTTTCTTAGCATAAATTTTTCATTGCATTTTTCCTTCGTTTATTATTATTTAAAAATCAAAAATAGTGTCATTTTTCCTTATTTGAAATTCCAAATTCATAAAATTTGAAAAATTGCTTAAAAATTCCAAAAACATCAGAGTAGGTCTCTTTCATCGTCTTTTAATTTCTGACCATTTTTCACCCATTAATTATTTATAAAAACCAAACAAATTGAAAAACATCAAAAATCTTCTAAAAATCATAAAATAATCTACAAAAATCCAAAAATTGTGATTTCAGTTCCTGTTTATAGATATTTGCCTGTAGTTTGTCATAAAAATAATTGTTAGGAGTTTTAGTACTTAAAATATTTTTAAGTTGCAAATTACTCCAGGCTGTGCACACTTTCTTATTTTCTCACTATTTGATTTTTACAAAAATACAAAAACATCCAAAAATTCCACAAAAATTCTCAAAAATATTTCAAAACTTTTAAAACCCAAAAATATTTTCTGTGGATTTTTCTGAGTATTTTTGCTAAATTTAAAAATTACAAAAAGAGTTGTTGTGTGTATTTTAAATCTTGTGAATATTACTTCATGTTATTTTTAAAAATAAAAAAAATTGCAAAATCAAAATCACTAAAAATTTCAAAATCTTTGAAAATTTAAATAAATAGAAAAAATAAAAAAAAATCACAAAAATCAAGGATAGTTGTCCTTTGAGATTCATGTTTTCTCTTAATTAGTTTTTGATTAATTGAATAACCCTCAGGATTTGTAGCCTCCCTGAGTTCGACCATGTTCGCTATACAGGTTAATAAGTAGCAAAGCAAAATTAAAAAAAAAATAATTTTTGTTGTCACGGGATTTTGGGGAAAAAGCAACGACACCTTTTATCATTAATAATTTTCCGTCCCACGAATTTCGCGCTCAACACTGATCTCAAAGTAAAATGAGTAGAGAGACATAGGGTTCACTATGTATGTACATAGCACCTATACTTGTACATATTATTTATTTATTATTCCCTTTAACCTTTATCTATAACTTTAATAATATTATAAAAATAAAATAAAAATAAGAAAAATAAATATAAAAATGAAATCATCCAACCTTTGTATAAAATACATACATATACACTACATTCATTATTTATTTTATACCCTCAAATAATTCGTAAAAATAAAATAAAATTTATTTTATACTCCAAAAATTATGTTGTAAATAAATAAAATATAAAATAAAATTATTTTTACAAAAATAAATAAAATAAAAAGAGGAACATAATACATAGGTATATTATACCTGTATATAATACTATATATTGTGTATATACTATTTTTTTCAAAAAAAATATTTAAAAATCATAAAAATAGGTTATTAAATGATAAACATTTTTTATTTCATACAATTTTTAATTTAAAATTATTTACTATTTTTTAGTTGTTATTTTTTCATTTTTGAAAACTCTGGATTCTATAGGTTCACGTCGGAACATTGACCTCGATCAACGTTCCTTCCAGACTGGGTCGTGTCGAACACCTCTCATTGGAGCTTCTTCTTCGATTTGTATCACCCGACTCCAACCTTCGTTACCCTCGATTCCTCGCATATTCTTCCCTTAGGATCCATGATCCTCGCAGATCCCTAGGAAGGATCGGATCTTGTTAAGGTTGCATGCTTCCTCCTGATCTTTCTGGACCCTGGGGAACCCTGTAAATCCCCTCTTTCGCCTCCAGTGCCTCCTAGCTCATCCCTTGTCCCACCACTGACCCTGATCCCTCTCACTCATAGTCATAGTCGTTGGAGGGATTCCTTACGATTGTCCAGGGGTGCTTGGAGGCCCGTAGCTCAGACGTGGCTGAACCTCTCCGCCACGTGAAGCCTCTCTTGCCCGTCGCAGTAGATCGATGCCAAGACCAATTCGTCCACCTTTGCCTAGATTTCGTGCATCCGCTGGTAGCTTTAGGTATCACTCTTATCCCCTGCATTTTCATTCCACGTCGATTTCTCATTCCGATCGCCGTCGTCATTCGTTGGCTTCGACCACCAGGTCTGGAGCCCGTTATCCGCTCCTTTCCATTCAGATCACATCTACTAGTCACCACACATCTCTTACCATGACCTGATCATCCTTATACTTGCTCGTTCGGGCAAGATTAAGGTCAAGACCTCCATCTCTCAGTATCATCGGAAGTCGAGCATACCGTCACTTCTCTTATTCCCCTATGCAATAAACCCTCACTGAAACTTCACCTTCGAACGTAGAACCCTTTGCAGGTATAGATGCATGCGCGGAGCAACATTTGGACTCCCAGCTGCTCAGGCTGAGCAGCTCCAGGAGAGAAACCACCGCCATGCTCATCTAGCCACCTTTGCCTCCATTGGGGCCCCAACTTCAACACGCAACACCCTACAAGTCTTCTAGAGCTCCCAGACCTTTCATCGGGTTGGTGGATCTCTTCCTCTGCTCGATCGAAGTTCATCCCTGGCATGTTCTAGCAGACTATTCCATAGCCGTCGGATCATTCATTTGCTGCTAGATCTAACCTGAGCCACCCGACAGGAGCAGCTTTTGGGCCATTAGATCAGGCCTTCTGACGCATCTGCCTACATGTCCATGACATCCTCTACGGCCGTCAGATCTTTCCTCAGCAAAGATCAGAACCATACACCCGACCCGCCTCCAGCGTACGCCACGTAGCCCTGCCTAGGTATATTTCTCTTTCTCCCATGCAAGTTTCTATATTTTGCTTTAGTCCAAAAAATAAAAGTTGTAGTTAAGTACATTTATAGTTTGAATCTAGTATTTTTTATATTCACATTTTAGTCCTTCCAAGTCTAAACATGTGTCTTCTCACGTGATTTTTGGGTTATTTGCATGTTCTATCCTGAACTTTGCTAATGCTAGTCAATGAATGTTAGCTTTTTAGAATTTGCATTTATGCCCCTGTGCATCACATATTGAGCATGTACGTTAATTGATTGGGATACTTATCGATTGAACCCTAGACTTATTAATCATGTTCTTTATTTGGTCCATAAACTTAAAGTAATTGCGAATAGGTCCTAGTGAACTATGACTAATTGCATGCTTTTGTTTTGGACGTAATCAATATTGAATAAATTCGAAAGATTATGTAAAAATTACCATTGGCTCCTATTACTGTGTAATATTTACTGTAATTTTGATGGATTGATTTATTTGCATTTTCTATTTTTAAAAATTCAAAAACACTTAAAAATGTCCCTATTTGCCTTATTAAAATTATAAAAATTCTTTAAAAATTCCATAAAAATTCTTGTGTTTTCCTTTTAATGTGTTCTAACTTCTATATTAATTTTGTTTGAAAATTCATACAAAAATCTTAAAATCTACAAAATAATAAAAAACTTATAAAAAATCATATAAAATCATAGAAAACTCCATAAATTGCAATTTCAGTTCATGTTTGTGGCTTTTATCTCTACTTTAACATAAAATTATTGATCAGGCTCTTAGAAAACTTTAGATTTTTTAATTTGCAATTTGGTCTTGACTATGCACTGTTTGTAGTTTGTAGCCTTATTCAATTTTTATACAATCACAAAAATATTTAAAAATCAAAGAAAATTTACCAAAAATACTTTAAAAATTAGAAAACCCTAAAAAAATTATCTTAATTTTCTAAGTATTTTTATCCTTATAGAAAAATCTAAAAAGATTGTTGTGCTTGTTTTCTTGTGCTTGCTTGTATTTATTATAAATAAATAAAAGCCACCAAAAATATTTTATCTCTGAAATTTGACTACTTCGTATTTTTCTCATGCTCCTTGTGATCGACCCTGATGGCTATACCAGGTAAATAAAAATAACAAACTGCTTACATTCTTGATTGCTTGATTTTCGTTGAGTGGTTTTATTCTTCTTGTTTGACCGCGCTTAGAGATTTGGGTCACAACAACCATTGTTTACTTGCATACTTAACCCGAGTTGTAGGCCAGTCATCAGTGACATCTTGACTCGACTCTCATGAATGTAGTACACTAAAAGTCATATCCTTATATTATATGTACAAACAGAGAAATTGATAATGGAGAAGTTGGATTCCTTTTGATTAAAGCATGGTTGAGCTCGAAATTTAGGGATCGCTCAAATTAAGGATCATCAATTGAGCCTTGAAAATTCACATGCATAGTCAGGGATTTATCCAACTAAGTCATTCATTCATTGATGCTCGGGGACGAGCGTGATTTAAGTATAGGAGTATGATAAATCTTAGATTCAACATGCTAAAATTGGTCAATTAGGCTATGTTCCTCAAAGTACATGTGCATTTAATAATTAATTAGCATCATTACTATTCATACATTTGTAAATAATATCCGCATTTCATCATGCATAATTGCATAAAATAAGGGAACCAAAAATCCAAGTGTAAATTGTCCTAAAAAGTAATTAGTTTTCCCCTTTTCAAATTAATTCATCCTAACTCCGATTTACCTGAAACCATTCCATTGGGTAGATATTACTTACAATAATAAAGGAAAAATACAAAAAATATTGCTAACTTAAATAAGTGACAAAAAACCTAAGTTTAATTTGGCATCAGACAGACTAAAACGTACATATCTTCCTCATAAGTTATCTGATTTTGGTCTACTCACTTTTAAAGTACTCCATTTTTCATATACCTTGAAAACAAGAGAAATTTCATAAAATTTGGAACTCATATGCGAAAGTTGGATTTTGGGCCTCTTTTTGCCCATTTTATCTTTTGTTATTTTTGACCTGAGTTTTATGTATATAATTAACCCACTTAATTTTATTTATTTTTTATTTGTGTTATACGATGAAAGTTTTATCAAACGGTAAAAAAATCCAAATCCAAATCAAGATTAAAATAAAATAAACTAACAAAGTCTAAGTGACCTTTGTGAGTCTGTAGAAAATTCGTGTTTCATACTTCTATTTTATTTCCCTACTTTCTTATTCATTAAAAATCCAAAAAATATAAATGTATAATTAAGTGTCTTTTATTTTATCATATTTTTTAAATTTTTATTCTCTTTTAAAATCACCAAAAAATACATAATCCCAAAAGGTTGATTTTCTATACAAATGGAGACCACTAAAAATACTACTTTGCATCAGTTGACATCATTTGCTCCTAGTTCCTTCATGAAAGTTGTAGATCTTGTCTAGACGAACAATTTCATGAAGATAATTTTTCGATCCGAGGTATCCTTCTATTTCTTTTCTATTTTTCTTTCCATTTTATTTTTTAAAATTTTTTTGGTGACACGTGGTAGTGCCTGGATGTGCCACATGTCACCCCTCTTTCTCTCTCCTGCTGCCCCCTGGTCACGTACCAAGCACGTGACCTTCTTCCTCTTCTAGTCGTTCACCCTCTATAACGTCGCCCCCTCCGCTCGCGACCGTTATGATGCCACTTCCTTCCTTGTACGCTTGTGACTCGCTTCCCCTTCCTGTTGTTGTGCCTCCATAACTGATGTCATTCCCCCTCCTATAAAGACCTTGCCTCCGGCCTCCTTCCAGCCATCCACCATATCTGACCTAAAATCAGAGAAAGGGAGAGCTGCATTGTTGGGTGCTGACAGTACCCTACGATCGCCAGCTAAAATCCTTCTGAGGTGCGATCCACGGTTGTTTACGGTCGTGCTTGTCCGTTACAGGCAAAGCTAATCTTTGGAGCCTCATTGATGACTCCTTGAAGCAATCATCAGGAGTGGGCCATCGCACCTCCCAAATCCCAGGTAAACTCCTCCCTTCTCCTTCCTTTGTTCTCTTCCACTGATGTTGTACCTTCTTCCGCCATCGAACTCCACGCTCGCTGACCTTTGAACCTACTCTTCATCATGACGACATGTCGATCACCTTCACCTAGCACACTCGTTGATTTATCTTCTATCCCTAGAAACCTTTTCACCTCTAACCACTCCAGGGTTGGAGCTTATCTCCGATCCATCGCCTCTACAAGAGCCTCGTCCCCCCCCCCCCCCCTTTCCTTTTGCTTGTTGGTACGCATATCTAACCCGATCTTCTTCACGCACCACCTCCGTCAACCGCTCCGACTCTCTCTGCCATGTCCCTCCATGTGCACAACAACACCATACCATCTCCCTCGACACCATATCACCTCGGCCCCTTACCGCCCCCACATGTGTGAATTTCCTCTGTGCTCCAATCGCAACCGCTGTCCCCTGCCCTCCTCGCAAAGCAGACCTGCTCCAGACCGCTTCGCCAACAAGCAATAGCTGTTGGATTGGGGTATTACCCTTGATCTAACGGTTGTCAAGCCGCAACATCATCCACCCACGAGCCTTGGCCCATGCCTCGAGGCTCGAGGCATCCGAGCCTCTTCGCACACCATTTGGAGGCTTGAGTGTCTGAGCCTAACGCTCGGTGCCCCGAGCCCAAGCCTCTACCCCTGAACCTCCTAAGTCACATGAGATGCACATGCCTGAAGAATAATTTGCATTTGGGCCCATGCAAGTTTCAAAATTTGCAAAAGATTCCCCACCATCAGTGTGCACGTGTGCAGCACATGACCAATGGCCAAATTACATATTCCGTCCTCTAAGTTCTAGGAATAAGAAGAAAACCCTCTGGCCAGAAGTCACATGTGTACCATGTGCATTCCTTGGGTAAATTGCACTTGGATCCTCTCTATTTCAAGAATTACAAAAAGGTCCCCAACTACCAAGGAATGTGCCAAGCACATGCCACTGTGGAAAATTTGCAAGAAGACTCCTCCAACTTTCGTGAATTACAGATAAATCCTCCAAGGACTTAATTGAACTATTTCTTTTTATTACATTTCAGTCCCTGACATTTCAATTTATCATATCTTCTCCATATGAACTCCTATTTTAGCACATAACATGTCATTTTGAAGCTTATTCCATGATCAATAATATTATATATCTTATGGGTGGATCTGAGGCTGATTACTAATGATTAATATTATTTAAACTTCTTAATTTGTGCAAGCTTGATTATTGATATGTGTGTGTGTGTGCTACTTTGAGAAAAGTTGATCTAACCTGCAGGGACTCATTTGAGGATATTTAATTCGATTTATTATACATTGATAATTGGTCTTTTTAATGAAGGAATTAATCTTTACAGGAGTATATGTGAGGAAGTGAAATTAATCCAATTCCTTGATACTTTATTTGAGAGGTTTTGAGTTGATTAACATGCTAATTATTGAACATTATTTTCAAGGAATTCGATCTATTGTTAAGATGTGTGCTTTCTCTGACATTTGATATGATTAAAGGCTGTTATTTTTTAGGAGTGATTTACAAAGAAATAAGGGGCTAGTGTCTTGAGAAATTCTTACAGGATAAAAGCTTTCATATATGGATCTCCCTTGATTTGTAAACCTATTGAGGATCTTGATTAACATTGTTTGGAATAAAAATCAAAGTCACAGATCCTGTGCTTAATAGCCCTCTCTGTTTATTTTCTTCTTATCGCATCTTCATTGCATTGTATTATATTTTCCCAATACAGAAATTAACTTAGTAATTTATTAATTATTTAAATTAATTTGAAACCACGCAACTAGAAAATCACTTTTCCCTGTATTCGACTTTGGTATCTTTCCAAGTAAAAATTATCCACAACATTCAAATATTGTGATTTTTGTTGAATCCAATATCATCTCCCATACTACAATTTTCGATTATTGAAGAGAAGATTTTTGAGTTCATCACCCCCACATTCCAATTTTAGCCGCCTACTACTTGTTACTTTCCTAGTTTCTCTCTCGATTGGTTACCACTTACCACCCCAAACATCTGCTCGGGAGCATCGCCTCGTTGCCCATGCCTCTCCCTCCATTGATCCCCATCTATTTCCCTCCGCGCTTCCCCTCTCACTCTCCGTCGATTGATTGCCTCCCAAGCACCTTCTTCAAGGTATGTTTTGTTCTCTGCTCCGGAACAGAGGAGGATCCTCTAGGGGATTGAGGAGAATCGATTTTGATAGATTGATTTGATTTGTTCGGATATATCTTGAGATGGGCATTTCTATTTTGAGATCGGATGATAGATCTTCGTTGAGGAATCCGTTCGAGTTTTGTGGAGTTTATGATGGGGATCGTCATAAAATCTCATCTGCTGCCTTATTTCTGTTTTTCTCCTTCTGGCTATTCTTGGTATCTAATTTTTTATATTTAAAAAAATACCGAATTAATATATTTGTAGTTGGAATTTGTTTCGTGTGTTTTAAGAAAATGTGAGAGTAGGGCGGAACATTTGGCTCGACTGGACCCAACTCGAGAAAGTCCGGCCTGGGTCCAACAAATTTTCTCTGGCTTCGGGCTAGGTTGAGGCCCGCATTTTTGTTTAATCGAGGGCACGAACCCAACCCAAAGCTTGTGGGATCATCCGGGTTCAGACCAGACTTAGCCTGCCTGTAAGTTGAAAGCAACAACATTGGCATCACGATATATTGCAGGCGTTGCTCCTGAAATCACAAGAGCCTTGATGTATGTGGCTCTCTAATTGTATTGCTGGTATGTATGGAGCTGTCGCCAAAGCTCCTGAGGAGATTCAAACCCAGAGATCTACTGCAATATCTCTAATTTTGCATCAACTTTATTTACTAATGTGACCTAATTGGAAAAAAGGCAAGAGATTATGAGAAAAAAGGACAAGAAACTTACATAGTCATCCCAGACCTTACCCTTCTTATTAATGAACACCACAGAGCCGAAGCTCCTCGCAGGATTGATGTACGTTCTAGTGATTGGAATGATGACCAAGTGTGTCATGAACACAACAAATATAATTGGAAACAACGGCAACACATGTAAAAGATAACGACCCACATCAGAATTTCAAGTTCAAAGGCAAAAGAATGAAACATTGGAAATGGTTACAAGGATATAGTGGATGCTGATTGGTACATGGATATAGTGGTAGTCCTCTAGGAATCTTTGCGGTAAAGACAATATAGAAAAGAACAAAGGTTAATGATCTCAACTCCAATTTTCTCTTGGTATAGCCCAGCTGCACAAAGTTGGTGCCACCACCCTAGTGGTTCAAGGATGCAGCATAATGAGCTTCACGAGCCTGACCCCGTAAACGATGTCGAGGCTCTGCCTAGCCATGTTGAGCATGACATGCACGAGGGACGGAAGGAGACCTTCGTCGCTAAGAAGAGCCCATAGGACACAGTGAGGTTTTATTTCTATCTGAAGCAAAGATCAAGTTGAGCCGACCCATTTGATTGCAGATCATGTCGGCGGTGAAGTAGGCGATGATGAAGATCATGCCGCCAAATGCCCAATGATTGCGAACGAAGCTGACAGCCGCATAAGGGGGTCAAGTTGCAGCCATCGGGAAGGGCTTGGTGGGGGGAGGATTGCTTGGGAGGGGGATCGAGGAGGGGTTGTGGCCCACTAGGGAGGGTTGTAGACAGGGGCGGAATTAGTATACATTATGGGGGGGCTCTTCCCCCCCCCCCCCCCTCATGATTATTATCTGTCACTTATATAATGTATTAAATTTTTAATATGACCCCTTGTATTATAATAAATGTTGATAGAGAAATGTTGTAGAATCATTAAATGGTCAAGTGGTGGAGTGGAAAGGTTATTATTTTGGAGATTAGGGTTCGAATCTTATCTACATAAATTTTACTTTCTTTTATATGGTTTATCCAATCACTTCTAAAGTATTAAAATAATTTGATATAAAATTGTATTCGAGTCAGGGCGGAATTAGCATACATTATAACCTTCCCCCCATGATTATTATACGTCACTTATACAATGTATTAAGTTTTTAATTTGGCTCCTCCTTAATTGTATTATAATTATTGTTGTTGAGAAATGTTGCATAATCTTTGAATGATTAAGTGGTAGAGTAGTAAGGCTATTATTTTGGAGACTGGGGTTCGAATCTTATCTTCATCAATTTCTTTTTAATCATGATTTTTTTGTTTCAAAATTTCACTTGATAATTTAGCCTTTTAGGATGGATTCAGATAGGCTTAAATTAGTATATTTATTTAATTTTAAAAATAGCCACAGAAAATTCCAAACTATGTGAAATTCTAACATTAATAATAGATTTAAATTCTACATTTATCGAGATTGAAAGAGGTTCATTTAAAAAATATTAATTCTATTTAAAAATATCACTCAAAAATACATAGATTTTTCTATTTTTAAGCATACATAATAGTTGTATACTCAGCCCCTCCTTGATGAAATTCCTGGTTCCACCCCTGGTTGTAGATGGGGGTGGTCTAGAGGGGAGAGGGATTTCAGGGAGTGGGGGATGAGGAGGGATTATCGCTTGCTAGGGGTCATCGGGCAGGGATCTAGTGAGGATTGGGAAAGAGTGAAGAGAAGGGCTTGGGGTTTTGGACGTGGTAGAAGCCGCAGAACCCGTGCTACCGTGCATGGGAGTGGTCAGCCTGGGTCGGGCTCATCGGGCTACCATGGGTTCAGGTCTGACCCGGTCCAAGCATGAAATTTCGGCAACCGAGCCCGACTCACATGTATATCGGATCAAGGTCGAGCCTTGGCTTTCGTGGGTCGAGTCATGATCGGATCCGAACCGACCTGACTCAATGCTCCACCCTACGTGAGAGTATGGAAGGCCGTATCGATATCGATATCATTTCGATATCCTATCGATACAATATTTCGACGATATATCGACGATATATCACCGAAATATCGCCTATATCGACGAGCCTCTGTGAAGAAAATGCTTATTTCCTTCCATGCGTGAGAGTACGAATACTATTTGCAAAGGAAAAGGCGGAGTCCTATTTTTCCACAGCTTTCTAAAGCTTTTTTTTCTCTTCTTAATGCATCCTCAAACTCCATGTTTTTTTAAACTATAATCGGATTCATCTATCTTGATTCATCTATCTTGGATCGAACTGAGACGAAACCCGACTTTTTCTACCAAGATGTGAATATCAAGAAATCCCATCCAAATATAACGTTTCCTTTCTGTTGCTTTTAATGGGAATATCGGGAGGAACCCACATCCCCTTCTCTAGACATCTGTAGGTTCTCGACCGCCGTTGCGCTGGAGGATCCGATGAGGCCTTCTGTGCAGTTGGCCCACACCCAACTCCTAATCAGTGGGTGGCTCGTGGATTCCGCATCTGGTGGGTGATTCGCGCCGACGTCTGAATCTTTGTTCATTTATTACTGTCGTAATAACTGATGTCAGTGAGCTTATTATGCACACTATTTTTCTGACAAGAATTGAATCTTTTCTAATTCTTCTTGATGTTGTCACCACGGAAGACATTCCCGACGATTGATCCTCATGTAGATGCGGATGATGTCGACCGGATCGAGGACCCCGCAGGCAAGGCGTTTGATGAAATGCTTTGGCTGACATTTACTGCATACATGTAATTGTCTTGGTTTTTTTTTTTTTGATTGAATGAAATGGATTCTTTTTAGAATGTTATTTTTTCCCGCATTTGATTCGCGCAGGATGCATCTCGGTTAATTATCTGGTGTGCCAATCCGATCGAGAAGCACACCGATGATAACACGACACTCAGACTTGGGACAATGGCAAGCATACACACCAAAATATATATATCGATATCAACCGCCTAAAAAATTAAATAGCGCGGTGTCGTCTTTGAACATAGTGTTGACAGAATTCCAAAACAAACACCTACCAGCTAACAATGGGAAAAGAGCGATGTAGTTGTACATATAGAGCTTAGAAATTTTCAGGTCAACAGGGTACAGATACATGCAAAAATTCCCATTGACATGAACATTACTATACTGAACTAATGTATTCATGCTGGTATAAATTTAATAATGTTGTGGTTACCTCAATAGAAAAACCATGAGAAGGTACATGTGACCCTTCCCACTTATAAGCGCAAAGAAAATCAAGCTGTGTAGAATGTTTACCATTAAGATAAAATAGTAAATAATCTCGGATTTAAGCGAAATTTAGAAGATGTGTATAGAATTAATCTAGGATTCAATCCATAAGGTGGGATTTTGGAATCAAAATAATAAAAAATTTTAAAGAAGATTATAGCACCTTTGCTGCAATCTCCTCTACAGCTGAAGATTCTCTTCCCTCATCCAACTAAAAGGTGTGACACATCAATCCCTTTTCTCTTCTGAGGCTCTCTCCCTATCATAGATACACTTTCTCTCCTTCTCTCTCTCCCCCTATATTTAGAACATATGGAATAACTATCGTTATGGGCTTCTGTTTTCCTTCCTTAAATGACAAATGTCCCAGTTTTTCTTTCTTTCCATTTGGTTCCTCCTATCCTCTGCATTTTTTTCATTCTTCCTGGTTATGTTATTTGGTCTGATACGAATTCTTTGTCCTTTTGTTATTCTTCTAAATAATAGAATTCAAGATCAGAATGATGGAATAAGGGACTTAATAGTTTCGAGGATTATCGTAACTCCGCCTGTTTAGCTACTCAATTATGAGAAGTTTTTTTTCTTACAACGGACTATACAATATAATTTTGATTTTTAATTTTCCCCTCTTATATATCTATTAACTTTAGTGATGGCGTACTTGATTAAATAAGGTATATGCAATTATCCACTATAATATTTATTTTCACATGCTTTTTTTTGTTGTCTTTAAATTTGCTATGATAAAAAAGGAGGTGCCAAATAACCTATTTTACTCTTTTTTTTCAAAATCTATAAAAGAAGGTGAAGATATCAAAAAGACGAAGAAACCTGATAAGAAGGACATCAAGAGAAAAAGAAGAAAGAAGATTTTTTTGTATGTCTTTAAAAATTTATGTTTCGGGTTCATTTTTTTAAGAAGTGGCATCATTTTTTGCATTGCATTATTTTTATAATACATAATTTTGGATAATATAAAGTTATAACTTAACTAAAATATTTGTAAGCTTATTTGGATGTGTAGTCAGGATTTTTAGTTTAATAAAGATAGAAAAATCTTGACATATAATAAATATTTAACTAAAAATATAAGAAGTAAAGATCTATATTTGAAATTAGCATATATTTTAATTTTTAAATTATATGTTAATATTAGAAAACTCATTGAAGTAACCCTCACTTTTTATTTTATGATTTTAACAATAAAAGCTTCTTCCATTAGGTTAATTTTAATTTACAGAGAGAGAGAACTGAAATTGAGCTTCCACCTCCTTACCATATCAGAATAAATATTTTAAGAGAGGAAATTGAGGTTAACCTTTCACTTCCTTACCATATTGGATTAAATATCTTAATACATAAATACCAAGAAGAAAGAAATGCTAAAAAAATTAGGTATCTAATTTTTTCAAAATATATAAATATGTTCGAATCTTAAAATTACATTTAGGAATAATATGTCCATTTGTTCATGTTCCCAATTACAATAATATTTTTTTCTATGAATCCTACTTACCAAATGTTTTAAACAATCTGTTATCATTGCATATTGCATCCATGTTTACCACAATATCATTGAATAAATATTATTAGATAATATTCCTTTTTTAGCATGGATTATAAAAAATGATGTCCTTCCAACTTCTTCTACCAACATTACATGTTACAATATATCTAAGAACATGAAAAACATTCTATCTACGATAAAGCAACAATATATTAGTTGAGGTTCACATATAAAATAAGGGTATCATTCTATAAGTTAATTATTATAAAGTTGACATATTCTTATGACTATGTAAAGTTTTTTTTTGAAATGTAGCATAACAATAGGAAGAAGCATGGATACAAGGAGGAAAACAAGGGATTGAAAATCCACACCTGAATCTACAACCTGAAAAATTAATATAAAAATAAGATAACATATATCAATTATCTAATTTTCTTAATTTAATGAAAGATCATGACATATTTATTTGTTATGAAAAGCGCTTCCTTTTATACGTTACAAGTGAAAGTAAAAGATCTTGAAGGATGTTGATTGTGGGGTTGCATTTTTTATTAGAAATATCTTAAATGATATCATCCAACTTATCATGTAATACGAACTTAGGTTTTTATATCACTGTGTAATTTGTACATATTTGTTTTTACTTTATGTTATCTTTCGATGAACTTTGCATATTTTCTTAAAACATGTAATAAATATACGAGAAAATGGGGTTGCCCACATGGCTGTCTCCACCTCATTTTTCGTAAAATTTTTTATTTTTTTGAAAAATATTACCATGTATATTCATCGCTATATCCCTACTATATGTCATTCTAATTTCGTCAGAAACAGATACTCTTATGACCTCCATACAGACAATCATTTTTTAACGGACGTGGGATTTTTTAAATCGACTCCATCTGGATGGAGGTCGTAGGAGTCTCTGTCTCTAACGAAATTCGAATGGCATATAGGTGAGATGTAGGGATGAATATACATGGCAATATTTTCCATAAAAAATAAAAAATTTTGACGAAAAATAGGGCGGGGGCAGTCTCATGCAGCCCATATATATATATATATATATATATATATATATATATAGAGAGAGAGAGAGAGAGAGAGAGAGAGGAAAATGGGGCTGCCCCTAAGGGGGAGCTAACTTAGCTCCCTCCGCCCTATTTTCTTCAAATTTTTTTATTTTTTTTGAAAATTCTTTCCGTGAATATTCATCACTATATCCCTATATTATGTTATAAAAAATTCATGTCAAACAGAGACTCCTACGGCCTCCATCCAGACAGTCATTTTTTAACGGTAACATGATTTTTTAAATCGACCCTGTTTGGATGGAGGTCGTACGAGTCTCCGTTTCGCATGAAATTTGAATGACATAATATAGGGATTTATTAATGAATTTACACGGTTTTAGATTTCAAAAGAAATAAAAAAAAATTTGTGAAAAAATGGTGGGGGGA
>JAZKJV010000754.1:1755000-1770000 GCA_037367405.1 Ottelia alismoides
GATCTCCAAGTATTTTTTTGTGGGATAATTAAGCAAGGTGGAGCTACGTTTAATCTTGATATGCATTCTATTTTCATGAATATTTTAAAGTATGTTTATGTGCATGTCATATATTTTGAACTGAAATATAGACTAATGGAGGAAGTGGCTCTTACTCCAACTGATAGCATCTGCAGTTAGTGCGATTTGCATGAGAAGGATGTTGTATTTCTACAAATGTAGAATATGCTATTGTCCTTGTAAATGAATTGTAAGCTGAATGTTATAATTGTCTCTTTTGTCATCGATCTGGGATTGAATCAGATCGTGCTGAATTATAGAATGTTATGGTTGAATTTAAAGTATTATATTCGAATATTGTGTGCATGTGTGCTCCATTTCCAAGTTTACAATTAAAACATCACAAGTTCTGCTTGTCATTTGAACCCCCCCTTCATGGAAATAATGGAGACAACCTGCTACGATTTGTTCTCACATATATTCATGTGCATGTGGCAAGTGTTGGATCGATATTTGTTATCTTTTTATGCTCAAAAAATCTAACGGCAATTCAACCATACTATATAAACATATGCATTATAAAAATTAGAAGCATCAGTTGTCACTTTAAACCACTATTACATTCAAGCAATCTGTAAATTATGCTAATACCTCTTATATAACTTGACCATTAATACATGGTTAGATAAAAGAAATAATTATCTATTCCCGCAAGCTGCTTCCCTTTTTTCCATTTTATTTTTTGTGACATCCCATCCTCTTTTCGGCATTAACTTTGAGCGCATCGATCCATTACTTTAACTTCACTCATCGGACTTGTGCTGCTACAGAGGCAGTGACCAGCAGCTCCACGCTCGCATGGAGGAGAGGAAGCTGGTGCGTCCGTGACAAGCCGTTTCAAAGAAGAAGCGGGATTTCGCTCGTGCGAGTATAGATGGAGATGGGGGCGGTGGTGGGGAGCACGTCGGTTGCGATGGGAGCGGACTGGTGGGGGACCACTGACAGGGCGACGAGATGGTGAAGACTGGTGGGGGACCACCGACAGGGAGACGGTATGTGAGAACAGGCTCGTGTCGCTACAGAGGCTGTGACGAGCAGCTTCATGCTCGAGCGATGGAGAGTGAGTTGGGAGTCCGTGCCGAGCCGCTTCACTGGGGGAGCGAGGGCTTCGCGCACGCAAGCAGAGATTGAGATGGGGACGGTGATGGGGAGCACGCCGGCAGTTGTGGGAGTGGGGCGGTGGGTGAGCCCCAACAGGACGAGGTGGTGAAGGCGGCAGTACGTGGGAGGCAATACGAAGGAGGAGGTTTGTTTGGGAATAGGGCCAACGAAGAAGGGACAGATTTTGGAGGGAATTTGGGAGTGTTTTGGCATAATCCAGAGACTCAATCCAACTGTCAAATGCTCCTTTGATCCGACGGTGCACAACCCAGGTGCGGCTAATTGGCTGCACCAATGGGTGCAGCCCCCTTATTCCCATATATATATATATATATATATATATATATATATATATATATATATATATATATATATATATATATATATATATAGGGTCATATGTGGCTGCCCCCTAGGGGCACCGCCTTATTTAGGCAAATTTTTTTATTTTTTTTGAAAAATAACACCATGTACATTCATCCCTATATCCCTCCTATATACCATTCGAATTTCGTCAGAAACAGAGACTCCTACGGCCTCCATCCGGACAATAATTTTTTAACGGTAACATGATTTTTTTAAATCGATACCATCGAGATGGAGGCCGTAGGAGTCTCTGTTTCTGACGAAATTCGAATGGCATGTAGGAGGGATATATGGATGAATATACATGGTTTTATTTTTCAAAAAAAATAAAAAAAAGCCGAAAAACGGGGCGGGGGCAGCCCCATTTTTTCCATATATATATATATACATATATACATATACATATATATATATATATATGTATATATATATATACATATACATATGTATATATATATACATATATATATACATATATATATATATATGGGTCATATGTGGCTGCCCCCTAGGGGCAGCCAACATGGATGCCTCCGTCTTATTTGGGCAAATTTTTTTATTTTTTTTTTGAAAAATAACACCATGTACATTCATCCCTATATCCCTCCTATATACCATTCGAATTTCATCAGAAACAGAGACTCCTACGGCCTCCATCCGGACAGTAATTTTTTAACGGTAACAGGATTTTTTTAAATCGATACCATCGAGATGGAGGCCGTAGGAGTCTCTGTTTCTGACGAAATTCGAATGGTATATAGGAGGGATATATAGATGAATATACATGGTTTTATTTTTCAAAAAATAAAATAAAAAAATGCCAAAAAATGGGGCGGGGGCAGCCCCATTTTTTCCTATATATATATATATATAGGAAAAAATGGGGCTGCCCCCTGGGGGCAGCCAACATGGCTGCCCCGTCCCATTTTTGGGCAAATTTTTTTTATTTTTTTGAAAAATATCGTCATGTATATTCATCCCTATATCCCTCTTATATGTCATTCGAATTTCGTCAGAAACAGAGACTCCTACAGCCTCCATCCAGACAATGTCGATTTAAAAAATCCTGCGACTGTTAAAAAATGGCATATGGATGTAGGTCGTAGGAGTCTCTGTTTCTGACAAAATTCTAATGGCATATAAGAGTGATATAAGGATGAATATACATGATTTTATTTTTCCAAAAAAATAAAAACAATTGCCAAAAAAAAGAGTAGGGGCAGCCATGTTGGCTACCCCTGACGGGCATCCCCATCCCCCCCCCCCCCCACACACACACCCCACACACACACACCCACGCATGCAAGCACACACGCGCGCGCGCGCACACACGCACACACACACACACACATACATACATACATACATACATACATACATACATACATACATACATACATACATACATACATACATACATACATATATATATATGAGGTAAATGGGGCTGCCCCCAGGGAGTAGCCAACTTGGCTACTCCCACCAATATTTTCCCCTCATTTTTCTATTTTTTTGGAAAATAAAAATTTGTATATTCATCATTATATTCCTCTCACATTCTATTAAAATTTTGTTAGAAACAGAGACTCCTACGGCCTCCATCCAAACATGGTCGATTTAAAAAATCCTACGACCGTTAAAAAATGACGTCTAGATGGAAGGCTTAGGAGTCTCTGTTTCTGACAAAATTTTAATAGAATGTGAGAGGTATATAATGATGAATATACAAATTTTTATTTTCCAAAAAAATAAAAAAATGAAGAAAAAATAGGGGTGGGAGTAGCCAAGTTGGCTCCTCCCTGGGAGCAGCCCCATTTTACCCTATATGTGTGTGTGTGTGTGTGTGTGTGTGTGTTTGTGTGTGTGTGTGTGTGAGGTTAATGGGGCACTTTTTTTATTTTTTTTCAAAAAATGTCGCCATATATATTCATCCCTATATCCCTCCTACGTGTCATTCGAATTTACTCGGAAACAGAGACTCCTACGGCCTCCATTAAGACAGTCATTTTTCAATAGTAACAGGATTTTTTAAATCGACACCATCTCGATGGAGGTCGTAAGAGTCTCTGTTTCTGACTAAATTCGAATGGCATGTAGGAGGGATATAGGGATGAATATAAATGGTTTTTTTAAAAAAATTAAAAAAACCGTCGAAAATCGGGGGCGGGACAGCCATGTTGGCTGCCCCCAGGGGACGGCCCTATTAAATCCTATATATATATATAGGGTCATATGTGGCTGCCCCCTAGGGGCATCCAACAATGCTGCCCCCGCCTTATTTGGGCAAATTTTTTTATTTTTTTTGAAAAATAACACCATGTACATTTATCCCTATATCCCTCCTATATACCATTCGAATTTCGTCAGAAACAGAGACTCCTACGGCCTCCATCCGGACAGTAATTTTTTAAGGGTAACAGGATTTTTTTAAATCGATACGATCGAGATGGAGGCCGTAGGAGTCTCTGTTTCTGACGAAATTCGAATGACATATAGGAGCGATATATGGATGAATATACATGATTTTATTTTTCAAAAATAAAAAATAAAAGAACGCCGAAAAATGGGGTGGGGGCAGCCATGTTGGCTGCCCCCAGGGGGCAGCCCCATTTTTTCCATATATATATAATATATAGAGAGAGAGGTAAATGGGGCTGCCCCCAGGGAGTAGCCAACTTGGCTACTCCCACCCCTATTTTCCCTAATTTTTTTATTTTTTTGGAAAATAAAAATTTGTATATTCATCATTATATCCCTCTCACATTCTATTAAAATTTCGTCAGAAACAGAGACTCCTACGTCCTCCATCCAAACATGGTCGATTTAAAAAATCCTACAACCGATAAAAAAACGACGTCTGGATGGAGGGCCTAGGAGTCTCTGTTTCTGACAAAATTTTAATAGAATGTGGGAGGGATATAATGATGAATATACAAATTTTTATTTTCCAAAAAAATAAAAAAATTAAGAAAAATAGAGGTGGGAGTAGCCAAGTTGGCTACTCCCTGGGGGCAACCCCATTTTACCCATATTATATATATATAGGAAAAAATGGGGCTGCCCCCACCCCATTTTTCGGCGTTCTTTTATTTTTTTTTTAAATAATAAAACCATGTATATTCATCAATATATCCCTCCTATATGCCATTCGAATTTCGTCAGAAACAGAGACTCGTACGGCCTCCATCTCGATGGTATCGATTTAAAAAAATCCTGTTAACGTTAAAAAATTATTGTCCGGATGGAGGCCGTAAGAGTCTCTGTTTCTGACGAAATTCGAATGGTTTATAGGAGGGATATAGGGATGAATGTACATGGTTTTATTTTTCAAAAAAATAAAAAAATTTGCCCAAATAAGGCGGGGGCAGCCACATATGACCCATATATATATATATATATATATATATATATATGGGTAAAATGGGGCTGCCCCTAGGGAGTAGTCAACTTGGCTACTCACACCCCTATTTTTCCCTCATTTTTTTATTTTTTTTGAAAATAAAAATTTGTATATTCATGATTATATCCCTCTTACATTCTATTAAAATTTCGTCAGAAACGGAGACTCCTACGGCCTCCATCGAAACATGGTCGATTTAAAAAATCCTGCGACCGTTAAAAAAATGACGTCTGGATGGAGGGCTTAGGAGTCTCTGTTTCTGACGAAATTTTAATAGAATGTGAGAGAGATATAATGATGAATATACAAATTTTTATTTTTCAAAAAATTAAAAAAATGAGGGAAAAATAGGGGTGGGAGTAGCCAAGTTGGCTACTCCCTGTGAGATCACCCTATTTCACATCAAAAAAAAAGTTGGCTACTCCCTGGAGGCAGCCCCATTTTACCCTATATATATATATATATATATATATATGAGGATAGGGAGTATGCACCCAGGTGCATGTAATTCTACATGCACCCGGACCTATAACTCTCAAAATTTTTTACTTTTCCGAAAAATAATAACATGTATATTCATCTATATATCCCTCCTATATGTCATTCTAATTTCATCAGAAACAGAGACCCCTACATCCTCCATCTAGAACACCTTATTTTAACGGTCTTAGAATTGCCATAATCAACCTGTTCTGGATGGAGGACGTAGGAGTCTCTGTTTCTGACGAAATTGGAATAGTATACAGAAGGGATACATAGATGAATATATATGGCGGTATTTTTTGGAAAAGTAAAAAAAATGGGAGTTATAGGTCCGGGTGCATGTAGAATTACATGCACCTGGGTGCATACTCCCTATCCTCTCTCTCTCTCTCTCTCTATATATATATATATATGTGGGTCATATGTGGCTGCCCCCGTCTTATTTGGGGAAAATTTTTTATTTTTTTTGAAAAATAACACCATTTACATTCATCCCTATATCCCTCCTATATACCATTCGAATTTCGTCAGAAACAGAGACTCCTACGGCCTCCATCCGGACAGTAATTTTTTAACGGTAACAGGATTTTTTTAAATCGATACCATCGAGATGGAGGCCGTAGGAGTCTCTGTTTCTAACGAAATTTGAATGGCATGTAGGAGGGATATATGGATGAATATACATGGTTTTATTTTTCAAAAAAAAAATAAAAAAAACGCCGAAAAATGGGACGGGGCAGCCATGTTGGCTGCCCCCAGGGGGCAGCCCCATTTTTTCCTATATATATATATATAGGAAAAAATGGGGCTGCCCCCGCCCCATTTTTCGGCGTTCTTTTATTTTATTTTTTTGAAAAATAAAACCATGTATATTCATCCATATATCCCTCCTATATGCCATTCGAATTTCGTCAGAAACAGAGACTCCTACGGCCTCCATCTCGATGGTATCGATTTAAAAAAATCCTGTTACCGTTAAAAAATTACTGTCCGGATGGAGGCCGTAGGAGTCTCTGTTTCTCACAAAATTCGAATGGTATATAGGAGGGATATAGGGATGAATGTACATGGTGTTATTTTTCAAAAAAATAAAAAAATTTGCCCAAATAAGGCGGGGGCAGCCATGTTGGCTGTCCCTAGGGGGCAGCCACATATGACCCATATATATATATATATATATATATATATATATATATATATAGGGAAAGGGGAAGCTGAGCGGGGTGGTGCAGCCAATTGGCTGCACCCGACCTCCGAACCGTCTGATCGAACTCCTCTTGCACCGTTCGATTGATTCCCCCGAATCGCTCCCCAAGCGCCCCGAATCGCACCCCAATCTCTGAATCCCTCTCTCCCCTCGCATCCCCTCCGCCCTTGCTGCTTCCGTCGCCCCCGCTTTCCCTGCCACGTGCTCCCCCATCGTCGCCCTCCTCCTCCTAGCTCCCTCTCCCCGCCGCCCCTCTCCTCCTCCCAACTCTCTCCCCCACACGTGCACAACCTTCAGCGAGGACCCACTCCTTGGCAGTGAGGATTCCACCCATCGTTCCTTTGTAAGAATGCTCCCGCCTCGTTAGCCGTACACCTTGCTTCTTCCCCCGTGTCTACAGCTGCGATCGGATCGGCACCCCTTTTTGGTGTTTGGATACATATAAATCATTTTGATTGATTTTCTCAAGAAATGTTTCTCCAAGAATGGCATGACATATGATTACAGTTTATCAAAAAAGGCCTATGTGAACGAGGATGCTAAGGAACTGTAACCAGAATCACCGACCGTAATGAAATCAATCTCAAAACAATGCCATAACTTGGAGTGATGCTTATGGAGTATAAAGTAGAAAAGGAATTGAGCATATTCTTGTCATAGAGATTTACTGAACAGATGTCTATTGTATTTTCTACACATTGCTTAACAATAGTCATGGTGTTGTTGTTGCAATGGTGAATCTCTTTTCGTCGTCCCTACTGATTTGATCACGTGTAATGCATCATGATTTTGTTGCAATGACAATTCCAATAGGCATGTTTTATGCAAGATTACTGTCAGTTTATTTTTTATCTAAACACATCCAATGTGAATAATCAAGTTTCTGATGTTGCACAGTAAGTCTTGATTTTGTGCTGAACAAAGACTTTTTTACAAACTAAATGGTAAAAATTACAATCTAACATCGAGTCCATTTCATTTTGTAAAAAATATACAACACATATTTCTAGTTCACCATCAATTTGGATCGATTACTCTTGAACATAAACAACATAAAAATTGTGACGTTACAAATGAAAATTGATTGATAATGGGTTGTTTTGCATCTACACATCACCACGAGTGCGTCCTCCTCAAGCACGACCCATGCAATCTTGGGTTAGTCTGCGATCAACTCGACAAAGACATCGGCAAGTCCTTTGCAAGGGTCTAATATTCTAGCATGCGGATTGGCCTTTGTAGCGGTACCAATTCTCACCGCAACATTTACCTGCTGCGGAGCATACTCGTGTCCGATGCTCGAGCCTCGTGAAGGGGGGAGGTCAGTGAGCGAGTGCTCGTGAAGGGATAGGAGGTTTTTGCAGGGCAATTCTCCTTTTTTCAGTAAGTGATATAACAAATAATTTCAGCAAGTATGGTCAAAATCTATCCTGGTATTATCTCAGTTTTAGAGCACAGATTCTTTATCCTTCATAAAAAATTAGTAGATTTCTTCAACAATATCTTTACTCCAATGCATTTAAAATTATGGAGACGATACATTTACAATTTATTATAGATAAATCCTTGCATGTTTGAAGTTGCTTGGTAAATCTGACTATACCCATGTTGACAATTTGTTCTCACATATCCCTATGCACATAGCAAGATTTGGAGGCCCTCTTTCTAGAAGAAATTTTGAGGATCTATAGACAATCTGATTTAATTTGCTTTTCATTTTGCTTTTATCTGATTTTTCTAAATTGACCTTGTTTACAGTAAAGCCGGACACTCTTTTACAGTGAGCTGATTTGATTTGCTTTTCAATTTGCTTTTCTAAATTGACCTTGTTCACTGGAGTGGACCGTAGAAGCCTTCGATGTTGAATTGGAGATGATAGCCTAGATCAAGGAGGAGATGGTCGAGATGCTGCAGATCACAATACATGGTGTTACAAGGCTTGTAAATTGAAGGCCTAAGATGACCAAAATTGTGAGGAGGATCGAGGATCCATCGCGATCACATCGCTGCTCGGAGAGCTCACCTCAACTTCTCTTTGAGTTGGGCCCTATGAGTGATGCTATGTTTCTTGTTTTCCCTTCTACCATTGTAAACTTGATGTGATAGTTCAATGTTGGTCATTTGTATAGCCATTGTCTCGTTTAATTGTTGTCTTATTTCACCCAAAGCGTGAATCAAATTCATGAGTTAATTATCTGGCTATGCGGGGTTTCCTGCATTTATTTCGTATGTGTTGAATACGCTAATTATCTTGAATGCTTAATTTGTTTGTTTTATATGTTACAAAATTCCACAGGAGGAAAATACACCAAAAACACTAAAAACCAATGGCTTATTTCCTCCACAATGTGTGAACCATTGTATCAAAATAAGAACATGAATCAACTCTTCCTTCCATACTCTAATTCGGGTAGACTCTTATAAAATCAGATCTTCACATTTGGTATTCTCAAAACCATTCTAGCAATTCTTGTAGTTGTCGAACATCTCCTTAACACCTCCTCCATGTTCATGATGAAGGGCTCGTTCTGTACCACAGGCTCTTCGAACGTCTCCCTTATCTCCTCCACCATGTTGGATGCTTTCTCCAACGACATCTCAGATTGGACGATTGCCATCCAGGCAGTCATCTTCTGCAGATTTATTTAAAATAAAAATACAAAAATTAGGAATGTTTATTGACAACCAGTCCATAAATATTGTGAGTGAGGTAGCAATACCTGCAAATCCATCCCCTACTCTGTATGTTCCGTTGTGCCCCTTAAAATTGTGGTGAGTGACAAGTCTAGAATCATGTAAAATCATAGATGGACTCGAACCATATCATCTATGCATACTACGAGGTTGGTTGATCTCGAAAAACACCATTTGATATTCATTTGAAATTTTTGCCATTTAGTTTGTAAAAAAATCTTTGTTCAGCACAGAATCAAGACTTACTGTGCAACATCAGAAACTTGATTATTTACATTGGATGTGTTTAGATAAAAAATAAAAAGAGATTCACCATTGGAACAACAACAACACCATCTTATTAAGGCCAGTTGTTTTGGTTACAGTTCCTTAGCATCCTCGTTCACGTCATTCTGATATGCCTTCTTTTATAAACTGTAATCATATGTCATGCCATTCTTGGAGAAACATTCCTTGGGAAAATCACTCAGAATGGTTTATAGGTATCCACACACCAAAAAGGGGTGCTGATCTGATCGCAGCTGCAGACATAGGGAAAGTAGCAAGGTGCTATGGCTAACGAGGCGGGAGCATTCTTACAAAGGAACAACGCGTGGAATCCTCACTGCAAAGGAATTGGTCCTCGCTGAAGGTCATGCACGTGTGGGGGAGAGAGCTGGGAGGAGGAGAAGGGCGGCGGGGGGAGGGAGCTGGGAGGAGGAGGGCGACGATGGGGGAACACGTGGCAGAGAAAGCATGGCGACGGAAGCAGCAGGGGCAGAGGGGATGCGAGGGGAGAGAGGGATTCGGAGAGGAACCGCGGGGGAATCAATCGAACGATGCAAGAGGAGTTCGATCAGACGGTTCGGAGGCCGGTTGCAGCCAATTGGCTGCACCACCCTGCTCAGCTTCCCCTTACCCATATATATATATATATATATATATATATATATATATATATACACACACATATATATACATATCTATATATAGGGTAAAATGTGTATGCCCCCTAGGGGGAGCTAACTTAGCTCCCCCCACCCTTTTTTCACAAAATTTTTTTATTTTTTTTGAAATCTAAAACCGTGTAAATTTATTATTAAATCCCTATATTATGTCATTCAAATTTCATGCGAAACAGAGACTCGTACGACCTCCATCCAAATGGGGTCGATTTAAAAAATCCTGTTACCGTTAAAAAATGACTGTCTGGATGGAGGCCGTAGGAGTCTCTGTTTCTCACGAAATTTTTATGACATAATATAGGGATATAGTGATGAATATTCACGGAAAAAAATTTCAAAAAAAATAAAAAAAATTGAAGAAAATAGGGCGGGGGAGCTAAGTTAGCTCCCCCTATGGGGCAGCCCCATTTTCCTCATATATATATAGATATATATATGGGATAAATGGGGCTGCCCCCTAGGGGGAGCTAACTTGGCTCCCCCCGCCCCATTTTCACCATTTTTTTATTTTTTTTTGAAAATTTCTTCCATGAATATTCATCACTATATCCCTATATTATGCTATTAAAATTTCATGCGAAACAGAGACTCTTACGACCTCCATCCAGACAGTCATTTTTTAACGGTAACAGGATTTTTTAAATCGACCCCGTTTGGATGAAGGTCGTAGGAGTCTCTGTTTCGCACGAAATTTTAATAACATAATATAGGGATTTATTAATGAATTTACACGGTTTTAGATTTCAAAAAAAATAAAAAAAATTATGTCAAAAAAGGGCGGGGGGAGCTAAGTTAGCTCCCCCTAGGGGGCATACACATTTTTCCCTATATATATATATATAGATATAGATATCTATATGGGAAAGGGGTGGCTGCACCGGGGGATGCAGCCAAGAGGCTGCACCCGGGCTCCAGGCCGTCCGATGGCCCAGATGAACGGCGATCCGCACACCTGACCCGCGCTCATCCGCACGTGAGCCGCAGCCCCCCGTCCGCGCCTGATCCGCGCCGTTCATCTGGGCCATCGGACGGCCTGGAGCCCGGGTGTAGCCTCTTGGCTGCACCCCCCGGTGCAGCCACCCCTTTCCCTATCTATGTATATATATAGATATATATATATATATAGAGATATATATATATATACATATATATACATATCTATATATATATATACATATATATACATATCTATATATATATAGATATCTATATATATATATATATATATATATATGGGTCATATGTGGTTGCCCCTTAGGGGCAGCCAACATGGCTGCCCCCGCCTTATTTGAGCAAATTTTTTTATTTTTTTTTTTGAAAAATAACACCATGTACATTCATCCCTATATTCCTCCTATATACCATTCGAATTTCGTCAGAAACAGAGACTCCTACGGCCTCCATCCGGACAGTAATTTTTTAACGGTAACAGGATTTTTTTAAATCGATACCATCGAGATGGAGGCCGTGGGAGTCTCTGTTTCTGACGAAATTCGAATGGCATATAGGAGGGATATATGGATGAATATCCATGGTTTTATTTTTCAAAAAAAAAATAAAAAACGCCGAAAAATAGGGGCTGGGGGCAGCCCCATTTTTTCCTATATATATATATATATATATATATATATATATATATATATATATATATATATATATGGGTCATATGTGGCTGCCCCCGCCTTATTTGGGCAATTTTTTTATTTTTTTTGAAAAATAACACCATGTACATTCATCCCTATATCCCTCCTATATACCATTCGAATTTCGTCAGAAACAGAGACTCCTACGGCTTCGATCCGGACAGTAATTTTTTAACGGTAACAGTATCATCGAGATGGAGGCCATAGGAGTCTATGTTTCTGACGAAATTCGAATGGCATATAGGAGGGATATATGGATGAATATACATGGTTTTATTTTCAAAAAAAATAAAAAAGAGGCCGAAAAATGGGGCGGGGGCAGCCATGTTGGCTGCCCCCAGGGGGCAGCCCCATTTTTTCCTATATATATATATATATATATATATATATATATATATATATATATGGGTAAAATGGGGCTGCCCCCAGGGAGTAGCCAACTTGGCTACTCCCACCCCTATTTTTCCCTCATCTTTTTATTTTTTTGGAAAATAAAAATTTGTATATTCATCATTATATCCCTCTCACATTCTATTAAATTTTCGTCAGAAACAGAGACTCCTAAGCCCTCCATCCAGACGTCATTTTTTAACGGTCGTAGGATTTTTTAAATCGACCATGTTTGGATGGAGGCCGTAGGAGTCTCTGTTTCTGACGAAATTTTAATAGAATGTGAGAGGGATATAATGATGAATATACAAATTTTTATTTTTCAAAAAAATAAAAAAATGAGGAAAAAATAGGGGTGGGAGTAGCCAAGTTGGCTACTCACTGGGGGCAGCCCCATTTACCTCTCTCTCTCTCTCTCTCTCTCTCTATATATATATATATATATGTATATATATGGGGGTTGGGGAGGCTGCACCGGCGGGTGGAGCTAACTAGCTGCACCCCGCCTTTTTTTTCTTTGATTTTTTGTGTTTTTGAAATGAAACCTAGGGGGATTTAAATCACTATATATCACTATGATATCATATCAATTTCAACTAAATTCGACATTTCTATCATCTCCATCAAGGCTATGACATTTTAACTGTTTCAAAATTATTGAAATTGACCATATCTAGATGGACATGCTAGGAGTGTTCGTTTTGCATGAAATTTGAAACACATATTCCACACAATAATTTAAGTAAATCCCCATAAGTTTTTTTCAAAAAAATAAAAAACCAATAAAAAATGGCCGGGTGTAGCCAGTTCATATATATATATATATATATATATGGGGTTGGGGAGGCTGCACCGGCGGGTGTAGCTAACTAGCTGCACCCCGCCATTTTTTTCTTTGATTTTTTGTGTTTTTGAAATGAAACCTAGGGGGATTTAAATCACTATATATCACTATGATATCATACCAATTTCAACTAAATTCGACATTTCTATCATCTCCATCAAGGCTATGACATTTTAACGGTTTCAAAATTATTGAAATTGACCATATCTAGATGGACATGCTAGGAGTGTTTGTTTTGCATGAAATTTGAAACACATATTCCACACAATAATTTAAGTAAATCCCCATATATATATATATATATATATATATATATATATATATATATATATATATATATATATATATATATATATATATATATATATATATATATATATATATATATATATATATATATATATATATAGGGTGCCTTTAAAATAGGATGTCGTCCTTCCTGAGTTCAGGATGGCCACCACTTTTTTGTATAAAACATGAGCACTTTAGTAGAATACGTATACAGTTTGTATTATAGGTGCACGTTATAAATACAAAGTCGCATTCAAAACTTGGTATTATAATACAAACATTAAAACTGCACATTATAATACAATAATGTATATGTATTCTACTAAAGTCACCCTGTTTTATACAAAAAAGGGGCTGGTCTTCCTTAGCTTAGGAAGGACTGCGTCCTATTTGAAAGAAATCCTATATATATATATATATATATATATATATATATATGGGAAAGGGGTGGCTGCACCGGGGGGTGCAGCCAAGAGGCTGCACCCGGGCTCCAGGCCGTCCGATGGCCCAGATGAACGGCGCAGATCAGGCGCGGATGGGGGGCTGCGGCTCACGTGCGGATGGGCGCGGGTCAGGTGTGCGGATCGCCGTTCATCTGGGCCATCGGACGGCCTGGAGCCCGGGTGCAGCCTCTTGGCTGCATCCCCCGGTGCAGCCACCCCTTTCCCTATATATATATAGGGACCCTTTCAAATGAGGTGGGGGCTCACCAATATTGTGGTGAGCCATCGAGTAGATTTGTCAGATCTCAATCTGATGGTTGCATCAAAAAGCTCAACCAAAAGGGCATTTTTGTCATATCGATTTCATTAAATTCGAGTTTCATTTATTGGTTTTAAATTGCCATTCGAAGATTTTCTCGATTTGGTATTTTCACAAATGTCATTATTGACTAACTTCCAATTTTGTTCCAAACGATCTGAATTCAACCATAACTTTGTAAAGTACAACGAGTTTTTTGTAAAATATATTTTACTCTTTGTAATTTTATTAATGATTTCATTTTATTACTGTATTTTCATTTTGTAAATGGTTATATCCATTTTGTAAATGGGTACATTCATTTTATAACTCCAAGAGATTTTGTAAGAGTATTTTTCCTTTTTGTAAACTTCAACTTTTTTGTATGTATGTTTGTTTTGTAAAAATTCTGTGAATCTTTGTAATTGTATCTCGCTCCTTTGTAAAATTCACGTGGATCTCTGAAAAATAAAAAAACAAAAAAACATGAGATTTTGTGAAAAAAGTGAATCAAAGTGTAAGTAAGAATGTCATATATGTAAAATAATTAACTCACAATGTAAATCCGTGTCGTCGCCCTTCATTTGATTTCGCCTGCTTGCGGTATCCAGCATGGCACCACTGTCTTCACGCACCACCTTCATCGCCACGCATCACCACCCCTCCATGCCTTGCCACCGCCGTCTCCGAGCACCTCCTCCCTCTCCACGCATCGATCGTCGCCACACCCTCCCACTCCTCGCATTGAAGCTTTCATGCGCAACATCCTCCACGAACATGCCATCATGCCCTTCCATGGACTGTGATCGTCATCACCACGTATCGTTGTTGCTGTC